>KK114243.1:370820-429684 GCA_000611955.2 Stegodyphus mimosarum | reverse complement strand
TTCCCTGACTTGAACTTCGGACCTTTCCGATTGCTGGCCGTACATGCTTCCAACTGCACTGCGAAGGTACGCGGTATGGAGCGAGAAAATACCTTACAATGTTTGATTAACATTTTCCATTGTCGATTTCATGTTTTCTTGATAACGTCACAGGAAATATCAAACCAACAATGGAAAATGCAAGTTCCGTGTTATATATTTGGAATGCAAGAGCAGTTCGTTTGTAAAATATTTCTTTAATAACTGCGGGTCTTTCCGATTGCTAAATTTAGTAATGTATTTTCACACGATGTTAATATATTTTATTTATTTAAATTTATGGAACTTTGTGGGCCTTTGTACATGATTTTATCACAAATAACTATAAAATTGATATGTTTGCTCTCAGTTTAAAACAGCGTGTAAAAGTTTTTATATAATTGTTTAAAGACAAATGATCATTTTGTTTTAATTTTTTTCAGGTTAAAACACAATTTTAGGTACTGATTTTAAATCATCTCTCTTCAAAATTTAGTTACATTATGTATTTTAGTCTGGCACGATTGTATGTATATGCTGCAATATCATAAGCTTAAAAATTTCCAGAGAAGTTATTACGATTTTTAAAACAGAGAGAGAGAGAGAATTAAAGGGAATTAGGGGCTAGTTTAAATTATAATTTTGATTCATATATTTTTTATCTTACATATCCCCCCCCTTACAAAGAAAAAAGGCGTGGCGACAGAAAAGCCTTTTTAGAGAAAAGCATTAAAGTAGTTTCGAAACAACGAAAAATACAATTGTGAAAAAAAATCACAGAATTTTGATCTAAATCATGTTTTTAAAATAAAATCTTTCAGGTATCATTTTTAACAATAATTCAAATTGAAAGTCTGCAAGTTCATTTTTCTGTAAAATCACTGAAGGAATGACCTATTTTTTTCAAGAAATACTGAAAGAGTTCACGGTTCTGTAAAATCTTTGCTTGGACATCAATCATAATATATTGCAGTCCTTAGCTTGAAAGTCTTTCATAAAAATTGATATTCCCAATATAAAAACCACAATTTTCTTTTACGGATTCATGAAATTTGAATTAATTATTTAACACTTCTAAAATAATCCATATTTCGTTATTTGTACAGCAACGTAAAATGGAATTTAGAACTTAATACCTGGTAAGTAACAAATTTCAGCACAATTGAATAAACTTTACTTTCTAGCCTTTTATGTAATCGTTACTATAAATAGCTCTACGCGCCATTTTTCGAAAGATTATATTCTGCCTCTTCGTTTTTCCTTTGTTAAAAATATTTATGCTGTCGTTCTAAATTTATTAGTATTATTATTTAAATTATTATCGAATAGGTGATCTTCGTGTAATGGAAAATGAGCTGTGACTTTACTCGAATAAAAATGTGGAGTTTTTAAAGTGAAATTTGTTTGTCGTCAGTTCTGCAGCCTTTCCACTCGCTACGAAAACATCCGGACTCTAGACTGCAAATATCACAATATAATTAATCAGTCGACAAAGATAAATCCGTGGGAAAAACTCCTCTGGACTTCAACGTTTTCATCCGTCTCCGTTAAGTGCGAACGTTTCACCAATTGAGTGCTAACAATTGCCATCACCTCCTCCATATGATTCAAAGTTTCATATTCATTAAGAAATTCTACGTAAAGTGTTTTTAAGGCAGGATCACGTTCCAAGCGTGTCCACAACTGATCTAGTCTTTTCAATGCGATTTCTTTAGAAATTCCTAACATTGTTTCCGAAGACTCTGGTTCGAGTGGCATTTCAACCACGTATCTACCGTCTGGTTTCCTATAATGTGTTTTCGAGAAGTATTCATTGCAGTAATTTAATTCGTCATTACAAATTTTGCGTGGTTCTACTTCTTCTATTTCCCAGATGCTTGTGAGGGTTTGTTGAGAGTTTCTAAATTTTTAGACATAAAACAGTGTTTCGGTGTATAGCAAAAATTATTGTCTGAAATACTACTCGAGACAAGATAACCAAAACAGCTTGATTGCAAGAATAAATTGTCTCCCAATTTTATTTTATCATCTCTCGAAATTGAGAAGAATAATTCAGCACCCAACAGAATATCGACCTTTTGAGGAACGAAAAATAATGGGTCAGCAAGTTTGATTTTCCTTGGAATGTAAAAATTCGAAAGATTAATTCTTTTATAGGGTGTGAAATTAGTAATGTTAGGCACAATTACTAAGTCAATTTCCCAATGTGAATCATTACTTTCATTCGATAAATAAGCTGAATCATTTTTCGTAATATTTAGCGACGTGTCATTTAATCCACTTATCGGAACGTTTATTTATTTCTTTTTTCAAACCTAACGCATCGGCTGCTCTCGTATAATCATAAATGAACTTTCAGAGGCCGAATCTAGGATCGCTCTCAATGGTTTGCTTTCGCCAGCTAAATTTCTGCCATAAATTATTACAGTATTTATCAAAACACTTTTATTATTTCCATTTGACAAGAAAGAAATACGAGCATTTTCTGGCGGATGCGAATTAATTGACGAGTTTATGTTTTGTTGATTTGGCTCCTGAAGCTCTAATGTCCCCGTGATGTCTACACCATGAGCACTGGAACACGTTAGCGGCGCCGAATATGCATGTAGCAATGTATGATGATCGGATTTTGTCTTACAAACATAAAAAACACTGTTCGATTTACACTGAGATAAGAAATTAAATTCGCTAAGACAGTTATTGCAAAGCCGATTTTTTTACCAAACTAACTTGTTCAGATACTTTCATTTGCTTAAATTTATCGCAATGATACAATGCATGCGATTGCGATTTACAAGCAATACATAATTTAGATGATTTATTAGATTTAACCAAAAGAGACTTCGATCGTTTCAAATTAAATTTAGATGGAATGTTAGCACTGATGCTATTTAAAATTTGACATCTTCTTTCTAAGAATTCCAGAAATGTATCAAAATCTGCTATTTCATTGTCCTTTAGTGTTAGATCATAGTGTTTTCGTGTTGCGCGATCTAATTTGTCAAGAACAACGTTTAATAATAGAACATTCGATAGTTTATCTCTTGCGAAATCTAAGATTTTTCTTAATATTGTCTAACATTATGCGAAGCTCTTTAGCCGATTCATGTTTTATTGATGGTAGATTTAGAATGTTTTTAATATGACAATCTACAATTATTCTTTTATTCTCATATCTTTGTTCCAAGACTTTAAAAAGTGAAGAGAAATTATCGTCTGATGTTTCTAATGATTTGTCTTCTCCCTTCAAAGCACCGCGTAATTAATGGAGCTTTTCATTTTCGGAAAGTTCCGGATTTTCTTTGATTAAACTATTAAACTGAGTCTTAAACAAATTCCGTTCTTCAAATTTTCCCCTAAAATTCGGAAGAAGAATTTTTGGCAGTTTTATAAAGCCCTTTCAAACTGGCCATTACATACAGAATAACTTTCATGTGTAGGACTGTCACTATTTTGATTAGTTACAGATTCGTAACTTTTGTTTTTAAGTTTATTAATAGAGGTTTTTATACTTACCTCTAATTTTTTAATATCCTCATCCACTTGAGACAGCAAAGCTTCCGCTTCTTCAAACTCATCGTCCTTAAGTATTCTGTAGTAGTCTTTTTTCAGCAGTTCGAACTTTTCATGAATATTTACCACCGTATCCAAATGGGCTTGTAGCTGCGCGATATCTGGTTCATTTTGCTTTTCTGCTGCTGTTGCAGCATTTGAAATCCTTGTTAATTGTCATTTATTTCCGCGTTTGCGATTTAGAGCTGCGATATCTATGGTCATTATTTACTTATGGTTTCAAACCGATTGCGTTTAATCCATAGATTTAAGTTCTTCTCCGGCTCGACAAACCAAAAAATGTGCGTACGTAATTCAGCGTAGTAAGGAAATACTTTACCAACGATATCATTTAATTATTTAGCATTACAGAATAGGAACAATTACAACAGCGAGTAGATTAGCCTGTGGGCGTTCTTCTGCGTAGTGGTATTCCAGTTGCCAATTATCAGAGACTAAATACTACATTAATTTCCAGTTGCCAGATTTTGCAGATTAACATAACAAATGCACAGCAACAAAATTGCGATGGGAAAGTGCTCCGTCAGCCAAACGATAAAGTTACAAGTACGGAACAGTGGTTTACAGATAACTTTCGGCGTTTTTAAAATTTCATTCTGAACCTGAAAGAATTAATGGATAGTCAAAGCAGAATTTTTCATGCTTACAAAATGTGTTTTAGAAACATTGATAAATTAGTTATTAATTTTCTTCAGAAGTTTGACATTGTGTATCATATGATTACAAAAGCTTAAATTTAAAAAAAAAATCTGTCTTGAAACTTCGAAAAATTCAGTTTGCTTAAAAGACTAAATAATTCACACTTAAAATTAACGTTTTGTATTATATTGAAATAAATCATCCTACAGAAGTTTTTAAATGATGGTATGTTGCAATCTAATCAATATTCTCCAGATTGCTATAAATTTAAAAAATATCCATCTTTATAGGAACGATACTTGAAGACACCATCCATAAATCTTATATTCTCGAATTTCCTTTAAATAAAAAATAATAATAACAAAAAGAAGAAACCCCTTCTACAAAATGAAACTCCCGAACGCTGATTATGGTGGAAGCCACGAAAAACATGCTTCCTTATAACGAATTGCTACTCAGCCACCGCAAGCATAAATATTCATAAATGTCTAGGCTGAAATCCACGTAGCGCTGCAGTCTATCTTGGTGCAGCCGCGCGAAATTGTAGCCAATAAATAAATATAAAAAAACAAAAATGTGGAAGAAGGAGGGAAGGTTATAGAATATCGGGAAGTAGATGGAAGAAGAGAGTGGGAAGGATGGGGAGGGCTGAAGGCAGGAGAAATAGCGTTTGTCTTATCTTATCTGGAAACCAATCCTATACCGGATCTAATAGGCCAATCCCAGGAAATGACTGCTGGGGTTGACTGACCAGAGATTGCAGAAGGCTATAAAAATTGTTCCTCCACCCGTATGATACGTTGCTGTGATATGTGGTTAAAAAGTGACGTCACCCCCCTTCAGATGTATGGCGTTTAGCACTAATGCCGAAGATTTCTCTCGACGTTGTCTCAGAAATATAAAGGGAAGTTTGTAAGATGGTATCAGCACGTGTTTACAATTTACCTGCATAGCTCAATCCTAAAAATATGTGTCTCCATTTAAAGGTTTATTTTAAACACGGTTTGTGTCACAACAATACTTTGTCAGGAAAGTTTGTTTTAAACAACATATTTTGCTTTTATTAAAAACAATCATACACTTCTATTGTTTTGTTTCTGCCAGCAGAGTATGTGAATCAAAGAATTTTAAATAGAAGGGAAAATACAAGTTTGTGGGAATGAGGATTGGAAATTCTAAGACCCATTAAAGCGATGTCTTACTTTGCGTTTGGCATGCGTTATACTTACACCTATCGGTTTTTGCAAATTCCTTTTTTATATTAAATAGTAGTTCATCGAATTGAGCTATGTGCTAGGATATAACTTAAACGTCTGAACTGTAGACATTATTGAATTATATGCTATCTATTCTCTTGAGAAAATGAAGGCGGTTTGTGTTCCTTAAATTGGTTCTGTACTTCAAGCAAAAATCACAATAAAATTTCAGTTATTTTATCTATATTGCATTCATTTATTAGATTAGGAATTACACTTAAATCAAACTGAGGTCAACCTCATTATAGTATTTATAACAGTATGTTTGTAAACTTACGAAGAGTCATGACAAACGGAATATTTATAAGGTATTTCTCCCACCTTCTTAGCATGCATTCGTGGTGCAGCGGTCAGCACGCTCGGAGCATATTCGAAAGGTCCGTGGTTCGAGACCCGGCGAGCGCATTGTTCATTTTTCACGTCTCGGGCTTCGAAATAATCCTAATGTCTCCACAATGACGCATGAACTAAAAACGGTAGTGGGTGATAATTCTCCAGCACCAGGATTTAACGATTGAGTCCTTTAATTCCCAGTCGCCCTTTGAAAGCGGGAGTATATAAGGTGTTTCTCGAGCCTTCTTAGCATGCCTTTGTGGTATAGTGGTCAACACACCGGCGCGTATTCGAGAGGTCCATGGTTCATGTCCCGGCGAGAGCATGGCTCATGTTTCATCTCTCCTGCTTTCAAAAAATACCTAATGCCTCTACATATTTTAGTTCAGGTTTTGCTTTGCTATTCATTTCTACTGATTACTGGAGATATGGTGTGGGTAGAGGTTAGGTCAGAATATAAATTTATATAACTGTTTCAAGACTGTCACGCTTCCAAATGCCGTTGATTTATTTGTAAGCCTAACAATCTACGTTGACCATGCCAAGACAAACTCACTTTTTGGAATTATCAGTTCCTTGGTCTTCATTTGATGTACGCGTCGTGTTGCTCTGGGGCGTAATCCGCTAATGCAAGCTGAGATTATATCAGAATCACTAAGTTAAGAGATGGAGCTAAGAACCTATATTTACGTCTTAATATCCAAGTGCACAAATATAAAATTGTGCAGTTGAATTTCTTTGAAAGAACAGTTAAAACGAAGTTAAATTCCTTCAAAACAGCAATAATGTGAAAACAATTATTGTGCCTAGCTTTCATTACCTTTTTAAAAAGTGAAACAAATATGAATACGTTTAAAAACGCTGAATGAAGTACATTCGCTCACTAGCTCCAGATTTTAAAAAACTGACAAAAGGAAAAATGAAGAAACTCTCTGTTAAGCAACTTATGGAAGAGATTGAAAAAAATCAATGAATTCACTTACTGGGTAATGTGATCCCATTACTTTTCTCTTTTGTTTCTTGAGATCTAAGGGAGGCGGAAGGTTTGCGATAGTTTTTGATATCTTACATCAAACAATATCTACTTTTAAATATCTATAAATTTTTTCTGATCTAAAGTAAAATTTTACCTGATTTTATATAAAATATTTAGCTCGTTGTGGCAATGAGTTCTGTTCTCTTCCTTTATCAGAATATATAAATAAATATGCATACATGATAAACCAGTCGAAGTGATTAAGTTATCAGATCATCTAAAAAAGGGGAATAGTCAGAAGCAGCAAAGGCTTACACTTCTTATTCCTATTTCGGCGTACTACTAACTAAGGAGGTGAAACTACTGAAGACTGATGGCTAGTCCCGAGTTTGGTTCGCCACAGCTGAGCGAAAATAATTTACAACATTTCACTGACTTTCTTATGAGTAAATAAAAAGAGTGAATAATGTGAAAGCTAATTGTCTTGAGAAATCCTCAGCGGAGGCAGATATCTATCCTGTGCTTTGCCAGAAAGTAAGTTGCATTATTTTATCCGCATTATTTATTATGTCAACATTTTAACATCAAGTCGTAATTAGTACTTACAGGAGCCCTACCAATGGCTTAGTATTTAAGGCTGCTTAAGACTAGTTGTTCATCCTAGGTTCGAAACTAGCCAAACTGGCTGGTTACTTGGCTGGTGTTGGGGCTTTTTTTCCAATGTGCCAACGTGAATAAGAGCTAGTTTCTCTTAGAAAGTGTTTCTCGAAAGCATCCCTCTCCTTAGGCAGAACCCTGATGTTACCCTTTCTACCGCAGGTAACCACCACGCTCTTTGTCATATTCAACAACTTAACCTAACCTGCTTTTGATAATAGCTGTTGAAAGTATTGAATGGGACATTAGTTAAATCGAAACTAAATGAAAAATTTTTTAATCAACCATTAAAAGAATGATTTCTATTAAGCAAAAAACCAAACTATTTAACATTTCCAGTACTATTTAAATTACACTTAAATATCTGAGATGAAATAACAAAGATATTTGAGAAAGTTACAATGGCTAATAGAATCAGAAGCCTCATCAATAGCCAACTGAATAAGATCTTTGCACACTAGAAAAAAAAATCTGTCTTCAGTTCCCATAGATTGAACTGCTTGTATAGATTTGTTTTTAGCCTTCATCATTTGTAGCATGAAATTGAGATAACTTTCATTGTTTAGGCTATCTTATGATAAAGCAAACAAAGGTTACCTATCTAAGGAGAGGTGTGTCTTCGCGCAGGACATTCTAAGGGAAACTGGTTTTTATTCATTGTATTTATGGGAAAAGCAACTAAAACTGTCCTTGCGGCCAGGCATTCCGAACCCGGATCGAATACCAGTATACAGCGACCTTAGCTGTTTGCACACTAGTGGGTCCCGATCTTCATTGGAATGTCCTCCAAAAATAACTCTCCGTGGTGTAACTAAGTATACAAGATCTTTAATATTTATACAGCTCAACTCGGATGTAGATCCTAGCGAAATGCAACTGTTTGTGGTTGTCGTCTATGTGACAAAAGTCAGGTTTTAGAAGAGCAGCAAAGAAAATTATCCTATTCCTCACAAGAATTCCAGAAGACGTTTAAAAAAACGTTGAAATGATTGAATCCTTGTTATATCGATCTCATAATTTTTTGTTGTTGACTTTTGACATTCATGTGAGGAAAAGAATAAGTCTTTTGTTTTTCCCTCTTCTTAAAAATTTGACTTTTGTCACATAGTTCCTTTCTTCACCTTTGGATTCAAATTAAACTATGAAGTAAGTAACAGCTTGTACAGAAAAATAACATCTACAAATTGTTCAAGAAAGAGAACTTCTCTTCAATAAAGAGTATTGTACATCAACAGAATCACTTTGTAGAATCCTTGGGTTATTTAGAAGAAGGAGAGTTGAAAAATGTACAACGCCCTCGCCGAGACTCGAAGCACGGACCTGTCGAATACGCACCGAGCGTGCTGACCACTACACCATGAAGGCTTGCGCAGAAGGCGGAAGAAATACCTTATAACTTATTAAGCAGTTCTTAATAATATCGCAAGATTCACAAATAAATTTACTTGCCCTTGGCTTAAAGCAGCCGTTTTGTCTAGGGTAGCTCAGCGGTTTTGGAAGTAACAAGAAAAATCGCTCGTAGGGCTTCCAAAATGCCTTTTCCAGAAAATTAGAGAATATCGCCAAGTCTCGTTAAGAGTGTTTCAACCTATATCTCTAGTTCTAGTTGTGCTTTTTTGAAACGTTTAATTATTCAGAATTAAAAGATATGTAATATACGAAATAAAGATTTAAAAAGGCGAAATGTTGCCATATATTTGGTAACAAAAATAGAGTATACAGTTATTTCATAAAATTCCGCAAATAAAGAAATAAATAACTAAAAAGAAAAAAGAAAAATCTGAAGTCTTTCAGATTTTACATTAAGCCCAAAGGAGCGTTTTTTAACGTTTTCTGTGTTACATTTATTTATTAAATATTATATTCTTCGCACTTAAACCATAAAATTCAGTTCAAGAGTAATATCGCAAAATAATTTTTAAAATGAGCATATCTTTATAATTCTCGATACACACTCTCACGCGCTGGAAATACGTTTTCTTTTCTGTACGACGTCGCCATTACTCGCTTTGAAATTCTCGAGTCTGTTAACTGAAAATTTGTTTTTTTTTTACAAAATATAAAATCCTAGTTTTACGAAATATGAAACTGATAATGAAGCAAATTCGAAATTTCGAATTTGGGCTTCCAGATACACATATTAAGGTGGAAACGTTCAGTATTCAAAATCTGATGGCTGTAGGTACCGTTGTTTTATCACAATGCGAGAACCATATATACATTTATGCAGATTCTTCATTATTTAATTCCTTAAAATGTAATACAGGGTTGTAATATTTGGTGGCAACAGTTTAAAAAGTGAATCAACGCAGAATGCGAATCGACACAAAATGCCCAAACGAAATTAATAGCCCTTCTGGACTAACGTCCTCTCGGCTAATAAATAAAAACAGTATATAACACTACAGAAATGCATGATTAAAAAATACATCCGAATAAACACATATGTTTCCTTCAATTTATAATAGTATATGCGAACCATTTTCCCTTTAGAAAAACCTCTGGTCAACAACTCAACTTTAAGAGCACGATCTTGTCGCGCTAACCATATTCAATCAGCCAACAAAACAATCTGATAAAATAAAGAAAACAGATTTCAAATTCATATTCGTAGTGAAAATCATTTTTGACAATATATATATATATATATATATATATATAAACATGTAAATAATAATGATGAATTAAGGCCCTTGTTATTCAACTTTTTAATGGAAAAATATATAGTTATTTTTTATCTTCTTTCTGCTTTATTTTATTTTATTTTGGAGGAAGTTTACAAGATTACTGAGCGTTGGTAGTTCAGTTGGATTCCAGACGATTGGAAACCTACACGTGGAATGGTTTGCCCCTTCTCGATTCCTTCCCTCACTGTAACATAAATTCCAGCCAGTTTATCTGTTTATCCTCCACGAGAACATCACTATCCTTAGGAAGATAGCCCTAATAGGTTTTCACATATTTCTTAAAATAAAAAACAGAGTTCAGTTCTTCGAGCAATGTTTTACTCTGATCACCCGTATTGCGTTTTGTTTTCGTCGTCTCTTTAGAATGTTCTTTAAAACAGCTGATTGTATTATGCACCTTTGCTTATAATATTAATATTATACAGTTACTATGATAATAAAAAGCATTTATAAACTCATGGAAAAAGTTGTGTGTTCTTGATAACGCATTTTTTGTTATGTGCAATATAACTACATGATAGCTTTTCTACATTACTACAAAACAAAATAAATATTTTCTTTCTTTTTTCTTTTGTATTCGATTACCTATTTTCTTCTGCTGATATTTCCAAAATCAGATCACGAATGAAATATTTACGAATGTCAACTTTATCAATGTAAAAGGAAAAAATTTCGTTTCGCATTATATTGCCTTTCCTAGAACTTATTTCTCTTTTAGCATCGTAAACATGATGAGAAGAAACAACTCCCTGAAAAAAATAAGTCTTCTGTACAACGCTCGCAATCCATAAACAAGTATATTTTTGGAATTCCAACCCTGAGTCCTAACGTTTGGAACTGAAATACGAAATCGTAGCAAATCAAGCGCAAATGGATCTGAAGTATCAAAGAAACTCGTTTTCAAAATCTGCCGAAATTTAAGTGCTTTCAGCTAGTCGGCGAGAGACTTTCAGAAGACATCGGTATAAGTATAAATGGTAGATCACTTGAAAATTTCATCTCAAATTACATACCAGCTCGAAGTTACAGTCCTAAAAGTTTTTGTATTGATAAAAGAAAAAAAAACATGCTTCTTAAACGAAATGTTTTTAGTAGTGGTACATACATCAAAAAATCAATATTCTGGGGCAAAAGGAAAATAAACAAAACTAAAGATTCTTTGAACCTGGAAAATAAAAGGAAACAGATAAATATATGTATTTTTAGGTACTTATTTTTAGGATGGTTTTGCCAAAAGCTATTTGAATAATATGAAATATCGCGACTTCAGAATACATGCGTTTCATATACAGTTTGACGAAAGAGTCAATAAACGAAATATCATAGCCTGAAATAAGTTGCTAAGAATAAAACTTGTTCTCAAATGTAGTCAAATTTAGAAACATACCTTTTTATTTTTCGTAGAACTACCAACTGCATCTGAAAATTTTCTGAAAAAAATTATAATAGTATATCCTACATGTATGAGTATTATGTATGAGTGTATGTGTACAGATAAACAGGTCAGCAGCAAAACAGATAAACGTATAAAAAGATCAAAGGAATTAAAAATTCTTTTCCTGTTTGGTTATGTAATGTTTTGCATTTGTACAATTTTTACTCATTCTATTTCCTTTCTTTCATGCTACCCACCACCAAAAACGTGAATTCGCTGAGCACTATATTAGGTCGACCCCGACTGCAATCCTGGATAGTTGACTAGCTCTCTAGGTCTAGATAATGAACAAGCTCTGAGTTTTTGGGTTTTTCGTCCTGTGCAACATAAATACGTGCTAATTTTCGTTTAAGATATCCTTCCTGAAAGCATCCCTACTCTTAAGCACATCTCCTTTCTTTCATTCAAAATTTAATCATTCATTGTTTCATGACATAATAGGATTTAATAGCACTTTGAACTCACGCATCTTTCTGTTTGCCAGTGTGAAATCCCCATCTACGCAGGAAGTCATTGCAAAATTGAGGCAACAGTAGACCATATTTAGAAATCATGCCACAATCATTTCTGATTTCGAACAGCATAAATTGATTACCTATTGGATATAACGAATAACACCAAAGCTATAATTTTGAATTTTAGGGATTAGTTCCAAAAATATATGGAACTGAAAGGATCTTCGAATTACTTTTATTTTTTTTTCCTTTGGTACTCTTATTCTACTCTCTACTGATATTACACTCTACCTCAGGTCTTTATATAGACCAAACGGATTAAGTCATTCCGATGGTGCATTTTTATTCAATCGCAGTAAGCCATTTTCAGATTTACTTAAGTTATTTTGTTACATTTCTTGAGATATATCGCAGTATTAGTGCTGAAGAAAGGGTATAACTTAAATATTGATATTTAACGGAGTGTATGGAATTTGTCAATAGTAACTTTAGATATTAGGTACTGAAAGTTTAAAAGTGTAATACTGAGTTTTACTATGTTGTTCTCTGAAGTGGAACTCCAAAAGAGGACATGATGCGTTAATATTTAATACGTGGAACATTTAAACAGTCGAACTTGAATGTTCTTTCGAAAAATAGCCGCTCGAGTCCTATAATGGTGGAATCTAGTTGGTTATAGTCAATATAAGGTTCGTAAAGAGCAAGATCCAGGGAGTGCTCTTGAAAAACTTACTGATCACTACACGCTGACAGGAGATGGTTTACAGTTGTGACTTATATGGCCAGTGTCCCGGCAGTCGAAGGCTAAATCCCGACAACTCAGTCTTTCAAGCTGAACTATTTGCTCTTAGAGCAGCTATATAATTCTGCATCCAGACAGAATAGCCCTTAACAATATATAGCGACACAGCCTCCAGTCTCCAGGCCATCCAGGGTCAACCATATAGAATCCAAATAGTGAAAGAGATTCAGAGACTACTGCTCTCCTTGTCGGAAAACATGAGACGGAAACTCAAATGAGTTCGTGTACATACTGATGTTTTCAGTAATGAAAGAGCCGATGAAATAGCAAAACAATCAGCCATGAACCCAGGCACTAGAACCCTCTTCAGGCAAACCCAGAGCTCTCATATAAAGGCCGCAACAAATTGTCAGCTTGTGGAACAGTGACAGAATAGCTGGAATGAGGACTCATATCAGGAAAAAAGTTCAAATACATCTCTAGAATGAGCAGGAAACTCAAGAGTTGGAGTTAACTCAATTCCTGTCTGGTCGTGTCCCTTATTTGTGTTACTTAAACCGCTCCGGACTACGTGACAATGATCAATGCATTTGTGGGACAGTAGCGGAGTCAGATCATTACATCTTTGATTGCCCGGAAGGAGTCGGATTTCGTATTCAGAAACCAGCTAATAAACACTGCTACGCTTGGGTTGAAAATATTTTTAATAATTTTTGTACCATGACGCGTATTAAGGAATGAATTAACATTTGACTTCTGATTTTCACAAATTCGAAGCCATGATATAATTCCCTCTGTATTGCCGTGGTTGCATGTCATGCTGCCTTCCAAATTTTCGGCACTTAACATAGAACTATATTCGCATATCTTCTCATCTAGTTAGAACACATGCACAAATACATATGTCGAGGTTATTTCAGAATCACAATATTTACTGTGGTACTATCACTTTATATTTCCAACTTGCACTTAAGTATTGCACTCGCATCGATTTTTATATGCTACATGTATGTATCGAGATTACTTTTAACTTTATTTCAGTATGAGCGATGCTCGCATCAACGTTTGAACATATTTATACAAATTAGTTAATCTACTTCAATAGTAGCAGGAACTGAATACCTGCATATGTGTTCTAGAAATGTTCGTATCATCATATGTATTCGAGCCAATTAATGTATTTAATAATGACGGTATATCTGCATGTAATTATTTGTAATATCTGTAAACGTAATTGGTATCTGTTCTCTCTGATCAACATATTTAGGCGTATACATAAGTATTTATGTACGAAATTATAGTGTCTGTGACAGAAATGCAGCAGCGTGAAGAATTCCTTATTTGAATAATTGATCAATTTGCACATAATGACAATGCTTCACAGCCAGAGCATTGTTCCCCTTCCCACTGCAAAATGTTATTCCCTTTATAGCTTGACCTTCCATTATCTATTTTTTTTAATTCCATCACTTGCTTTCCCTTTCTGAAACAGACTTTGAGGAACATGATATAAGGCACTATCTAAGACGCTAAGAAATAACTTTAATTGTTGACAGGATTTAAACAGGCTGTATAAGCATCTTTCCTAAGCGGACCGGCTGTCCCTTCGGCGGAGAACAGAAAAGAAAGTATTCTGGCAGCTGTAACACTAATTGTTGCTTACATATTTTCAGTACATGCAGGAGTTGAAACGCCGATATGTAAGCGATACTCATAACCAATTACCACAGCATAATTTGGATTCAGTTCGCTGATCCATTTCTTTCTTCCGTCCAGCCTGTGAAGTGCTGTTCTGGGATGAATTGCATCTAAGGAGATTTAAATTCTTAAACATTCCTCAAAAACCTTCTTTAAAACAAATATTTTTGAAAATATTCTTTAAAAGAAATTCTTTAAAATTTCATGCTGTTTAAGTTGTTTTGGTGCCCACCTTACTTCCAGAATACCTGCAATTTTATATGCAGTTGTGCCAACAAATTGGGAGGCAAATAAATGTGAAGGAAAGAAAGGAATATACCAACTTCAGAATGACTACTGCTTCTTTTTATAAGATCAAAAACAAACGCTATTGTTTTTATTCTAATCTGAAAATTATTCAGAATTGATCCACAAATTCATCGGGACCAAGGAGTCAAGGATTTCGCCTATTGTTGGCTAAAGTCTTATACACCTTGTAAGCGATAATACAACTGACCTAAGCTCTGTCTCAGGTTTGGTGGATTACTCGTTAGGGTTCGATTCAGGAGACTTTTACCCCTCTTTCCACCTACCAACAACGTCACAGAAGAACAGTCGGCTCAACAGTATTTTAAGTGTCCCAATGACTTAAAATCATTGTACAGTGGCAAACATCCATATCTTCTTCCGGATACGAACCTGAACCCAGCATCGCCTTGATCGACATCGTTCATTACCATACGAACAATAAAAAAAAAACTCATGTGTAAAAGAATTTCAAATTTATTTTGTCTACCATACCTGAAACTCCTTCAGTATGAAAGTATGATAAATTAGTTTACTTCAGTAATTTTGCTTTCAGAATTATAATTTTGAATATTCCCCATTCATAACAAAGCCTCATAGAAGCATAAGCTTACTTTTTATCGCAATGAATCATTTCGTTTCTTTCTCTTATTATTATACAAAGGCTTCCAAAGACTACTACTTATAGAAGTGTAACTCAGCATCAAAAGAAATATGTACTATGCAAAATTAAACTCACAAACTGTAACATGCTAACCTGATTAACAACAGCACTTCCCTTTTCTTCATCAAATTAAGTTACATTATGTTACAAGATCACTCTCCATTCTTTTGGTTAACTATTTAAGCAGCCTGACAAATTTCAAGTCCTGCGTCCTGTTACCAGGTCACGCGTAACCAGATTTGTAATTTTCTTTTCAAATTAAAACGGTATATGACTTATATGCAACTGTGAAAAAAGTGACTTAACAGTTTTAAACAACATTCGCAGAGATATTTGATGGGTACAGGAGAAGATCTTAAAACCATATTACATCTGACAAACGGCTGGAGCCATACCCTAAAATCAAATGAGGAAATCAACGCTTAAAGTTTTAAGTAACATTTATAATTTGTAAGGATACGTAACAGCTTTAAACTGTAAATTTTAATTTTGGACAACTTATATTTCGCAAGGAAATCTTCCAACTTTTCCTGTTTTTCTGAAATATATAAATATATAAGTCTGCTCATCAAGACATGCATAACAGTGAAAATTTAGGACAAATATTCTATTGATAAAGAGTTAGAATTGTGAAAAAAAGAAGATTTGACGATACATTGTTATTTGATAACTTCCAAATTTTCAAAATGCATTTTTGAAGATCTAGAAAGTTTCCAAATTGATCAATTCATGCAAAAGATATAAAGTAATTAATAAAGAAATATTTATTTTTGCTGTCAAAGTGCAGCAAAGTAAAAAGAAAGTTTTAATACTGTAAAGTTTTAAAATTACATTCGAAAAATTGCAATGTGAAAAAAATGAAAAATTACAATGTGATTACAGTTTAATGTGAGAAATTACATCGAAATGCACGAAATTCTGGAAATCCTTTTACTATGATGCATCTATTGCAAAGAGTGTAATACTTTACGTGATAACAAACTCACTGATTTCGGTTTACATACATAGTACAGATGAGATGCTGCAAAACATAATCAAAGCAGTTACATATTTTACAGCAGCTATAATTAGAGAGTGAATCAAATTTCAAAAGTTTTAGACAAGCATTACAAAAGTTTTAGACAGGCTCAAGCTCTCAGAAATTAAATGTCACCTAGACCTCGAGTGGTAAGACTGCTTTACCAAGGTTGTTCAACCGTACGCTTAAATCACGACGAATAGACTCACCTGCATGTCAGTCTTCCTATGCATGTAAATTGGAGACATTTCCCATAAAAAGGGCTCCATTAGTTTTATGCGACCACCAGACACTTAAAGCTGTTCCTCCCTAAAATAAAAAAGCTGCGCATTTTCCCCTGCCTAAATTTTATTTATATACTTTGCAAGCTTCATTTCGTAGGGCTTCCCCCTCTTTATATGTTTCGTCTTAAAAACCCGTGATAAAGGACTGAGGCATTCGTATTCCAAATGTTATTATTTTAAATTTTTATTCAGCATAATTATTTTCTATTACTATATCGTATTTACACTACACACACAAGGAATATGATGGAAAACAACCATCCTGGCCATTGTGGGTTAAACCCAGGTCGAGCTAGCAGTCTTCAGCGGTTCTAAACCATGCGGCCACTTATATTTTTTGAGCGAGTGCCTCCGTTTAAAGAAGCGGGAGTTTTCCTTTCACATTGACAATGTTTTAAATATACTACATCAACCTTAATATATATATATATGACGTGAAAGAGAGACGAGCATTCGATCTCTAGTAAACTAAACTTTTGAATGAATCATTTGAATTTCAGTTTTTATATTTACATGAGTATGCGAAATTTCCCAAATCACGCCGAACTGGAAAGGTTTTAATTCGTATTTTGTTAGAATATAACACTACAAAGCAATGTTTTATTCATTTTTGTGTGTTTCAGTATCTGAAAGGTTACCACGGCACGAAGATGTGGTGAAAATGTGTTTACGATGAACAGATTTTCATATCATAGCAAAACTCATTTGGTCTCTGCCAATATCATAAATAGGAGTAAATATATCACCTGTAAAATCACTACACACATCTTCAAGAATCATATGCAAATTTCAGGAAGTAACCAGATGACACCGATGGTACGTCACAATGACGAGAGTGTCAGAGAGTGATACATAAGGAATACAGGCAAAGAAAAAAAAATTTTCGCAGGCGCTTTATAAGCATTTCAGTGCAATAAACGAATACTTATGACACAAAGGACGCATTTGGATGATTTTTTAGGTGGTAGAATGATCGGCCGTCTGGAATGTGGGCGTACCCAACTGGAAGTATCAGACGAACTTGGATTTGCCCAGTGTGTCATCTCCAGGCTTTGGCAACGATTCCAAGATGATGGTAATGTGAGTAGATGTTACAGCACAGGTCGCCCCAGAGTTACAACGCCGAATGAGGACCAGTATTTCGCAGTTAATGCCAAAAGGAACAGGCGGAGCGCAGCCTCACACCTGTCACACCACCTCACACATGTCAGCTCTCTTCAGCCACTGGTACGATAATTTCAAGGGAGACCGTGTACAGACGCTTAGGGCAGATTAGTCTATATGCTCGTAGACCTGTCAGATGCGTTCCACTTACTGCAACTCACTGTCACATGCGGTTAGCCTGAAGTAGAGAGTATGCATTGTGGACACCACAACAGTGGGCTTGTGTAATGTTAGCTTGCAGTCTGATTTTCGTCGGACGTTCATATGGAGAGCTCCAGGTACCCGTTACCACCAAGAAAACATCATTAAACGACACCATTATGATGGTGCAGGAGCGCTCGTTTAAGGTGAAATTATTCTGGGTTCCAGAACTGACCTGCATGCTGAAATTGGAACCATGACAAGCCAAATCTATCGCGACGTCATTTTGGAACACCATGTAGGTCTGTTTCGGGATGCCATGGGCGCACAATTTGCGTTTATGGATGACAACTCTCGTCCTCACCGTGCAAACATCGTAAGCGAATGCCTTCAATCGGAGGATATCACCCGTATGGACTGGCCAGCATTCTCACCGGACTTGAATCCAGTAAAGCACGTGTGGGACATGCTTGGCCGACGAGTTGCAGCCCGTCAACCTCCTCCTACATGTCTACCGGAACTTCGGAGAGCATTTCTTTTTGAGTGGTGTAATATCCCCCGATATCTGATCGATAATTTGATAATCAGCATGCCTAGGCGTTGTACGGACTGTATTGCATCGTCTGGGAGACATACAATGTATTAACAATCATACCAACCATGTAATATTGTTTTTTTTTTGTAATTTGCTTCATGATCGCTATTCTCTTTACCTTTTGTTTAATAAATAAGCTTTACAAATAAGTCAAATTTGTTTCGCTTCTAACTCTTCCTTTCTACTCTGATTTTGCATTATCCTTAATTTATGGACATGAGTGTAAATCATCACAGTATTATTTACCTGTCGCACTGTATGAATTCTACTCTACCATTTATTTAAACACACTTTTCTATAAGTACAGATAGATTTAATTAGGTAAATTTGCATGTCATTCTAAATGCAATGTGGTACCCTTTTAACATACATCATATTTTATTGGAAAGTGAAGGTGTGTGATCAAAAGGATCATGCATTATCTAAAGTTTTCTATTGGTATGTTAATTAAGAAGCTTAGTTAATTATTCATTAGTTTTGCATTAGATTATGCAGCTTAATTAATTAACAGTATCCTATTCAGTTTTCTTTTATAAGGCAATATATTGCTTCAGTCTTTTAAGCAAAGCAGGATAATTAAAACAATGGAAATTATTTTGTCTCTTTTCTTTATACTGTATCTTAAAAGCCCAATACTTTCAACGCTTTTCCGTTGACATTTTAAATTTATCTTAAAGAAATATTAATAATTTTGTAATTAATTATTTTCCTCTAGAGAATTCTTTATTTTTTATGTTTCGTTAGAAATTTTAATCTTAAATGCTTCAAGTCCGAGGTTTTTCCTCTCTGATAAAGCGGTACTCTATGTTATTCCAGTTAATTATTCATCAAATGACTAAACATAAAGTATCACATTTCTTTCAAAGCACTTGCAGATTTGTTTTAGTTTCTAAACTATGTACCTTAAAATATTTAATTAGTGAAAGTTAATTGAGTTATTTGTAACTAGTTTCAAGCTAAATGCATTTATTTTAAAATTTAACGCTTGATAAATTTCTGTAAATTGAATAATACAACACACTGCGTTATTATGCCAAATATAGGATTATTAAACGTTACCATGCCACAAAAAGTATATACATTTTACCAATTTCTGTCTCTGAGATTCATTATATTTAATTATACAAATCTACTACTGCAAAAAGAGTTTCTAATTCATCAAATCTTGTTTTTCAGTATAGTCTGCTGCTGCAACTCTCACTTGCAACTGTATAAGACTTATTTGTTTGTTTGCAGCTGGATAATATTAAGTGCATGCAATAGAAGATAAACATCTAAAATATTTTTTAAATATAGACACAACGTTTTTTCTATTTGATTTACCCCATATTTTTGTAAATTGCTAGATAGAAGAGTAAACAAGTAGCTTCGGAACATTAAAAACTATTTTATTATATTATTTCCAAAATGGTTTTCTCTCACTTAAGTTATGTCCAATATCATGAAGTAGGAAGTTTGGCAATAGCTATATTTCATCAGTACAAGTCAGATCTAAAATTACATTTACATTTAACTATTTACATTTGACTGCTTTAAAAAACTCCAGTTTTTTCATTTAACTCTCTGATAGACTGATATCTGTTTCGTCATTAATATTTAAATTTATGAAACTTTTTGTAGTTAAAACCTCTCTTTGCAGTTTGCTTCACATGCCAATAAACTCTTCCTTAGTGTCGCATCGAAAGCAACTAAGCCGCTGGTAATTATGAATAGAACAGTATTTTTTTTGTATTAACATATCATGTCGGATTTTATGCGTTTAATTTTTTTCTATCCTGTACTAGTGGAATGGCAAAATATTCGTTTATGCTATAGCATAAAGCTTTGCGAAAATTGTTGAAAATAATTTAGTAAGTTTAAATGATTATACACACTTTTCAGTTTCAATGAAAAATTATCTTGACCCTTAGTAATGTAATCTATACAGAAAGAAAGACGTTATAGAATTCTAATTAATTTGAATGTCCTTGGCAACTAGAACTATACAAGAGTATAGCGACTATTCTTCTTATAGCTAATGGAAACAAAATCCAAAGAAGGGTTAAAATACCCTTTTATTCAACTCAAAGAGCAATAACAGTCGGCCTCTCCTCTCGGGCTTACAGGAAAGCCTCTAATTGGGCTCTAACTTAAAATAGAAAATAAGAAACGAACTTAATTCTAACTTACTAAGTCAAAGCTGTACAGAAATAAGTAACCGATTTGGCCTCTCAGGAGGAATACTAACAGGTACGTAAAGCGCGCCCTGTTAGTAGTCGCCGGTGTGCCTATTAGTTTTCCGCCGTATGTGATATGGCCAGACGTAGTAAGATTGGCTTAAATCAACAACGTGGCCAGAAAGCAGGACACGCTGTACTGAGAACTTCTGAGCTCTTCTATGGAAGTGACTGAAAGTTCCCATTAAATACTGGTTCTACCTCATTTACATAAAACTCTGTACTGAAGACTCATTCTGCCAGGGAAGTGTACATGGAAAAAAGTGAATAAAGGAAAAGGGTTTTAAAATTAAAAATGACGTATTAGAAAATTAAAATAATCCCTACAAGGTCATTTAACTTTGACTCACGAGATGGATTTAGATTCATGATCGTCTCTCAATGGGAATCCCTTAAAAACTACTACTTATTTTATATATTTAAAATAAGTACTATTTATTTAGTATATACTGTTTATTTAGTACTGCCTATAAAATAAATGGCAATTTATAACAGTTTAATTAGTGATGTCTGAAAATAATGGCAATTTATCTTCTTTAATTTTTATCTTTATATTTTATTCTTCTTTAATTTATTTAATCTTGATATACATACTGTAAAGGATCCAAAGTCAATACCAATATTTTTAGAAATTTCTGTTATTTTGTTTTATTTCAATATTTCGTTCTTAATATATTCGTTCGTTCGTTCTATATTCGTTCATTCGTTTCTTAAGATACCTAGAGATTTTTTCACTAACTGACCAGAAAACTGCAGCAGAAAATTAGACGAAATGTTCAGATACAAATAGCCTTCAGGGCAAAAACTTTAAGGCAAGACAGGCAGAAATATGAAACTTGCTTTGTATGCATCGCGCAATAAATTACAATATAGTTCAGAGATTGAGATCTTTGTACTCCTAGAGATAAAATATTACAATAAAAAATAAATGGTTAGTAAGATATAGAACAAATATGCTTTGCCCAAGCAAATGGGAACACAACTTTAGTATGGAATATGAACTCATATTATTTAAAAGCAGGCTTTGTACTTTCTTTTCGTTCTACTGATTAATTTACCATATGGTGTAACCTCTGTTGCAGCGGGATCTTAGATGATCTTAGAAGAGAAATAAAGCAGCTACTTCTATTTCTACGTGGTCTCAGATGTGCTTGACCGGAATAAGGTCTGGTGACTGAGTTGGGCAATCCATTCCCTAAATACCTTGTTCTTGAAAGTGCTGGTCAAAAAGCATGTGAGTGCAGGCTTTATCGTCCATTAAAACAAATCAAACAACACGCGTAACAACAAAGATCCTAAATAAGGATCGACGATGTCATACCTATATGTCGAGGTGCAGAAGAAAGAAAAAGAAAGAGAGGAGACGTTCGAACTGGATTTTCCCAGTCACTTTCCATAACGGCAGTGACAAACCTCTTTTGTTTACCAAAACATCCATTGACTTACCTTTAAGATCAATAGGTTTTGACATGTACGAAGGTAAACATTTTGTAATTACGCCGTAAATATAAGTGTATCTATTTTATTTTTCTACAATATTTCAGAGTCGTAAGTATGTGAACAATACTTTTTTAAAGAACATTTCATTCGGAATTAAATGCTATACTTTTTACATGCTCAGAACATTTTTAATTTGAGTGAAGTGATTTCGCAAGTTTTCTCTAATTACATTAGTAATAAATTTTAAGAAAACTCGATATTATTTGATTAATAATTACAAAAAATTAAAATCAAAATTTATTCTATTATTAATATTAAAATACTGCATTATTTAATTTCTATTCACAGAGCTTTTGTTCTGAAACATTTTCTCGAATATGAGATGATTTTCAGCTCCTGAGCCATCTTTTAGATCAAAAATCACAGTCGCTTTGTAACTAATGCTCTGTTTCTTTCATTTCAAACTCAAGCGACTTTTATTTTAATGGTTAATTATATTAAATATTGCTGCTAATTTCTGATTTCCATGTATTTAACTTACCATGAGGACTTCTAAAAGGGATAAAAGGGGGGGGGCGATTATTAATATTATTTATAAGTTGTAACTGTAATATAAGATATAAGGAAATAATTCTTTTAATATATATAAAATTCTTCTTTATCCTGTATTTCAACAATATATATTCTAAAAATTCTACTTTACTACTTTAAAGTACGCATCTTAGATTATACTGTGCTTTACAATACCTTTTAACAGATTGTTTTTCAGTACGAACAGTTCTTGCTTAAAAAGTTTTATAAATCTATTTGTAAACAGAATTCAGTTTGTATTTATAATTAAATGCTAAGTATTTATATTATATATTATATTTAAGTATATATTAAGTATATATTACCTTAAGTGTATATTAAGCAAAAGTATTTATAATTATACATTTAGATATTTAGTTACGCTTAATAACTAGATTTCTCCAAAGTAATATTTTCACATTCTCTTATTTTGCACACAAGTTCATGTGTAATGTGAATACGAGGCAATTTCGATTAGAAAGTCCTCTAAGAAAGTGCTAATTCGCTTTGGCAGATTACCCTCGTATTTATTGTTGTATTCAGGAAACCTTCCGACCTGCATCTTTTAGAAACTTGATATAGTAGCTTTACCATTTCCTAATAGCATAGCAGAAAAACACTTGTTACGTTACTTGTGTGAGGCAAAATATGTAATCTAATAATAAAAATTAAAACGTTGAATTATTCATGAAACCCTTCATCATATGAAGTGATTTTCGATGTATAAACTTTAAAACGTTTTTTAATACTGACATGCACACTGAAGAACATTACAAAATAAGACATTTCTAAGCAATGTATTCACGTTAGTTTCTAAATATATAATTAAAAATGATAGCAACAGATTTTTCAAGAAATCAAAGTTAGTAAAATATTAGAAATTCAGAACAATATATAGTTTCTGTTTGTTTAATTATTATTCTCGGAAACTAAAAGTCATAATTCCCGAAAAATCTGAACAATAAAAAAAAACTACAACAACTCTACAATACGATTTTCTAACACATTCCCCTTTGCATGATTTGGCTGTAAATAGTCCTTCACTATCAATATTTAACAAAACATAATGGACACAATTATCTATTCAGGCACCTAAGGAAAAGCAATATTGAAAATAACATGTTGCCTGATGCCTAAAGGAAAAGTAAGGTATCAATAACTTGGCAGTTACAGAAAATTCATGATAACAAAGATTTGATAAATTTCATTTTCTAAAGTTGCAAAATGAAACAAACACAACAACAAATATCTGATAATATAATTATTAAGAAATGAACAGTACTCTTAATCATTAAAATTACAACTAAGAGAAATTGGTATTATACGAATTATAAAACACCAGTAGGCGTTTTATGCTGATATCAAGTAAACAAACGAAACCCGGTAAGAAAATTTTATAATTTTATAATTTAATAAAGGTTTCAATAATAATCAATAAAAAAAAGAAAAATCTGAAATGTTTCAGATTTTAAATTACGTCCAAAGGGGCGTTTTTTAAACATTTTGTGTGTTACCTTTATTTATTAAATATCATAAAACATCACATAAACCATAAAAATAAGTTCAAGAGCAACATCGCAGTATAATTTTAAAATGAACATATCTTTAGAATTTTCTATACACAGTCCTGGAGATTAAAATGTTTTTTCTGTGCAACGTTGCCATTGCTCTCTTTGGAATCCTTGAGTTTGTTAATCAAAATTTTTTTAAAGTTTCACAAAATATGAAATCATAAAACAAATTCCAAATTTCAAATTTGGGTTTCAAGATGCCCAGATTCGGGGGAAGACGTACGTTATTCAAAATTGGATGGCTCTAGGTGCCTTTTTTATCACAATGCCAGAAACATACATACATTTATGCAGATTCTTCATTATTTAATTTCTTTAAATATAATACAGGGCGATCATATTTAGTGGCAGCAATTTGAAAAGTTAAAGCTTTTAGCGAATCAACGCAACATGCCAAAAGAAATTAATAGTCCTTCTGAGCAAATTTTCCTTTGGAATAATAATTTGTAGTTTTCTTATGTGTAACATGTATTCGAGATAATTCTTCTTAAACATCTTCCACAAAGGCCTCCCTCGCCCTAGGCAGATAGCCGTCGAGTGCTTTACCTTAATCCAAAATATCCTAACCCATTTCGACGATTTTGGAGCAGATTCGATTGTACGAATGATTTTTAATAAAAAAGAATCGCCTCAGAATTTCTAGGATTTAATTTAAATGCACTCATGGTTGCAAAATCGACTGGAAAATCATTCTTATTTATGATTATGAAAGGACTGAAACATGAATCTTTTACCCATTTTAGACTCCTGACAAATGAATAATAAAACTGAATCAGATTATGAGCTCTATTATGTAATCTCCAGGTGGGAGCATTTTTGCCAAAATTTCATAATTTGCAATACAACCAAAAATTACAAACAATATATTATTTTCCAAACCATTGCTCTTATTAAAAGTATTAATATTTTTATAGATGATTTTCAATTCTTAAAAAATAAATTAATTCTTAAAAAACAAAATTCAGCAGAAAGAATTTAGTAAATTTTTTCTGCTGGATTTTGTTCAATAAATTAAAATAGCTAAAACCTCTTAACAATGCATATTTTATTAGATACTGTGTAATTTCTATCACGTGCCTTTATTGTCAACTTTCATTTAATATACATAGATTTAATACGCAGTATATTTAGTTTTGTAATTTCAATTTTAAGAGCCGTGATATCTTAAAATATTTATCTAGTGTGAAGCTAATAAAGTTTAATTTACTTCTCTTGGTAAATTAGAAATAAATTATTCCATCAACTAAAATTACTATATTATGATTGAACCCGTTTTGAAGACGGATATGTTAAGAGATGAGATTTTTAATTCCCTCAATCGTATCTCAAACTTATCTGAAAATGGTAAAGCATTTTTTTCTTGTCTTTTCCCTTAAACCTGGTGAACTGCGATAAGGTATGGAATTGGTATAGGCAAATATCAAAGTAGATTAATTTATCGTTACAAATTCCCTAATGCCTTACGATATCAAAGATCTAAAACTTCTTTTAGAACTTTATGTGAAGCAAACATGCCCTGTTTGAGATTAAAAGATTTAACTGAAATTCTTGGCATTTTATTACAAAAAAATATTCAGCTTTTCAATTCGAATTTGCATTAGAGATTTACTTAGTGTAGTCTTTCACATTTGGGAAATTTTTTAATGAGAATTTTGAGATTTTAGTGCTTTGAACTTTGATTAGCTGATTCAATCAAACTGTAGTAGGGCAGGAACTATCGTCGCAAATTTATTTACACGAACAAACATTTCACAAATTTCGACATGTTATAGAATATGTTCAGGTAATAGAGAGATCCGATAAATTTCTCCACTGACAATATTTTCTTAGCCAAAGGAGTAATTCAATTGCATTTGAGGAATATTATGTTTATGTAGCAGTTTAATTTAGATATTTTTTTCTGTTTTTATGTTTGGACAGATTTGTTTTTATGAATGAAAATAACTGTAATTTCATTGAATAAAACTTCGAATGTTAAATAAAAGTACTTGCGATTTATTTTTAGTGTGTGCATAAATTAAGATTTCTTTTCCTAGGATCCCATTTTCTAAAGAAAAAACATTTGATAGCTGTGTGGGGTTTCACTTATTTAATTCAATGTTCAATCTTTGAACCCCACAAACACTAACAAGCGAATAATCGCTTAAGTGTGTGAACAAACACTTAAGACTTAAAAAGGGTTAACTATCCTTTATTTCTTATAATAAATACAATCAACTCCTAACTCGGAGTATACAGCAAAGCCTCCACTTGGGCTTGAATTTAAATGAATAGGGAATTAAGCTTAACTAAGTTTGACTAAAACTAACTGAAGGTACAGCCGCAGCTATCAGAATTAAGTAGTTGGCCCCTAAATCTTAATTAAATGGGCGAAGCCAAGCAAGGGCCTAAAGTACGGCCGAGCGTAATATCATCTAAGAGAGACGTAGGCAAAAGGCAAACGCGTGCTAGTCAGAAAATCAGACTCTTTCTGTCGAAGTCGATGATACATCGACTTAAGTACTACTCTTTAGTCATTTGCATTCACTGCGTTTCTGAAATTACATTCTGGTAGTAAATTGTAAGCTGAAACTAGAAAGATAGGTTAGGTGCATAAACTTAAAATAACTATTAATAAAATTAGGATAAACCTTACAGTTGTTTTTTACTTTTGTAATCATCGGGACGTTTTTTGCTTCTCATGCATCTCCTAGGAATAATTAAATTACTTTCAAGTTAACTGTGTTAATTATGGTGTAAAATAGATTCTGATAATTCGCTATCCCCCAAATCCCATTTTTCATGTTAGTCTAAGGTTATTTGTATATGGTAAAATATCCGAGAGCTATTTGTCTTATAGAATGGGGGCTTTTGTAACGGACCTGCTAAGGCAATATCTGGCTCGTAATTTACGTTACCCTTGGGACAAACTAAGAAATTTATTCATGCAGCCAGCCCTTTTACCTGGAATCGAATCTAGGGCTAACTATCGAACTTCACTGGTGTTAAACACTCGCAAATGTTGGGACTATGTATGACCTTGAGTGTATGTGACACTACATAAAGATGATTTTTCATGAATTATCAGCTTGGGAAGTGAATACAAATGTTCTGAACTTACGTTTGAGAGATTTGTTATGCTGATTGATTTACCAGTGATTTAATGCTGACTATTATTGCCTCTTCAGAGAAAAACGTAAGGGTAGTTAATGGCATATCCGTTAAAAATTCTTAACTATTTTTCTTTCAAAAAAAAAATAAACGTCATTTTGTACCTGGATTCAGATTAGCTGTAAAGACAAAGAGAAAATAAAAATTATACCGATATGCACAAATTTTCTCTTCTTATTCACTTTCATTGTAGAAACTGTGATAAGCGTTCTCAAAGAAAAAAAAATTTCCCTTTATTTCATAATTTTATAAGATTTTAATATCACATCGCAACATACGGCTGCTTTGCTGTAGTTGGCTGATTAGCCATATATATAAAATATACAGCTGACTGGCATAGACAGTATATTAATGTTTAAGAAGTTAAAAGTTATATTTTATACTTCTAAATACAACAACTCTAATAAAAGAATTATCCGAAAGAAAAGTAATTTAAAGAAATAAAATAACTAAAGTTGCATATCATGAGTTTTGTAAAACATGTAAATTTCATATTACTCAGACACATTTGAAAATTCAGTCATTTAACTTCCTTTCATACATTAGGAACGTTTTACACTTATAATTACGTATTAAGAAAAATAATGCTACTCATATATAAAATTAAGTAATGTTAAATAACTTTGTTTATAATTCAAGAAAACAAAAATGGGTTATTCATATTCGTTTGATCAAAACTGCAATAATTGGTGAATAAAATATTTTTATTTCATACAGTTTGTAAACACTGTGTGACATGAATATAGTTTTATTATAAATAATAGATAAATAAATATATTTCAAATCTCAGAATGTAAAGACATAAAGATAATAATAACAAAATCAAAAATATATTAAACTTTATAGAATCTCGTACTTTTAGGTAGCTTAAACTAGCAAGCTCTCAAAAGACTGTATGAGGAATTATCCTCAGGACTTACACAACAGCAAAGTCAGAGGATAGGTATAAAGAACCCTTTATTCAGCAACATATAGTTGAACAGATGGCCCCACTTGGGCTTACATAAAGCCAACACTTCTGGCTTAACAGGTAATGTTGAATTTAAAATAAAATGTAATTAAAATAGACTAACGGCTCACAGGAATATTTAACGCCCAGGAAAGCTCTGACTCGTACAAGCCGTCGGAAACAAGCCTAATGACTAGAAGCACTCAGCATCACAGAATCAAATCGCTAGTAATTCAAAGTAACAAAGTGGCCTTCAAACAGGCACTCTAAAATCACCTTCCAAAAGTTTCTTAATTTGTGCACGTTATCTGATTAGCATTCTGGGAGGAAAGCATGGGTGAAAACGAGATTGAAAGCAAAGTGACTTTCACTAAAATTAATTGTTAGTCAAAATAAATTTCCACTACTTAAAGGGCTGTAAAATATGATAAATTTGAAGGCTTTCGTATAAGAGTCAAATGTTTTGCATTTAAATTTTTAGAATCAGTTTAACATTACTCTATTATGCTATCACTCATATGTATGGATTTCTTATTACACCGAAAAATTAAATTTTTAGCACTTTTCCATTGTAAAATTAAATTATTAACTGAATAAAGAAATTCATGTTCTGTCTTTACTTTATAGCGAAATTTCAAGATTATAATATAAATAACAAAAGAAAGATTGCATTAAAATTTTAAATGTTCGAAAAAAAAGGTAGAACATGTATCGTGAAATTAAATTAATAAAAGAAAAAAATATTCTATTTAACTTGGCTAAATTAATTTCTTTTGTAACATCTTATTACCGTTTATAGCATCCTGTATTATTTCAGTAATAATGCAAAGCTAATTTATGTTTTCTACTTGGCATTAAGAACATTAGTTAATAAAATATTTAAACTTCTGCCGTCATAACGTATCATCTACTCTCTCATTAAATTAAAATATTTACGATTTCACTTTATGCAATTAAGACTTCTCATCTTTCATTTCTTTTTCAAGTATGTCATGAATTAAAGTTTTGTATTTAAAGGAGGCTTTATTCCCTCGGAACGGAAGAAACAGCCACTAAAAATGTTAGCGTCATCTATCAAAAGCTTGGATATTGCTTTTTGTTTATAGCATCTTAATTTTTTTTACTTCTAAATCTTAATTATTTACGTAAGTCTTGCCAGAAAATTGAGTAAAATTTATGATGTTTTTATCGTTTTTTATTTTTTAGAAAAACATAATACTGCAGGACTACAGTTCACGAAAAAAAATGCCTTAATAATGTTTTTCCCCTACCTAGAGTTATTGATTTATCATCTTAATGCCTGCATAACTGAATCTCGCGTTTGGAAAATAAAACATAACAAAAATATTTTATTTTATGGTTTAATAAGTCTGAACAAAAGAAAAGGAAGCGGAAGCATTTTCTAATACTAAAATAACGTTATGATTATATTTATGCTGAGCTATAAAGAACACATTATTGTGTTAATAGTAATAGTAAATAATATGTACTAAATATTCTTTCTAAAGTAGAATCTTAACTGTTAAAATTAATCAAGATCATTATGAGAAAATTTCCTGATATTACTGTGAGATACGAATAGTTTCAACATAAAATTGGCATATATAAATGTAAAAGTAAGTTCGTTTGAACTTCGTTCAGCTCAGTAAAAGGCATTTTTAGTTGTATAACATTAAAAAATCTTATGTGTACACCACTTGACTTCCTTGTACGGAATATTAAATTATACGCATTTTCTTACATTTCGTTTAAACTTGTCAGGACTGAGTGTTCTGTGCATGTTCTTGGCAACCATCTTTTTTGAAGTAACCCCTTCTAAACTACAGTCCTGCTCTGGAACAGTGAGCTGAAAAAATTAGCTTTGTTCTGGTGTAGATACTGTGCTGGAGAATAACTGCATGTGAAAGGGATTTAAAATCCTCTTTTATTAAATCACTATTATTTACACACTTTCCAACTCGGGAGGGATACAGAAAGTAAAAGACCACACTTGGGCCTAACTTAACAATCAAATAGATTTAATACTAAAACTAAGATAGAAATCTAATTAAACTTTGCTCGCATAGCAAATCGCGGAATTGGCCTCTAACTAAAAGGTGCGTAGCAAGAAATACCAATACTAGCGCACTTCAATTTATTTCAATATATTAAGCACTATGGCTTATAATTTAGCTGCTAGCTGGTCAGGCAAACGTCGAACAGAATGACCATGATCTGAGACTAAAAGCTCTCTCACACTGAGAGGTTTCTACCTCTGGTTTAAATAGTACTTGGCTCTACTTCAAATTAGCATACGCTGAAAATGCGCGCTTCTTCTGACGGAAAGCTGAAACTGAGAAGAGATAGAAAGATTTAAATTAAAATAAAACTTTGTTAGTTTAACTAAAACCTTACAAACTTATTTCCTCGAATTTCATTAGAGATAGATTTATCATTCAATTAATTCAATTCTCACTTCAGGACAAGGCACAAATGCCTAACACCGAATACAGCTAAAACAATTAAAAAAACTTTTACAATTAAAATTAGATTTTCTACCCAAAAATAAGCAACTCCGCCAGCAGGCAACAAGGCAGATTTTCGGTGCAAGAAACTGAAAATTTACTTTTGGTCTCATTCGGAAAAAAACATTGAAGGTGCAGAAACTGAAATAATTCATTATTCTGCTGAGTTTCAAATGTAAACAAATATGACTTCTGTGGTAAACAAAAATTAGGCTTAGCCGCACTTAAATAACATTTAAATTGTTGATAATTCTATAACTATTGCAGATTAACTAAAGGCACAAAAACCTTAAGCGGAAGCTAAGAACAACATAATTCAATTATCTTTAAAGCAAAAAATGTACAATTTAACACCATGTAAAAGTTTAAGAAATCTGAGCTCACGGAGCCGAGTAAGAATGTGGGTATATATTTGTTGCAGCCGATTGGAACCAAAAAGGGAGGTGCACAACTATATGTTATAGCAGTCCTATATACAAAATTTCAACGTTTTGAGTTATGCGAGATACATACATACTTACATGCATACACACATACGTACGTACGTACATACGAAACTTAAGTTAGGCATCATGAAAAAAATCTCTTCTAAATCCATTTTAAATTGTTCTGATGCCCATTTCGGAAACATAGTCATTTATTCTGTCCTTACGTACAGATGTCACGCAAACACATCCTTAAATTGTCGTCGAAATGGATATTTCCGTTGAAATATGATACCCGAAAGTTTTCGCGATTACAATACTTCCTTTACATCGTACAAAGAAGTAAAATGAATTTGTCGTGGTGTATAGGAAAGTTAGAGCATTTTTTCAAAATAAAAGAAATGGAATTTGAAACAAATTTTCTCATGCTTCGGCCAGGAAATGAATAGAAGCTTCGTCATTCAAACATTTATGTGGAAGCAAATTTTGTAAATAAGTAAAGTATCTAAACTAATGTTTTGTCGTATGGAAATCAAACGCTTTATGTTTAATTTTTTTTTAGAATCAGTTTAACATAACGGCATTTTATAATCACTAAAATGTAGATTTCTTAGATTTTAGAAAATTGATCTTTTAAATTAAGAAATGCCAAAATACAAATTAATTAAAATATTTTTTTTTATTTCGAAGCATATGTGTACGGCCATATGCTTTAAAATAAATAAATATGCAAAAATAAATTTATTGACTCTGGGTATAAAAAAACTCCGACCTTTAAAATGTAGGATAACTTACCTTTCGATAAGTAAATGTAAGGAAGTAAAAGAATTCGATGCATTAAATAGAATACATAAGCATTATTTTAATTTTTCCTTAGTCACTAGGTGAAATGCTTCTCCATGTGATTTATCGCGAAGGGTAATTTAATGAAAAAAGTAATAGCGGGGCTCCGAAGTAAGTTTCAACAAAAGCGAATCTGTTAGAGAGTTAGAAAAGTCTAAAAATCTACCCTAAATAAATCAGTTATAAGATACAGTTATATTGTTAATATGAAGTAACCGTAGTTATGTTAATTATACTACGGTTAAATACACGTTGTAAACATTTTATGAAAATTTGTGAACGATTGATCCAAGTGTACCATTTTTTCGGTGAATATTGTTTCACATCGTACACTCAATCATAATGGTCTCCATCCCAAGCATTCCGAAAACAGACAGTTGTTCGGAAAACTGGATAAGGAAACGCTAAAGGAAACGTTCATAAAATCTTTTAAAAAAAGTCAGTAAATGCCGCACATTTTTTACACCTATTATTATTATATTTTTAATGTCAAATATCATCAACAAAGCACTATTTGGTTATTATAACACAGCTTATCAAATATACTAAAATGTGCAATTTCAATTCATCCTGTGAGTTAGATATTTGTTTTCAAAAATTCGAAAGGAATATTACAACCGTTGGCGATCAGAAAGATTAGTTGAAAATTAAAGTGATAAATGAATAGAAAGTTTTAAAATTACAAAGAATTCTATGTATATTTTTATTTTGTTTCTGCAGCTTAACCTCTGCTAGTATATGTATACTTTCCTGTACTCTTGAGAATAGTCATCACTGAAGTTTTAAACTACATATTACAAGAGAATGGAATTCTAAAACACTATTTATGGGCAAAGAAAATAAAGTGGCAGATGAAAATGTGCTAGTCTATTTACTTAACTAACTAAATATTTTTAATAATTGATTGCGAAGTTCTATTTAATATTTTCAATGAAAAAGAAGATACAAAAATGAAACGAAGTGGATTTTCGCAGGTATTGTTTCATATTAACTAACTTCGATAAGATCCTGATATATCTTTGAAGATATTTAGAAATTTTTAGAATATTTTAAGTATTTTTAATTAATAAAGTTGACATTGAAGCGCTCCTATGGATGTTGTTATAATGCCGTTTACTTTTTCCAGTGAATGTATTTTCGGTACTAGGTGCTATCGTAACCAACTTGCGCATTATGAAAGAAAAGAACAATTACTTTCATAGTAAATTATTGTGTATTACATAAATACAGATTTTACGACTGAAGAATATATTTATTGAAAGAACAATCTAATTACAATAGGTTTTTGTTATAATGAAAATTTCCAGTGATCGCTTTGAGAAAAGATTCGAACCATTGTTTCTTTAGTGATTTAGCAGAAAAATACCGTAGTTTTCACAAAAATTTAACCTCTGTGTCTTTTATTATTGAGAAATCCCTCAAGAACAAATATTAAAAACAAGTTTGAAAAAAAAAAAGATCATAATTTTGCGATAAAAGCCACTGGAACTTGAAATACAACAAAAAGAACGCATACGAGAATGGCGAAGTTGGAAACTGAATATTTGTCATGCGCATAGTTGCCTCAATAATTTTTATGCGCATAGTTACAAAAGTTTGGCGGATTTTGAAATCTGGCAGTTTCTACTGAGGTGTTTGCGACGGTACTATATAAGTACTCTATTTTCTACTTGGGTGGATATTATTTTCATCCTTTTAATTTAGATTGATGGTTAAATAATATTAAAACTTCAACTACTTTAAAGGCTGTGCTACATAAAGTTACTGGCTATTCTCAGCTTCCTAAATTCATTGTGTGAGTACAGAAAGTTTTGATTCTTCTGAGAGCATCCTTTTCAAAACACAAACAATACTAAGCTGGCAGACTCAAATATTTATAGAAGTGTATTGACTGCAAAACATTAAGCATTTTATAAATTAGGGCTACTGTAGTTATGCGAAAGTAAAACTCCCCTTAGATTTTAATAGAAATTTTAATAAATAGAAATGTAGAGAATCTTTGCTCAGAGTATAGATCTAATTAGAATTAATTTATTTCTGATTAGAATGAAATGGAAACTACCTAATTAAATAAAATATTTTACTATGGCAGATAAAGCAAAATTAGAAAAAATTAATAATACATTATTATCAATTTGTTTTCAGGCATATTAGTAATCAGTGTAGTGGAAGTAGTTTTAAACTGAAATCGCTAAATTAGATATTGCTCTTATAATCAGCGGCAGTTATTCAGTTTTATTTATATCATAAATAAGTGCATGGTTTGCTTAGAATTTAAATAATGTAATTATTATGTGTGTAGTATTAACTGAACCCCTTTGTACTATTTTGTAATTTCACTTATTGAAATACCGATTGTAAAATCACGACAGGTTTTAAACATAGAACACAATAGTTAAATAAATATAAAAATTAAATTAGCAATCAAGACAGAAAACATGCTTCCTGAGTAGAATTGTTTTGCTCTTGATGAAGAGGGGACCTATACATGTTCGTCCTTGAAATCGATAGAGTTCCAATTAAAACCTATTCAAAACACAAGGTTTTCGTTTTGCCTAATTTTAAAGTAACAATCCTTAAAAATGCTTAGAATTTGGCTATATAATAATATAATAAGAACTATTGAAATAAATATTTTATTTAATGTGCAAGGAATTATCTCCTTTCTTGCACCGTTTCTTAATGGCGTAAATTTAAAGCACGTCCGGCTAACATATTGTTACAATAATTTAAGAACATTGCCTTCACTGTAAAAAGCGATGGACTCACTGTCCAACTACGTTTCAGAGTGAAGGATGCTCGGAGTTTCTCGAATAATATTTAGTCCACGGATGTAAGGGCCCGCCACGCTGATTCAGTAACAAATAACCAAAGTTCTCCTCTTAATATAACAGAAAAACTTCGGAGGAGAGATATTTCGCCTCTAACAATTTGTAAGGTAAAAGTTGAGTTGAATTCTATCAAGTTTTAAATTATTTTTACGTGTAACAAACTAACGGAAGCAAATTAGAAGGAACGAACAAGTTAGAGCAACAATTAATTTTTTCACTATAAATAAGTTGATTTTAACTTGTTAGCTGTTAAAAATGTTTATACCGATTTGCCTCTTAAATAAATTTCTCTCTTCGATACATTCCAACAGACAAAAGTACTCTTTTCACTTAGGCTTAACGAGGGCTGAAACATCAATGGCAAACGAAATCGAAAAGGAAGCAAGGAAGAAAAACAAAAATCCATCAAGATATTTCCAAGTATTCCTCCAGGGCTAGAGCCATCGTTTTAAAAGGAAATAGCTTCCTGAAGTGCTATTTGATTAAATTACCGGTGAATGAATAGCGAGATTTTTGTTTTCATTCCCGTCTCTCTAGCCCTCTAAGGCATCGCTATTATTACCCAAGGCTCTGATTATGAAAAGTTTTGTCATTCTAAATCTTCCGTCACTAATTACGCAACCATTTAAACAATGTGGCTGTGGAAAATACCCGTTCTACGTTTCGTTACCCACGGGTGACTTTCGCTTTATAATCTTCAGAGTCTTAAACCCCCACAACCTCACGCCTACCTCTCCAATCTTCATGGCTTTTCAGAATGGTTTTCCTATCCCACCCACCCTATTCGCTGGCAAATACAAAAGCAAGAAATTCTACTCAAGGGATGAGGGAACAGTGCGTTGAAGCCGCCTAAGTTCACTCTACAAGGCACTAAGAATCCTTTTGGAATGAGGCCCTAATAAGAGATACCGCGTTTAATGCACTTTACGGCCATTTCGGGAAATCCGTTTATCCTCAAAGCCATTTTGTAACTTTGGGGATAATCGCTTTAAAAGATGAGGAGAATAACAGCAACGCAACAATAAACATGGGAACGTCAAAGTAACTTCGATCTTTCTAGCACCAGCTATGGTAATACTTCTGTAAAATGAAATCGCATTTGAGATATTTCCCAAAATATTCAACTTAAGGTTTGCATTTAGTTTAAAGAATAATGAAATGTCAAGTTTCATAACGCCGTAAACTTTGCCTTTGTTAGTAACACAATGCGTTCGGAATGAAGGAATAAGTAATGCTCCTCGGCATTTATTACGGTGCAGACAGTAACTATGCAATTGATTCCTTTTTCTTTAAATTAGTCTTTCCTTCATGACCAATAACAAGCCTAAAATGATAGTGAAATACGTCAATCTTAAAATAACATGTTAGAAGATTCCGTTATGCTATAGTTATCCAACAATACTTGCTTAAACTACTTGCTATAATGCGTTCATAAACTGGCTAAATTCTGTATTTATTTGTTATTTCATTTCTATAGAATGAAAGTAAAGTGCAGTAATTATGTATATTGCTACGTATTTATACGTATACTTCTACGTATAGTACTACAGTAGCTACGTATAAAGTACTGCTTAGTTTTAAGCGGTTCCTAGAAATATTGACACTGATAACAGGGGGAAATAGTATTTTAGTATCTGCTAGGATAGTGTTTTTACTCTGGTTTTTGTGCAACATCTTCTTTCACTAAATTCCAAATTTAAAAAATTAAACATTTTGATACTTCCTCTCCAAGAAGGTCGTCAAAACTGGCTTAGTATAAACTCAGTCGTCAAAATTGGCAAATTTAATCCTAACATGAAACATCTCTATCATGAAAATTTGAAATGCAAAGGCTAATTATTGACCACTTTAGCAAGTAAGTACTACTATTTTTCTCAACCCAATAAGCAAAAGAATGTAAGTTATCGCCCCATGAGTTTTGCCAGGAAACCTACTTATGAAGATTTTTGAAAATCTTTAGATGTAAGAGATAACTGCGAGCATTTTATAAACGCTCATAGCTATCAAAACTCTCAATCTGTGATACTTACAAAGATGGCATAATATTTAGTAAACTGAGTTATCTTTTGTATTTATCAGTATTTCAGAATTAAACTGTACGGCTTTCACCAGTTCTCTTTTTTCTTCTATGATTTAAGTGCAAAGAATTGAACGAACGATTTTCCTGGGGTGTCATATCATAATTAATCCATCCATAATTAGTTACAGAAGTATTTGAAGAATTTGTATGATCGGATTGTGATCTTACAGTAGAGAGAATACATATTTTTGCTGTAATATGAATGAGAGAATTTTATTTTTCATGTCTTTATATCCATCTGTCTTCTACATAGTTCTTTCTCTGTTTGTTCGAATGTTATTAAACCAGTTATTAGCCGTTAATCAACAGTTTCCTGAGTTCAGTGGTTAAATCGCTGTGCACTAGTTCGAATCGCCGCGAAAAGCCCTGCCTTATAATATTTCCGTAGCTTTCTAAACGCGTAATGTGAATATAAGATAATTTTCTTTAGAAAGTTCTTTACGAAAGCATCTGTCTCCTCTTAGGCAGATGGTTCTCGAGTGGTGTTCTTAAGTAACCTAAACTGATCTAGACAATTCTAATTTCTTATCGATTCTATATGAATTATTCTCTACCAACTTACTTTGGATAGATTTAACGCGGTTAATTTTAGCGACCAATCCTTTCAAGGAAATTCACAATTGTATTTAATTTACAGATAATGCTAAAAAATATTTGAGTTTATTATTGAATTGCTGAAAATTATTTGAAATTATGTGAATCTGCCAAACTTTTATAGGTTTTCTTATAAGAAAATATAATTCAGTTATATTATTTACAGCAATTGCATGCACATGTATTTTACAAAATATCTAGATACTTTATAAAATAAACAAATTTTGTATTTTTTAATAATACAAGCATATTTGTTTTGTTGTTCTCCTCGTATTCTACAAATTTGCCACAAGGTTTCAAAAGTAAATCATAAAATAAAACACTAACATTATAGATAAATAAATAAAGCGAAATCTTTCTCTAGAAAAGGCATTAAATAAATGGGTAAAATAGCATACTCTGAATTATTAATTAAAAAGTTTAAATATCTAAGCATAAAACAAAATACTCAAACGGGAGCAGTGTAGTCTTCTATTTCATAAAACGTTCCAACAATTGCTAGGCAAGATGTTAACATATGCTCATAATACCTAGAAATCATTTTTGAAACTTTTCTTTCTGTATTTCAACTGCTTACATTCCATCTATAATAGTAATAATCCATTCCTATTCTCATCATAAATAATTACACTACTGGCTCTATTAAAAGACTGTTTCAGAAGCAAGATGATTTTGCATTTCTTAATTTGTTTTACTAAGAGATACTTGCTTACGTTTAAAATAATCTTTACATGTACTTGCTTTATATGGTACATATACTTTACAATGGCATAAATGATATACTCTGTAAAAAGTTTAAAAGATGTACACTGTATTTGCTATCGCGTTTTCCACATTTTTCTCCTTTAATATTATCGTCTGAAACTCCAGAGAAGAAATTCATGCGAATAATTTAATTTTCGAAAGATGCGGTTATAGTAAGTATGTAACAAATGAACAGTACCCATAGATAAACTAAACGTAACTATGTTAACTTTATTTTTTAAAAGCAACTTCCATTTCAGTGAGAATACATAGTAATATACATCGTAACATGCATAATTAATAAGACAGCTTCATTTCTACTTCTTTTAAACTTGAATCTCGCCTGTTAATGCTGTTGAATATGGAACTCCATAGCCCTCAAATCATCCATAATTAGTTACAGAAGATGAATGTGCAGATAACTTGGCAAAACAGTAGACTGAACATTACTTCGTGTTTGTTTCATTGTGACTGGTCTGGTTTTGTATTATGTTGGCATAAAATTCAGCAGTTAGAAGGAACGGTTTCGGCCTGACCTTCGCAAGTACTTTGCGAGGATTTGTCATTGTTCATAAGACGAAAACAGTCATTACATTGATAAATTCATTTTAACAGTTAGGGAAGCTCGTTCTCTGAGCGTACTGAGGAAGAAAAAAATGCGCGAATATTTTTAAAATTTTCAGAACCTGGTACTAAAAGTTAGTAGGGGAAATACACGAGAAAATAGGATGTTCTCTTCTATTATAAAAATTTAGTTAAAAATTTAATGCAATATTTTGAAATATTAGGGGTCAGAGTTGTAATGTTCAAAAGGCTATTTGTGGAAAAAAGTGTTGTTTACTAATATTATCAATAAATTATGTATTTATATAGATTCCACAAAACAATAATTTCTTCTAACAAGCTACATAAATTATCTGAAATTTCCTCTTTGCTTATTTTTAAAAACAGATTGCTGCATTTCTGTTTCTTTTTATATAATTATAAAAATTCTATTGCTTATTTTCTATCAAATTTTTCTTTTGTTTTAAAGGAACAATTTCAATGGTATGTGATCTCTACTAATTGTAATTTGTATTAACAATTGTCCAATCAGGTCGATGTGTTTATAAATAAATAAAGTGAAGCAGATTTTGAAACAATACTGAATACAGCAAATTTTCAGAAATTTGCAGCATACGCTTAGTTCAAGGGATTTGTCGCTGAAGTATTGCGTAAGATCCTTCTATATCTTTCATCTTTTCAGAAGCTAAGCTCAAACACGTTTGATATCAAATAATCAAGTTTTCATTTATCAGGTTCTATTTCAAATTACTTAAGCCGCATTTCATTAGCGATATCTTTGATGTATGAGTAATTAGAAAAGTTCTGATCAGGCATAATGCGCATCTAATAAGTACTCTAAATAAGCAGAATAAAAATCTTAAAATTTGACACGAGGAGAATATTTCATGTGACGTTAGAAAATGTATTTTGTACATTCTTTTTCTCAGCTTGAAACAGGTGATAAACACTAGTTTGATTAAATTTATGATTCACCGGTAGTGTTCTTTTCATAAGTAACACCAAAAAGAATCATTATACAAGAATTAAGAAATTTTAAGAGGTAGTGGGGAGTAAAATTCTATATGGCCGATATTTATAGTTTTATAGCGGATGCTATATTAAATATAAAGCGTATAAATCCATGAATAATAAAAAATGTGTGGCTTACAGGCGTGCTTAAGTTCGCTACATTGATGTACTACATACTCAGAAATTCACCAAGAATATGGCAGCTCTACGAAATGCTGAAACTGGTCTGTGACTATCTGGCAGTACCACGGAGTTCAAAAAATGTACGAACATATAAATCTTAACAAGGTTACTAATAATTATGAAAGTCACTTTTAGATTACTAAATGTTTTGTCTTAACAAGTATTATACTGTTGCGCTCTACGGGTCCATGGATTTGGATTGATTGATGAAAGCACTTGATGAAGAATCAAATGACAGTTTATACGCCAGTAAGCACTATTACACAGGACAGTTTGAAAATACAACAAACACGCTGAAACACTCAGCAATACAGCATTCAGGCTGTAACAGTGAAGGCAACTTTACGGCAGAGCGCTAAAAAGCATCTCTCGACTCGGTCGATTGCTTTCACGCTAATCTCTGAACTCAAGACAATACTACTTTCTCTACGTACAGGCAGGATATATATAGCTTTAACCTACATTCGAGAATATTGCCGAGGAAACAGCCAAGAACCCGTTCTAAAATATTATCGCTCCGTCTATGGCATATCGCCAGTTTTCTCGCCAAATAAGCAATTTCACGTCAAATCTGCCAACCCTGCCTTTTCCTGTCACTTTCTGGCAACTCATAGTACGCCGTTTAGCTATCTCACCGTATTTCGAAACAATATTGTTTTAATTTAGTAGACCACTCTAAGGTCATATCCTACGTGCATTTGCAATGACTCTCAGAAATTCCAGTTAACTTGAATAAGCAGCTTTCATCCAAAGGCGATGCAGTGGCTGTAAATTTAATAGAATAATGTGCCTGAAAACTGAAAAATTTAATAATACATGATTTACACCTTAAAATTTAACTGTTTCATGATTTTTGAAATTTACTGTAGTTTGCTTAGGCTTTACTGAGTGTTAAAATTTCTGAGGTTCAGTTTTTAATATTGACCGCTAATCTCAATTTCAGCTCTAAATAATGATCAGAAATTTTCTGTATGCATTAACAAATAGTGTAAATCAAATCAATCTCAAAACAGCTAAATTCAGTTTTAAACTTCACATTTACGATGAAAAAAAAAACTTCGCAAAACTCTCTTCAGACAAACACAAATGCTTGTTTAAATAATCCTTTTTAGCAATCATCTAAAATGTAAAAATCATACTATCATCATATATAAGAAATTTTATTCAATTTAGAATCAGACTACATTAAAAACCGAATTCCTTTTTGTTGACTCAGCGCAAAGCACGAAGTATAAATAATCTTAAAAGTGATCATAAAGCATCTTGAATTTAAATGAAATACATTATCATTTATATGAAATGTCATCTTTCTCCAAATACCTATTCGTATCACAAGGAAAATTTGGTGCGCGAGCCTACAGCCATTCATGAGCAACATCATTCGTCTTTAAGTTGGAAACGTACATGTTCACTGCTTTTAACATCAGCATTGGCTGAAAGGAATTATGTTGTCTTTACTGAGTGCAGTGTAAGGATTTTGTTCCTTTTTAATAAGTGTCTTTAGCTCATATTCAGTAGAGAATAAAATGAGTGTCTCCTTTAACTCAAAGTTCGAAATTCACCTGACTTTAAGTCAAAATATAAATTTAAGGGAGGGGGAAAGTTTCGCAATGTGCAGTATCAAATTATACGTTATGTTAGACGCCACCCGGGGGAATGGAACTATTCACCGTGGCCGTTTCGCCGTAGCCATCCCCTAACCACTACATAGTGGTTTAACAAATAGTGGTTATAGTGGTTATATCAAATAACCACTATGTATTGGTTAGAGGAGAGGATTTCGATACCGAAGGGCCCGGGTTTGAATCCCGGAGAAGGCATGCATTCAAACTTTCTGTCTTCCCATAGGAGGTAACGGTGTACTTCTAAAATAAAATGGCCACCACTTCTGCAAATACTTAAGATTGGTAAATACTGAAAAAAGGCAAATACCCGCCGTTCAATTAAGAAGAAAAAAAAAGTTAGGTTTGAACTGCGTAGTTTCAGCAGTTGTTTAATTAAAACAGCAAAACATCAGAAATATGTAAAATGTGCAAACGTAATTCAAAGTGAAACGTTTAAGCCAACTGAAATTGCAAAACATTTCGCTACTTCCTCCATTTCATGGCATTTTGTATTCATTTACAAGGGAGAAAAGACAAAATATAGCAGATATGTACAGAGTTGGAATATTTTCAGTTGCAGCTAATACATTTTTTCCTATTGCATTTTCTACTACATCTTTTCATCAGCGTAAGAGTGAAAACAACCGGTAAATTCTGGTAATTCAAACCCAGATAAAATTTTTCAGTATTTCTGACGAGCGTTCTATTTGTAGTTTACTGCCTCATAACGAATAGCAGACAAGATGTCATATTGCATAGCCTGCACCCTCCCGAAGTATTTTTATCAGATTCTCAAACCGTATCAATAACACCGGTGTTGTGCATTGCGAAACAATATAACTGATATGGTATGTGTTTTACAATGTAATTGATGTGATATGAGTAAAACCTTTGAGGGGCATTTCGAAAGAATATGTAATATTTTGACATTTTCTGGCTTTTTCTACTGCAGGCAATCTGATTAAAAAGCAGGCTTTTTAAGAACAGAAATTTTATGTTAAAGTGTACAAAATAGTGTGCAAGACCGGTAATGCTATTGTGTTTTACCTCAAGCGAGGATATATAAGCTGCTAATTGCAGCTGAGGAGCTTTCTGTGTACGGATTTTTTTACTTTCTAAAAATTTACTTTTGCATATTGCTTGCAACTCATATGTTAGCTTAATCGAAAGACTGTAAATATTCAGACAGTTTTGGCGGAAATTCAAAATAATAGCTACTCGCGTACGCGTTTATACATTGTCTACGTTAAGTCTAAAATGAAGTAAATATAATGCAAGTTAATGAATTTAAATACTTTGAAAATTTAATGTGTAAAACGATATATGTTGAGAATTAATATTATTGTAAAAGAAAATGTTTTACTACTATGATAGTGAAAGCTAGTGTATTGAAACTGAAAAAGTAGTAAGAAGCTAATCTCACTACTAAACTGTATGTTAATTTTTAAATTACGTGTAGAACATTAGGCATAGACGCTAAAGTAGAGTGCCATTGAGGACCCCTTGGTGTATCTAAAAACAAAACATGTAGAAATCGGGTTACAAAGTAAAATTTATTTAATGCAGTTAAAGACACACATTTGATCAAACAGCACAAAGCTGGAAAGCAGGGGTGTAAAAGACTTAAGGGGTAGAGAAAGTAAGTAATGAATCTAAAAGATTATTCATGTATTTATACAGGGTGTCCAAAACGACCACATAAACTCTGCACAGCTAGGTTCCTCGTTAGGAGAACATAAAAATTTCCCAAAGCAGCGTTCCTGTACGATCCATAGTTTACGAGAAAAATACAAAAACAAAGTATGACGTCACTGCCGGTGAAAGAAAAAACACTTTATTGAACATATCAACAGCAGTATATGCGCAATTTAAAGCAGATGTTCAAAGTGTCAGCCGTGCATGTCGAGACAGGCTTGAGCACGCCGTGGAATAGCTGTCATCACACGCTGTAGCATCGCGGGGTCCACCGAAGTACAAGCAGCATGCAGACGAGCAATTAAGTCCATTGGTGTTATCACTACGTCTCGATACACCAGTTCCTTGTGATGGCCCCATAGGAAAAAATCCAACGATGTAAGATCTGGCGAACGTGGCGGCCATAGAACCGGACCCCCACATCCGATCCAGCGGCTGGGATATTCCATATCCAGCTAACCACGTACAGGAGCACAGAAATGCGCCGGAGCCCCATTATGCTGGAACCAAAGTCCCTGTATTGCCGCTAATGGTATGTCATCGAGGAACTCCATTAAGACCTCATTAAGAAACATTAAGTACGACTGTCTCGAGAGCCGTTCAGGCAACAGATATGGTCTAAGCAGGCGATCCCCGAGTATGCCGGCCCACACGTTAAGAGACCAACGTTCCTGTTGTTTCTGCGGCCGGATTGCATGCGGATTGACCTGGGACCACACGAACAGAATACATGGCCACCATACGAAGACTACCGGTAGCTGCAAGGTGCAGCCTTTTAAATATACCAGTTCAACGGCGGCTTAACGTCATTCCACGGCGCGCTTGCTTGCATGACGCGATATGCACAGCGAACGTATTAAACATTATCATCTGGAAAGATATGCCAATACTGTTGTTGACATGTCCAATAAAGTGTTTTTTTCTTGCACCGGCAGTGATGTCATATTTTGTTTTTCGTATTTTTCTCGTAAACTATGGATCGTACAGGAACGCTTCTTTGGGCAGTTTTTATGTACTTCCAACGAGGAATCTAGCTGTGCAGAGTTTATGCGGTCGTTTTGAGACACCCTGTATACCTATTGTGATTCATCATAGCTTTTGGTGAAATATTTTTCCTTCCAGTACTCTGGGAAGAAGTGAGAGTTAAGAGAAAATCTGTACTGAGAACGTCAAAGAGGTTATGTACTGAATATGATTAGCTTTAGACCACCTTATTGCAAAAAAGGGTGGCTCAAGGCTTAAACATTCTCCATCAAGGTCATTAAGACATTTATTTCCAAATAGAGTGAATTCTTTTCCACGTCCTCAGAGATATATATTGATTAACCCATTATCTTATGATCTGGAACTGTACTGTCACTTTTTCTTTTTGTTAGCTTTTAACAGAGAATGAATGAGATACAAGTATTTAAGACAGAGTTCATGAAAATTTGGATAGAGATCTTCTAAAAGGTGACAGGTGACAGAATATTGGGACACCTGGTGGCTACTGCTTTGAATTCATCGAAATAAATTTAGATTTTTGTATCAACATTTGTATGTCATATTGTCTTTTTTAATGCTTCATATGCTAAACAAGCACTTATTCGAAACAATACTGCTTCCTTCTTTCGTGATACCGAAATAAATTACTTTTTACTTTCTTATACGAAGGAAAGGAAGTATCGTAATCACGAAAAATTCCGGGTACCATATTTCAATGAAAATATCCATTTTGACCGCTATCGAATGCAATTTAACAATGTTTTTGCGTGACTTCTGTACGTAAGGGCAGAATAAAGGACTTCCTTTCCCAAAATGAATTATAAGACTAATTTAAAATGGATTTAGAAAAGATTTTTTTCGTGACATCCGTATGTACGTAGGGTATGTATGTATATATGTATCTCGCATAACTCAAAAATGACTAGCCTCAGAACGTTGAAATTTTGTATATAGGACTGCTATAGCATATAGTTATGCACCTCCCTTTTTGGTGGCAATCGGCCGCATCAAAAGTATGTAAATAAATATATATTTGAATTTAACAGATACAAAAACATTACCTCATTTATATAAAGCTGATTTAAATTTTAAATTATGGAAGTTTAATTCTAAATACGTAAAAGATTAATATTTCTGTGAAATAATTTGCAATATTATTTAAATTCAGAAAGCATATGTAACTCAATTGCAAGCATCCAAACACATGAAAAAATATTTAATAATCCATAAATTAATCCCAAAATTTTTAAAGAATATTTTAATACTAAATTAAGTTGCAAAAAGTGAATAGTTTTTGCGCAGGCAGGAGATAGATCTTTGCAAGGAGAAGTTGCCTCTAAACCTAAATATATATATATATATATATATATATATATATATACTATGTATACCAACTCTGTTACTCGGCTCATATAGCTGAATATTTTTATTCTTATATGCTGGTAAATTGTGCCTCTTTTGCTTTAAAAATGATTGAATTATGCTGTTCGTATCTTTCGGTTAAGGTTTTATACCTTTATTTAACTTCCAAGCAATAGTTATAGAAGTATCAACAATTTATAAGTTGCTTAATTGCGGCTAAGCCTAATTTTTTTACCATAACAGTCATATTTGTTTACATTTGAAGCTCAAGTGGATTTGTTGCCAATCCAGAGAAACTAAACTTCGCATCAAGAAAGATAACGGCTTCTTTTACTATTGCGAATTAAATCATGCTTAATCTATTCTGGAACCATCATTTAAGTTATTAAATTATCCTATATATTGACTTAGTATAGTGTCCACAACAAATTAAGTCAGTTTCTACGCCTTCAGCGTCTTTTTACCGAGTGAGACCAAAAGTAAACTTTCAGTTTTTGTGCACTAAAAAATCTGCTTTCTTTCCCGTAGGCCGAATTGCTTGTTTTTGAGTAGAAACTTTAATTTTAATTGTAAAAATTGTTCTTTAAATTGTTTTAACTATGTTTAAGCTATTCCTTATGTTTTATATGTTTCTACGTGTTTCAATTTTTAATAAAGATATTTAGAGGTTTCATGTGTTTTTACACTGTCGCGAAGTGAGAACTGAATTAGTTGAATCAGAAATCTATCTATAAGTTTAAACGAAATGCAGGAAAAATGAGTATAATTTAATATTTCGTACGAGGAAGTCATGTGGAGTACACATCATATTTTTATGAAGTTTTCCGAAAATATATTTCGTTCATTTATTTCAAACTTTTAATTTAGTAAATGGATACGATAAAAGCCATTACGTTTAGGACTCAACACCGCATAATCCTTTCGCTTATCATTCTTGTTGTCATCTTGTATACTGAATTTACTATAGTGCATTATTTAAATTAGCACGCATTTCTGATAAGAATTCCTTTATCCAAACAGGCTTGCTTTGTTATTAAGCTGTTCTTGAAATGAAAACAATATCCAGTAGGGAGAGTTAAAATAGTTGATCGAAAATATCTGAATAAATTTTGCTCCTCTCTGTGCGCTAGAATGAGTAACCAGCTTTAAATTACGCTCATTTGCATCGAGTTCCCATAGGATGCAAGCGAGCTTACATTTGTTTATTAGCCTATCTGATTAAATCATTCATATGAAATCTACACTACAGCATGTTCCTTTGTTTTGTAAAGAGTTTTATCGGTCTTTTGTCATCTCGACAAAAAGCGCAGCTGTATTGGAATTTATTAGTATAAAAAGAATTTTTCTAAATTACCCTTGTAGAGTTTTGTGAGTATTAACTTATCATTTTGTTTTACAGCCACTTCTGTTTTCGTCGGCTCTATCAGAATGCCAATCATTTATTGAAAAACGAAAGAATTGTTGAAGTCAGAGGACGGCTTTTGGCAGCGGCCACTGCCCTTTTCCATACTCTTTTATTCAGTTCTGAGGTATACTTGAATGGGCTTTAATCTTTCGTTTGCCGTGTTGTGCTTCCGTTATAAGAAAGCCTATACTAAATCTTAATTTTGCCTTGTGAATTTTATACGTTAATTACTTAACTCTCTTTGATATTTATATTCGGTTGAATGCTGCAAGAAGCAGCAGCTTTATGCTAACTAAATGACTCCTCCGATGATCGTTGACGCGTTGGAAGGGTGACAACACTTGGAATTCTACCTGCTTATACGACTAACCATTCATGATCCCCCTTCACGCTGGTCTCTCACGTCATCTTTACATTGTGGATGACTAGGCAAATATGTGGTAGTCCGTTCAGGAGCGGTGGAGACCATACTGGTACAGTCATGTCCAATTCGGGCAGTGTGTCTCTTTGTATACCTTTTCATATATTTCTGATTTCAAGTATCCAGTCCAATAGTTCGAGAGTTAGCGAACAACCAAAGACAAAATGTAAAACTTAAATAAAAGATTTATTGAAATTGCGTCTTGTATATGCAACTAAAATTTAAGAAAACTTACCGACACTATTTGCAGGATCTTAGAAATAACAATTGCTTAAACATGCAATTAACAACACAACAAAAGCTTCAGTGTCGAATCAAGCTAGCTACAACTAAACGCGACTTGTGAAGCCGGTTTGATTGACATACTGGAGCATGGTTGATCGAAACTACATCTGATAGATGCAAATAAAATTTAACAAAACATAACTACTAGTGCTTTCAGGATCTCAGAAATACAATTATTCAAATACATACAACACAGCAAATAGCTTCAATGTCCAATCAATTAATCACATCTTGTTGAAGCCTCGTTGATTGATGTTTTAGATCTGGATTTATTGACTTTTTTAAAGACAAACCGACAACAACCTAAGCACTAATAATTTCAAAATATTACATCTTTGAACCAGTTCGACTTTCAAGTGTACGATTCACTTAAGAGAGTGGCCAAAGCTGTCTTTCTAAATTCTATATTCTCTCGCTTCTTAAATTCAATCTAATTTGCCTTTTGGTGAAGCCTGACTGAAGAACATAAAATTACAGGAAATAATTAAAAGCAAGTTTGGTATAATTTCATAGTAAATTTAACGGCAACCGTTTTACGTTGAAACATAGTATTGAAATTCTTTATAAAACATGTTCTGTTTAAATAGAGTTCAATAATAAATCTCGTACTGTCATTATTTATGCTTGCTGATTTATGAATGGTTTTCATTAAGTCTGAAAATTTTCTTTCTTTACAGTTAGCCAAAATCGTTCAACACATTTCTTGGAACCGCTATCAGTCATTTAATCGCTATCAGTCAGTTTTAGTTAATAATTTTAGATCCAAATCCTTATAAAATTCTTATACGTCTTATCTTAAAATTCTATTCTACCTACCTTCTATTTTCTTTGAAAAATGGTGTTATATACTGTTTGCCTTATATTTTATGGTGTTACAATCCCTATGTTTTGGTAGAAAATTTGCTAAAGTCTGGAGAACAGGCCATTTTTTACTTTATCTGCACCGGACTTCTATACCCAAAATTATTATCAATATAATTTTTAGTTTTATAAATCATTAAATCTCATGCTGATATGTACATTTTTTAGGTTTAGTTGATAGTCTAATCAGTTTACATCATGTGATCACTAGATCATTGCTTAGGATACTCGCGTACGCTATTTTATATCTATGAAATTTACAACCAAACACATAGCAAACATGCTAATATAATCAATTATCCTAATTGAAAACAGACTCTGAAACGATGAAAATCACTTAAAACTACCTCATAAACAACCAATAATTTCAATGGTATACCTTTTAAAACCCATCAGGCTATTAAATAGCTTTGATTCTCTGTCAGTGCGCATAGCATCTCATCCGAACTTTAGAGTCCTGGGACATGTCGAAATTGGGCGATTAAGGCCCCTCCGAACTAGAACTTTGAATGCTGTCTTGCACTCGTGGGTCTAAACGAGCTAATCAAAATTCTCCGACGTGTTTCTGTATCCATATAAATGACTTAATGAAGCATTATGCCTCCACGTCCCCTCGCGAACACATAAACGTTCTAGACCCTCTGTTAACGGCAGATAATGTCTAGTCTGCACTCGGGAGAGAAGCAAGCTTTATTTGGAAGTGGCACTTAAGGCGTGTTTGGTACCAGAAAATGGCGCCGTTTCAAAAATTGGTAGCGCCTGATGCAGGAAGATTTAAACAATTCACAACCCCAATTGCGTTGTTGACGAGGAACAGTTTAAGAGTTTCGTATTCCCCGAGGTGCTATTGAAGTTTTACGAGAAACTTCTTGGAGAAATGTAGTGTGCGGCAAACTCTACAAAACCATCAATTCACAGATTACGCCTTATGAAAATACAATTACTTTATAGCCTCGGGTTCAAAGGCATTGGATAGCAATTAAATGAATCAATTTCATTCTTCTGAATAGTGAAATTAACTTTTAGTATTCGCTAAGTAGAAGTAGGATGCGAAACTTTCCGATCTTTAATTGTTGAAGATTTCAATCGTTAATTGCTTTTTGATAAAATTAAATTGGACTTCAATAAGGAATCGTGAACACTTTTGATTAAATTGTTTCAAACTATTTGTTGTAATTCAAATAACTTTCACCCTATAAACTTTTACTTGAACTAAACAACATCTGGCATAATCAATCATTAGAAATTAGTTCTTAATATTCAAATGAAAATCATAGAAATTTCATAACAACAGCGACCAGAATTTTGCAATAGCTGGTGGCAACTTCAAATTAATTTGCAGTGATAAGGAAACATAATAATTGAAGAAATTTAATTTCATAAGAGCGGAACTTCTCATAGAATAAATCATAATTACCATTATAATAGAAAAGACTGAACATGATTAAACAAAACAGCAATTTGATTATCATTTAATTTTATTCCTGTAGGGCATATTATACGAAAAGCGTTTGAAGCTAAATGTGATCGAGATATTTGTGTCATTATTTACGCAAATTCGGAACTCGGACAAACTTGAAATAATATTAAGGTACATAATATTTAGCTCATTACAGAATATATAAATCAATGGAATATTTTCAATAATAATAGTAAGAAGAAAGACATTTCACAACAGGTGATCATACTGTAAATATTAGAATGTCTGGCGAAAAATTAAATTGCCAGTTAAAACGTATCTTAAAAATTATTTATGGTCATAAAATTATTTGAAATCTTTATTGATTTGCGAGGTATCACTCATTCGAAGATCATCAGAAACGTATTTGCATTCCTTTTCATTACCTAAATTTTATTAAAAGCGAACTTTTATCATAAACTGACAGGTATAACAGTTACAAAATACTTAAGGAACTGATAAAGTACATTGCCATTAAATTCCAGGCTATATACTGAATCAAAACAAGGAATATGAACTATTTTGTAGGCAAATTAGGTTCTTGTTTTCATATCGCATTCGAAGTTAAAACTGCTTTGCAATAAGAGTGTGTCAAACAGGTGTAAGAAAATACCTGCTTTGAAATAAGAGCTTCTGTTGTGTAATATTTATCCGAAATACAATTTTTTAGCTAATATTCATGCAATTACAAAAATAAAATAAACATAAAATAGAGCAATATTATGTCAATAATGTGCATTCCATGATAAATAATTTAACAGGTATTTTATCCAAAATTCGAGAACGCTATTTAGTAGAAATAAAATAATTATATACTGGTCACAGTCTTACTCGATCAAATAGTGTGAAAGCGCATTTTGCTTTCACACTATTTGAAAAAAAAAACACTCTAAAAAAGGTTGAAAACTCTAACAAAAATCTATTTGAAACACTCTAAAAAAGGTTGCATAACCTTTTTTAGAGTAACCTTTGTACATAATTTACGTGTTTTTAAATATATCTTTCTTTAATTAAATGAGTGGTTTCCAAACTTTATTTTATCACGTCTCCCTTAAAAATATTTGGCGCCTCCCTTCCTTTTTATAAAATACTACAAGTACAAAAATTTTAGTACTAAAACATTTATTAAGATACACTCTTATACACAAGAAAAAACGAATAACAATATTTTATTACTGTCGCTTAATGCGATGGATGTGCTTGCCTATTAGCGCAAGGTTTATCAAATCTCGGTGTCATTGATGTGATAGTTACACGAAGTTCCTTTTCTACCACCAAACGAGCACGATATTTCGATTTTATTGCAGTTAATGCAGAAAATCCTGTTTCGCATAAAAAGATGTTGCGAACGGCAGCAATACTTTTAAAGCTCTATTTGACAAAATATTATATTCACTCTTAATATCTAGGCAAAATTGAATCAGAGATACATTCTGAAATTTTTGTTTTAAAGAACTATCACAAGATGGTTCAATTAAGTTTTCTTTCTCAATACTTGTTAATTCAAATTCGTCATCTTCTTCGTCGATAAATGGATTCTGTATCCACGCATATTTTGTAAAATCAAGATCATCAAAATAATTCGAAAAATGAATTAACAAACTATCCAAGTTTTCAATAAATAGATTTTTGTTTGCTTCTATATTAACTTAAGTGCATAAATTTAAAAGTGGAAACATTTCGAACCTATTTTTTTCCAAATTTGTCTTCCATATCTCCATTTTGTTAATAAATGCTTTCACTTTATCTTTTTGAATCAATAAATGCATTTGTGACCCTTGCATCGATTTATTCAAAACACTCAATTTTCCAAACATTTCCTCCAAATAGGTAAGTTTAATAATAAAATTATCATCCCTAAGCATATTTGCATCCTCATTATGATTTTCTCCGAGAAAAATTGCAATTTCTTCTTTGAGTTCAAGTACCCTCTGAATCACTTTTGCACGAGATAGCCAGCGCACTTCACAGTAATATTAAAGTGAGATGTAAGCAGCTTCTATATCTTCACACAGTTTTGTAAATAACCTAACTTTTAATGGACTGTTTTTTTATGTAGTTTACAACGTTCTTTACTTTTGTAAAAACGTAGTTAAGTTCCTCACTCATATTTTTTATACGAGAGCTACTCTGTGGAGCATGCAGTGAGTCCAGAGAACATCGGATGTTTTCCTTTTAATTAGTGCTTGAAGGCCAGTTTTGTGTCCTAACATTGACTGTGCACCATCTGTACAAAACAAAATGCAATTATTCCACAATATGCCGTTCTCATCAAAAAAATTGTCGATTATATTAAAAGTTTCACTGAATGTGGCTTTGTCAGGAATGGGTTTGCAAAATAATATATCTTCAATTATATTATTCTCTTCAACATATCGAACATATGCAATTAAATGCGCGTCTTTAGCTATGTCGGTTGCTTCATCTACTTGCAAGGCGAATTTTGAAGTGTGCATCTGAGAAACTAATTAATCGCAAAGATCGTCAGTTGCATATGATTCGCCAAACTGTTTGCATATGATTCGCCATATCAATAGCTGCTGGCAAAACTAATGTTTCTCCTATTGTGCGTGGTTTTTTACATTTCGCGATTCTGTAAGATACTAAGTACGATGCTAGTAACGCATTTGATGGAATAGGAACTGTTTTTTTAAACGTTTTTCTTTGTTTAGTGAACTCATCCAATTTTCTTTGAACAAATTCTTGGGACTTGCCAACGTATTGAGAATGCATAGTTTCAATGTGGCGTTTTAATTTTCCGGGTCTCATGCTATCAGCAGCCAAAACTTTCGAACAAAACAAACGCATTGGTTTTTCCACATTATCAGTAATAACACTTGTAAATCCGAACAATAAATAAGACGAATCGTATTTTCTTGACTTGGAAGTTCTTCCTTCCTGATTCCTACTACTTGTGCCAACATCAGATTCTTCATTATTAGAGGATTTTCTCTTAAAACCAGTCAAGAACTTATCCATTTCTCTAAAAATATTAAGATAATTAATTTATTCGTCTTAAAAAATTAAACTTAACTAAATTACCTACTATTGTGATCAGTGAGTAATTAGGTACGTCAAAATAAAATAAGAAACACAATCTAACACTGCTGAGCAAAACTGATGTCGATATTGTCTTGATTTTTAGAGAGTTACAGATCGGCCAAACGGCATAGTCGTTAATATGTACCTATATGTTACGTATTGTATTAGCTGCACGTGCACCAATCCTGGCTAATATTCGCGCCTCCCCTTAGACTAGTCCACGCCTCCCTAGGGAGGAGCGCCTCCCAGTTTGGAAAACGCTGAATAAATAATAGCCTCATCTTGCAATTATACTAAATCATAATAAATATTAGAAATATCTGCACTCATCTTAGATAATCAGAGGTAAGTAATTATGAGTAAATTAAAAAGCCTACGACCTGCCAAAAGCTGCAACGTAATGAACCAATAATTCATAATAGGAAACTTTTCATGTACCATCTCCAAGGAACAGAAATTCAATTAGGAACAACAATTAATCGACTTGTCAAGGGAAATAAATTAATCTACTATCAATTAACAACAACTAACTTAAATTAAACACTCTCACTTAATTTAGTTGTTAATTGATGGTACATTGGTTTAAGTCGATTAATCTAAGATCAATTAATTACAATAGCTACTTTTTCAATACTTAAATTTTTACTTGCGATTTTGGTATTATTGCAATTAAGGTTTTTTCTTTACAGAGTTTTATGTTTTTAAATCAACACAGATTTAGAAAATACTAATTAAGATACTGACTAAAAAATGTTTTAATATTCTTGGGTTTAATTGAATTTCTGTTCCTTGGAGATGGTATATATATATATATGTAGATATATATATATATATACTTTCATTTTCAAATATGTACTGCGCGGCTGTTCTCGCGGCTTATACTCTTTATAGGAGCGGAAGCAGTATTATGTAACTCTTTGTCCATAATGTGTATTAAACCTACTTCCCTCTTTCCTTCACTGGCTGCAGAAAAACAGACAAAGGTTTCCTTTTCGAAGAGAGAAAATTATTTTCATATTGCGTAATCATCAGGACAGATGAGGAAAAGCAGTTTGTTATCAACTCAGAAACCATCCCTCCCTGTAGTTCAATGGGTTTTTCGCTTTCGCATAAAAAATAAACTTAGCTGTTCTTGGTGGAACCACATGACCAAAAGAACTTTTAACATCTATTTATCCAGAAGGTATTTTATCGGGAAAAAGACATGTCCTTACAATTATCAATTCACACCGTGAATCTGAGAAATTTTATTTTCCTTTCGTCAGTTGCCAGTTCAATAAATTCTAACTCATTTCTCGCTGTACTATTCGTTTGAATCTTTAAATACGATACCAGCTTTTTTTAGATGAATTTCCGAAACGTTTCGGGCAATTTTGAGCAAAATAATTAACTTTTACTCCCATTTCTTCCATACACACAGCAAATACGTTCTGATTTACTAGTTTGTACCCTGAATTATTCGAATTATACTGTGCATTTTGGATTGCATTTTAACTTCATTAACATTAAGCATTTTAACTTCTGGACGTTCGAGTAGCGTGTAATTGATATCGGGTAATGACTTTCCTCTGGATGAATAAAATAAATCACACTTTTTCCCCAACAGTTTAGGTGAAAACGAATTTTGACCTGTCCGAGTGCCAGTTGGTTCCTTTGTTTTAGAATCAAGCATTTCATGTAACTTATCTGATATAATGAGGTCACACAAGTTCTTAAATTCGGTTACCCTGCAAAAATAATCCAAAGTGACACTAAGTCGAGACGTGAACTGAACATGCTACTTAAATGAATGCTTCTGCGCGTTTTAAATATTAATTCAAATATTCGAGCGATGTCGGTTGAAATTCCTTTCAGTTTAGTGCATTTAGTTTACCATAATCCGCGATTTCCTGTTCGGAGTTTGCATGATTGCATTTATCACGTAATAAATCAATCAACACTTCTGGTTTTAACACAACTGGTACGATTTTTTTAGGAAAAGCTTTTTCAACAGATTGAAAAGAGAAATGCAGAGCTTCCGGTCTCTGAGGAACAAGTATAGTCAGAGTTTTAAAGGATTTTGATGATATTTTCTAAGCTCGGCGAGCTTGAGTTTATGGATCCTGATTTCTTTCTGAAGCCTGAGCTAACTTAATTTTTCCTCGCTCTGATTTTGACGCCTCTTTTGTCGCTTTGTACTGATCCTCAGCAACCGTTTTAATAACTCCGCGAACGAATTCAGGGTTAGTTACATAAATATTATCTTTCTCAGTTAGTTTTGATTTCAACCATTTTCGCTTCAGCCAGCACTATTAGGCCTAACTCTTTCGTGATTATTTTTAAACAATACAAAACAGTACTTAATATTTTTGTTTCTTGGTTGAATCCCGATCGAGTCCCCAGGTTTTCTGTAGGGGAACTGAATAACGTCATTCGGTAAATAATGAGAAATCTTCTTTTCTGCACCATAAGGTTAAATATAAGTTTGTGATTATGTATCTTCAGACTGTCAATAGATGGCGGTAGTGTTTATTTGTAAAAAGAAATTGTGCATATGTAGCAGTTCGTCTTTTGGTGTTCGTGAATAAAGGTTGCGCAGAATAACTCTCTTTGTTTATCTTTTACGTGGAAAGACCACTTTAAGCACATTACTCGCAAAACCATCAGTGTAATTCAAAATCTTACTCCATTAATTGGCAGATATTCAAAATTAGATCTTTACAAAAAGAGACTCATCTTTACTTCTATTATTCGCCCTATCATGACTTACGCTTCTCCGGCTTGGATTATGTACAAAAAGAACGATATTAAGAAACTGCAAGTCATTCAAAATAAATATCTCCGCACTATTACAGGTGCACACTTTTATGTTTCTAATTTGACTCTCCACACTGACCTAAAAATTGACACCCTTGAAACTTATCTGCACAAACTGAATAAGAAATTTTTTGAAACGGCATGAAACTGCGAACAACTGCAATACTTCAATACCTTCAACTATGAAGTTCTGGATGAAGATAAAGAACTCAGACCTCTTGCAGCATTCCTATCACGAGATGCAAACTTCCCAACCTAGATAGTCAATGCATATATATTTGCTATATTATTTTACTTTCTTGCTTACAACAGGGACAACATGGACCTCACTGTTTTACTGTACATAATGTATATATTCTCATTTACAAATATTCTGGAACATACTATATAGTCTGATTATAACTGCATCTATTCTTGTTATTTTACTTGTCTTGTACCTTGTTACTTCACTCAACTCTTGTTTGCGCTTGACTGCCTCTCTCGTCGTTTTGCGCTTTTCGTTGTGGTGTCATTGTTGCCCTTCTTTCCTCACCCTCTGACCTCCTTTTTGCCACGTGTCCTGAGCTTTTACCGTCTTGTTGCCTTCGGGCTATTTTTCACCGAGCCGGACACGTCGCGCTTCGCGCGACATCCCGGCTATACCTGCCTGATTGATTGATTGATTGATCTCTTTGTTTATTACTTCAAATTCTATCCAGTCTATATGACGTTTTGTGTAAGACGTTCTGTGTAAAAAAATGAATTCAGTATAATTTGGCAAATATTAAAGAATTTTTGATTAAGAAACTCAACGATTTCAAAGCGAGTAATGACAACACTGTACGGGAAAAAAATATATTTATCTCCAGCGTGCAAGATTATGTATCCGAAATTATCACTTTGTGATACTGCTGTTGAATTGAACTTTATGGTTTAAGTGCAAAGAACATGGTATTTAATAAATAAAGTAACGCGCAAAACGTTAAATAAAGCCCTTTTGAACGCAATAAAAACCTGAAACCCTTCAGATTTTTCACACACGAAGTGAACAAAGTTTTAATGAATCAAATATACTAGCTCATCAAAAACAGACAATCTCCAACCACAGCAATACACAGATTATTATACTTATAAATGATTCAATCAAGATAATTTCTTCATTAAAAATTACTAGAGTAAAACACAATAAATCTACACAGTCCAGTCACATTAATGTGACCATCTGTCAAAAGCCAGAATAACCACCTTTCGCAGAGCGGACTGCTGCGAGACGTGCAGGAAGAGAGTCACATAGGTCTCTGAAGGTGTTCTCTGGGATGTTGAGCCATGCCGACTCTAATGCCGTGGCCAGCTGCGCTAGATTACGCGGTTGAGGATCCATGGCGCGAACAACTCGATCGAGATGGTCCCACAGATGCTCGATTGGGTTTAAGTCAGGTGAGTTTGCTGGCCAGGGGAGGACGGTAAACTCATCCTGGTGCTCTTCGAACCACGCACGTACACTGGCAGCTGTATGGCACCTCGCATTGTCCTGCTGGAAGATGCCATCATCCTGAGGAAAAACAATGCGCATGTAGGGGTGAACATGGTCCGCAAGGACAGATGCGTACTTGTATTGATCCATTGTGCCTTCCACAATGATCAGTGAACCTAGAGAATGCCAGGAAAACATTCCCCAGACCATAATGCTCCCGCCTCCAGCTTGGACCGTTCCGGCAATGGTTGCAGGGTGGTTCCTTTCAGAGGTTTCACGCCTTATACGCCAACGTCCATCTGTCCGATGGAGCATAAAACGCGATTCATCCGAAAACGCAACCTGTCGCCACTCAGTGGACGTCCAGCTGCTGTACTGGCGTGCAAATTCTAGCCTTCGCCGTCGATGAACAGCAGTCAGCATAGGTGCACGAACCAGGCGTCTGCTTCGGAGGCCCAGACGCAGCAATGTTCGCTGAATAGTACTTTGGGAGACACTTTTGGTAGCCCCTTGGTTCATTTTGGTGGTCAGTTGCTCAACGGTAGCCCGTCTATCTGCCCGAACGCATCTCCGCAACCGTCGTTCGCCTCTGTCATCTATGGCCCGTGGTGCACCACATTTGCCACGTCGCTGATTTTGGACAGTCCCATTTTGCCATGCACGGTACACTTTTACCACGGCGGCACGCGAACAGTTCACAAACTCAGCCGTTTCGGAAATGCTTCCACCCTTGGCCCGAAAGCCAATGATCATGCCCTTTTGGAAGTCGGATAAATCGCTTCGTTTCTGCATTACGCCAACGATTGAAATGTTTTCCGAAGCCCTCACACACCCTTTATATACGCTCAACTGCACTGTGCTGCCACCTGCCTTCTGTGATTGGTTATTTAACTCTGACATGGAAAGTACGTGGTGGTCACATTAATGTGACTGGACTGTGTATGTAACCCTTTGACGATTGCCCACAGAGTGAAGGTGAAATAAGTCTTGCTTTTCTTTCATTTTGCTAAACAATTTTAGCTTTTTACAAATTCAATGGTTGATTTCTTTTAAATTTCGCTTTGTTGATTTGCGTTATTATTTTTTCTGCAGTTTATTCGTATATATGTGCTCCTTTTCATTCTCTCATTAATGAAAAATTAGAGTTATTTTCCCTCATATCTCTGAGGATTAACTTTGGCTTTTAGGTGTTTTAAAAATAA
>KK114243.1:336805-370797 GCA_000611955.2 Stegodyphus mimosarum | reverse complement strand
TGATAACTTTGAAACTAATCCTGGTAATCAAAACACTTCGAGAATGTAAATGTACTCCTTCGTTATTTTCATTTCTTTAAATGAACGTCTGTGGGAACATAGCCTGGACCAAATGTTGAGCTGACAAAATTTGATAGATGAGGAAAAATAAATGGCAAATTGAGTTCATAATTTTATTTTATTTGAAATTTGCGCTGGATTCCTCAACTGCAACAAATATACTGAATAAAATGGTCTTCAAGTAATAATTAGCTAATGATAAAAAATACATCAATAAATTAATCACATATAAAAGAACTCTAAAAATCTGAAAGCTTTCAGATTCTACATTGTGCCTAAAGGGACATTTTTAACATTTTGTTCGTTACCTACCTTTATTACATATCATGTTCTTCGCAATTAAACCATAAAATTCAGTTCAAAGCAATGTTACAAAATAATTTTAAAATGAGCATATTATTAGAATTCCTGACACACACTCTAGCGCTTGAGATAAAAATGTTTTTTTCTTCATACAGTATTGCTATTGCTCGCTTTGAAATCGTTGAGTTTGTTAATCGAAAATTCGTTAAAGTTTCACAAAATATGAAACAGATAATAAAACAAATTCAAAATTCAAAATTTGGGCTTCCAGTGCCCATATTCAGGTGGAAACGTACGTTATTCAAATTTTGATGGCTGTAAGTACCGTTGTTTTATCACAGTATGAGAAACATAGATACATTCATGCAAATTCTTCATTGTTTAATTTCTTTAAATATAATACAGGGTTGCTAATAAATTAATTATTAATTTCTTTATCAGAACCTCTATTTTATTAATATTATGTAACTGCATTTCCAGAATCTTTATATGATTATGTAACGTATAAAAAAGTTATAACACTCTTAAATTGGCATCTATTAATCACGAGTCGTAAGAGTGGTTCGAATAAGATGCTACAAAGTTTCTGAGGAACTCCTTTTTCTTCATCAAATAAAAAAAATTAGGCTAGGAACATATACAAACCAATTTCTTTTCTTCTTGAAAGATGATTCATTGGCAATATAGAACATATAGGCCACCCATTTGATAAAATAAATCCAAAAATCTTTGTCATTTACAACGATATTTCCGCCTCGCCATATCCTCCACTTCTTCTTGTACTCTCACAAAAGACGAAAACTTTAAAAAATGGCAATGCTCAAAAGGAAATTTCTGCTGAGTAAGGTTTTCCTTTGTACTTTAATCTACGGGTGAGTGGAGAGGAAGCATAAAAAATATGAAAACAATCATCTGTCTGGCACTCCGTAAAGAAGAGCGCAATGGGAACAACAAATAAATAAAGCGTAGAAATCGATAAAACTAAAGCCGGAGGCCTTCGCCTTATTCCCTCAAGCTTTCTCAATTTGAAATTGATCAATCAAATGTTTCCAGTAACGTATACTTGTTGATCTGTAGCTCTTCTTTGTCTAGAGCTCCTGCATTTACTTTGAAAGTAAGATGTATTTTACACGAAACTTTTTCCGCTGAGGATTTGTGGTCTGTGGCTGTTGGCATAGAAAACCTTTATGTCTTGCAATTCCATTCCTTCGTAATCAGGTTAAGCCTAGTTTGTAGGTGCCGTAGGCGTTGAAAGAAATCAAAGTCTGAAAAAGAGAAAAAATAGTGCAGTTACTGGAAATGTATTCAAACCAGCATCGATTCTTCACGTTACAGAGAATTATTTTTATTTCGCATGTTGTTCTGAAAATTATTTTCCTCGTCATTCTTATTTTACCGAAGATACTATTTCGTGATTTGGGATGCAACTTTTGTATGAAATACAGCTTTCTCGGCAACGATGCGATGTTTTCTAGGAATTCGTATGCTTTTTGAATTTCTTATTTCCCTAGCTTCCGGATTTGGATTTTATATATCATTTTTGTTTACTATAGTAAATCTTCTTATTTTAAATTAGTAATGATTTGAAAAGAGCTCCAAATATTCGAGGATTATATTGAATTCGTAGCTGAATCAACATGTAAAATGAATGAGATGAATTAAAATAGTGTTTAATAATAGTTATTCATTTTTCCTTCAAATATATAAATTAAAATTTCTCTTTAAAATGTTTTTCAAAAATGTATATTAATCGTAAAAATCCCAAGTGCCCATCTGTTTTCAATTTTATGAAAAGTACCTGTTGAAACAAGTTACGAAACCAATTAAAGTTATTTTGAAATACGTTTTTAAGGATTTAACCTCAAGCTCAAACTAAAGAAAAATGTTTATGGTATTGATTTTTTATTTAAAGCATGTTTCCTATTCAATGGAAGAAATTCGTACTATCTTTCAATCACTTCATAGAAAATGGAAAAAAAACACCTTTAACGTTACTCTCGTGGGCTCAAATTTCATCATTAAAAATTAATTATGTACGAATGTTCCAAGTTAGATTTTTATATATCAAAGGTTTCAACACACCAGTGTTTACATTATAGTATCCCTAGATAAGGAAAATGTGGATCAGAACGACGAATGTCACAATGGTAACAATAGAAGCCGAAGAAACCATATATCTTTCCTGTAAATCAGATGATGTGGCAAGTTGTAAGAATTACTCTCTTACAGTTTGCGACTTCATTCCCGATGCTATCGATTCCCGATATGAGTAAAGTGAACTTAAAAAAGATTCTTTCCTTCTATAAACTACTTCTTTTTTATACGTCTTTACAGTGACGCCTGAATTAAAAAACTGGTGTTTGCTTCATCTGTCATTTTAAAAGATTAAGTTGTAAGGCGAGATGATTGGCACATAACATTTTGGAAGCGAAAAAGCTTGTCAAATGTCCACGTTCAGCCATGATTCATTTCTTCAATAAATAGTTCTAGAATAAAAAACAACGGTATTAGCAACAAAGCAGCAACATGATCTGTGCTAGAAGTCAACGTAGTTTGCCTCATAAGCAGCAAATCAATAAAAGAACTACTCTTGATCATCTTTCACATAATTATGTTTATGACTACAAATATAATATGTCGAAACATGTGACTGAACTAGGCTACTACCAGCACTTATATTAATCTCGAAAAATCGTTAAAAGCGTGTACCGAAGGCAGATGGATATTAAAACTTGACTTGATGAATAGGTGAAAGAAAATTCTTCGCCAGCACATCAAGCCCAGCTGAAAAAACTAATAATAAGTTGATCTTAACTCTGATTTAAAATTCAGTCAACTCCTACAATGAATATATGAGTGCCAAATTTAGCTTTCACAAATCTATAAACGTCACCTAGTCTAAAGAATCTGATTTTATTCAGGTGGATAAAACTCATTCTTTACACTTGTAGGAGTATTAAATTTACTTGAAGAAGTCTTGCATTATCCAGAATGACCTGAAAAACGCCAAACTAAAACATACAATTTGGTTAAGAAAACAAGCTAGTGTTTAAAGTAGATTTTAGTCAAGGTTCTATCGATTTCGAGGGCAAACAGATGTAAATCCCTCTTCATCAGGAGCAAATAAATCTATCCCCAAAAATCTGCAGATTTCTTCGCTCCTTATTAAAAAGAACATATACATTTCTCCCTTGAAATCGATAGAGTCTTGATTAAATTATACGTCAAACAAAAGCTTGTTGCTTTCCTAATTTTATGTATTGCCGTTTAGATGAAACGTTGTTCAAAACCAAGCCATTAAAGATAAAATGTAAACTTTCTACAAATGTTCTACTTAAAAAACCTGGAACAGAACATTCATGTAGAAAATTTTTGGACTACTACTAAATCTTTAAAATTCAATTCAGACTATATATTTTCTTCTAAAGAATATTTTCTCCTCTGTTAGTATTTTTTTTTCCTTTAAGCAGGATCTGAATTATTATATTGCTAGATTACTGAACAGTTAAATAAAAACGAAAGGATCTGAATTATTATATTGCTAAATTACTGAACAGTTAAATAAAAACTACACTCACTTCCAAACGTTAAGCACGAAGATGTAAAATGCAAAAAAATCAGCAAATACTGCCTTGATTGACACAAAATTATATATTTATGCATAAAACAAAGTAAGTACCGTATATATTTATGCATAAAACAAAATCGATAATTATATACAGAAATGAAAACAATATTAAATTTTTGCAAGTTATCAGATAATGACATACTGGAGACTTAAACAGAATTATGCATAAAGTGAAAATAAAATGGAAAAAAGGACATTAATAGGGTATGCGATCCCCCCTCATCTGTATACAAAGTCTACACCTTGTGACCATGCTTTCAATTAGGTGGTCGACTACCGCAGAATTAAGCAATCACCATTCTTCTTGTAGAGCTGTTTCCAGCTCAATAAGAGTGGCTGGATGTGGGAAACGTGAAGATACAGAACGGCCGAGAGCATCCCAAAGATTTTCAATGGGATTAAGGTTGGGCGAATATGCTGGCCCCGCCATATGCGCAATCCCTTCACCATCGACGATGTCAGCTCTCTGGAGACGTTCGTTATCGTAGATTAAAACAAAAGTAGGGCCAACTGCTGCAGCGTACAATTTCACAATGGGTTCTAGGACTTCACTTCGATGCCGGACAACCGTCAAAGAACCCCGTTTAAAGATGTGCAGGTCGGTGCGGTATCCTAATGAAATCCCTGCCCACACCATAATGCTTCCGCCTTGGAACGCGTGATGTTCGGTGATGGTTTGGGACTGATAGCGTGTTCATTGTTCACGCCATATCCTTATATGCTTGTCATCTGGTTTCAGAGCAAATCTTGACTCATCAGTATACATGACATTGCCCCAGTCAGACACATTCCAGTTGACATGTTCCGGGCACCACTGTAATCGTGTCCCTCTTGAATGGACGGATAGAGGAGCACAAACTCGAGGTACCCGGGCGTACAGTCTACTCATAGGAATCTTCGGCGTAGAGTAGCTGCAGATATCGCCTTACCAATAGACGCTGTAACCATAGATATCACACGTGTGGAGGTCGCTCTGCGATTCCGCTTGGCTACAATAGCAATATATTCGATCTTCCGCGGGGACTGTTACCCTTGGGCGACCGGCTACGGTCTTTCGGATAATGTCTGTGTGGTTTGGAATTGTTTCCATAAACGTGAAATTACGAAATGATGAACGCCGAAGAAAAGAGCAACGTCTGTGATCGACTGTCCTGCTTCAATGCGCCCCACAGCACGCCAGCGCTCAGAATCTTCCGTTCGTCTTCTGGAAGTCGTAAGTCTTGAAATCGAATTGTTCGAAAGTTTTAAACACCTTCTATCAGCACTTAAAATCAAGTTCTGTAACCCTTCATAAAGCTGGTTTCTTATAAGACTGCCGTTTTTGCATTTTTCTTGACATGAAAGCGCGATTGGCTGTTAACTAGCATATTTGCATACTTCCATCTACCTATGCAGCGAATTGCATCCTCTTGAACTCTGATTGGCTTCCGGAATTTAGCATTTTCCTCTCCCTGCTAACTTTTGGAAGTGAGTGTAATTAAAAGTGCATGATATACACTTGCTTATGTTTGTTTTTACTTAATATTTTTTATTTGTTTGCAGTCTACCTAACTGTTGCCATTTTTGCTAAACTAAATAAATCTTTCCAGTCCTTATTCAAATGTTCAGAGACAGATATCACTTTCGTAAGTTCATAATATTTATGTAACAGTACTGTTGATCATTGACCATATTAAATTGACCAAATTTATATTAATATTACGAGCTGTTATTTTCCTCTGTCAGTTCCGAAATGTTTTTTCAGAACTGCTAGGTAAATTGTTAAACTTCTTTCGTATATGCTATACAAATATGTTGTTATATATTTTCTGCATTGCTGTTTAAGGGATGTTAAATATTACTTTATCTGGTTAGAATTTAGTTACATTATTATGCATTATGTTTTAGTAGTAAAACTTCATTTCGTTTAAATTTGTCAGCACAATTGCAGTTTAAAAGCAGGACATCGTCAGGTAATTTCTTTTTCTCTACGGATTAGATTTTCAGTTTCTGTGGATATTCCAGCAGTAATTCAGAGCTGAGGTTGCTTAACAGTTTGAATTTGTTTTATCAACGGATTCTTTATAATTACGTACAATTCTTACAAACCCACAAGGTGCTCTGATAAAATTTATTTTTAAATTGATGCTCCTGAGGCACTGGCACTTAAACCCATGAATACTGGATGCAGTCTCATGGCAAAACTCATGTTAAATAATTAGGTAATCAAAAGAAACTTTATATATTCTCTAAAATACGGAACTTTAGATTTAGCTATTATATTCAAGGTTGGTAAGAAATGAATTTCAAAGAGGAACACAAAGTTATTGTAATAATTCTTTAATTTTTATAAGATAAATGCAAAGCAATATTTTAATGCTTTGTACTACCGGTTAAAATTCCTAACTTTTCCCCTTTCCTGAGGTAACTCTTTGTTTCATAAAAATTGACTTATAATTCTTTAACAGTTGCTGTTAAACATAACCGCATAAGTGCTATTGTAAAAATTTAAACTGTTTAACATAACCGCATAAGTGCTATTGTAAAAACTTCACATGCTTATAATATTTAAATTACTTCACATTTTATTTTTATTTTATCTCATACATATGTCATTGATGTGGCACAGATATTATTGTCGCATCATGTTGTTCATAAAATACGAAGTTCAGTAAAATTAGAGGAAAAGTTTTCAAACAAAGTTTTATAAAATGAGCCCTCCAAAGCAATTTTTTGAAAACAGAACAGTTTTCTTACGATTTCGTCATGTTGCAGCGTAAATAACATTTTTAATCTACCATTTAAATATCAGGTTTTAAAAATAGTCTTTGACATCTTATTTTTGAAATTATTCAGTATTAGCTCTTTAAATGCTTGAAGGTTTAATCTTAAATAATTTAACAATCTTATATTTACGAATGGCTGACTTTTGGCATTTAAGCCATTAGCCATCTTGTGTTCGAATGCTTCTAAGTTACAGAATTTAAAGCATTAAACAGAGTGCATGTGCTTAAGGCTGTGAATTTTCTTTGTCCATGGGTTGATCAATCACACAAAAAGAATACACTGGAGACATACTGAGTGTAATGTAAGGTAGATAGAAAATATGTAACCATGTCTAGTGAAAAAGACAGACATTTGCCACCGCTTTAACGCGAGGAGAATCCGAAGAAGTACGACTCTTGTCTAAGAGGTATGGCTAAGGCTTTTTCCCTAGCATTTTATGCACAAGTATAAATCATAATCTTGATAAATGTTGCATTTATCAATCTTGCAACAGAATGAAATTCTTTTAAATCTCTGGAATTGACGAGGATAGCCATTCCTTTCTTTACCAGGATACTTTAGTATAAGGTCTGCTTTATACACGGTTCATTGTCATGAGAAAAGCAATCATTAATTAATGCATGTTAATTTAATACAGTATATTCTGTGATTCGCAAATAAAAGGTATAATTTTAGGTAAATCATTCCAAGATAACTTAATGCACAAAAATTTAATGCAGTATATTCCCATGTATTTTAATGCAGGCTGCTTAATTGTTCGCATAGTAACATACAAAGTTTAACACTGATAATTAAGATCAATGTAATTTCTTTTATACTTTTGCAGATGTTCTACCTGAAATTAATTTACATCTTCCTTAATAAAGCATGTATAGCCATGTAATTCCGAAACTCATGTCATCATTCTGAAACTCATTTTCGTCAGATAATGGAGGTACGTGCAATGATTTTGTAAAAGTCTGATAAAGTAAATTATAACGGCTTAACACTTCACACCCCAGCACACAACCTACCCGCTACACACCATAGAAATTCTCAACTTTCAAGTTTCTTCTGGGGAAATCTGAATATTCTAAACATTTTGATAACTACCTGAAATTTTAGGAACATCTCAGTATTTATAGCATAAATATATTAGAGTGTGGATTTTATAATCGACCAGATATCGACAAATCTGTAAAAAGATCAACTACGCAACTAATTTAAATTGTGAGATAGTGAGGTACATTGCTATGGTACTTGGTTAAAATAGAAGAGGTTAATTTGTTAAAAACTATGAGAACATGGTCTTCTTTGTTTACTGCAAAGATCTACAATCTTTTAGATCAACATCAACCGGAATCTTCTTTAACTGGGCCTGAATCAGTCATAAGGAAACGGGGACGGACCGTTGTAATCTGCAGTCTCTTTTATGATAAATGGCAAGAGATTGGAATAAGGACTATTGGTATATAACGACTAGTATAGGCTTGAATGCGTAAATGCTTTTGAGTTCAACTTAAATAAAAATGTGATTTCTGCGTGTTTCTCCTCAGTACTCTAATGTTATGTTAACCTTTATTATGTTCCTTATATGACACTCGCTTAGATTTTGTATGCTTGCCAAATCATTCCTTGATTCTCTGTAAAGTTGAATGTATACTTTTGTTATCTGTTCCGACATTAATGGTAGACATGTAGTGAATAATAACTAAGCTCGATATTTTTAGACAGTTAGTTTTAAACAGCATACTTATGTATTTTGGAATCTCGAAGTTACTTTTTTAAAATTTCCATTATTTTACAAAATACATAATTACTTTAGTAAAATATTATATCAAATATTGCTATTTGCAATATTTTGTATTTTATATTAAATATTACCTAACAGTCAGTGTGAAATTTGTAATCGTGTCCAATTAAAAGATGGACTGTGCCGCAACTATAGCATAGCTCCGTCTTAATGTAAAATGACGCTAAATGAAGAAAACATTACAAACATTTTCTTGAAGACGTTGCTTAACTGCGGATTTAATATTTAATTCTTTAAAACAACTGAATTTATTTTTTAAATTTTAAATAAACAGCAATATTCTAAAGAGTTATTCTAAGACCATTATATCTCAAAGTTTTCCAACTGTCCCCGACGGAGATGTCAAATGCAGACATTTTGCATTTCACCCTGAACAAATACAAAAGAGAAACAGCGTACAGGGAAAAGAGACAGGAAAAAAAAAGTTCTGCCATACTGCAATTCGTTTTCCATAAAAAGGAACCAAATAAACACAAAACCAGAAGACGACTTCACTGAACTTTCCCATCCCCCAGGAAGCAATATAACGTTTCCTCCTTATTTGCTTAAGGAACTCGATTTTTGGTTCTTTCTCTATAACGCGAGAAGGTAAAAATAAAATAAAAATATAAGTTTCTTTTATTTATCGCGTCCGCTCTTGTGTTACCATGTTTATTCAGAGTAGTTCTGTTCTTATACTACAATATAAAAACTCCATTCTTTTTCGTTTACTGCAGAGAAAATCCTCATTTGTATTTCTGAATGTCAACCTCTATGCGAGAGAAAATAGCATGCGTGAAACTGTTTGTGTTCCTTTTGTAAGGAATTTCGGGTTGTTATTCATGCTATTCTTGAGTTAGGCAAATATTCTTTTAAGTTATGTAAGACCTAAGAAATATCCGAATGGAAGTCTCTGGCACCTTGAACAAAAACAAGGAATTCAGTTGAAGTTTCAGGCTTTCTTTCTCCGTTACCTCCTTTGACTCTTAAAACTTACACACTAATGACCTAAGACATTATTTAGAATTTCGAAGTCTCATTAGTTTTCAGGGGACTCAAATTTCTCCTATTTTAGATTAAAAGTTTGGAAGGCATGAGTTTGATAAGAAAGTGATATCAGCAGTATTCATGGAGATACTTCATTGAAAAAACGCCGCAGTAAATCATTCATTTAGCTCATATTTAGGTTCTCGTAAAATTCTTATGGATATAAATATTTTCATTACGTATTAAATAATAGTACCAATTTTCGCATTTATCTAAATAAATGTTTATTTCTCGTGCATGTAATTTTAGATATTTATGAAAGATTCAGAAAATAATACCATAAATAATGTTATCATAAAAATAGAAAGAATATATTTCGAATTTAGAACTTTAGAATTTCTAATTAGATTTAGATTTAGAAAATAATTCCGTCATAATTTCATGATGTATACAGACCGTTAAACTATTAAAATGAATGTAAATAAACAAGAATAAAGTAACAAAATAGGAGAGATTAGGAGACAATAATTAATCATAAATCATTTAATTAATTCTTTGAAAACAAATCAGATCGTTATAAACTATGTAGTGTTCTTCGCGCGAAAGATATGCAAATGAATGTAATCAAGTCCATTCAGTTTTGAGTTATATGACCTACGCGGTGTATACCTCATGCATTTGTCTTTTTGCTGCTTTGCTACTCTTACATAAACTAAACGTGACATCAGCAGAGTAGAAAAAAAGAAAGTCATAGAAATCTCGCACAGTGCTTGAAGCTGTCTGAAATTACTATACATATATATATATATATATATATATCACTGTAATAGAATGGGAGATGTTTGATGCGTAATTGTAATTTGGAAAGATTTTACTGCACAGATAGAGGGATGAAACTAGCAGAATACATCGATTCAGCATAATTTTATTCCTAGATAATACAATTCTTTAGACGCAATATCTGATTCACCTGTCATTATGGTTGCAATATGGACTCCACATTTTTTGGAATCTTCACAAAATGGATGATACGGAGCATCTAGCAGCGACGCACGTTAGCCAGAGCGAAGTAAAGAGGAAAAAGGACGACGTATTCCGAAGAAATTTGAGATAAGGGTAAACAAGTTCGGTTTCAATTGAAATCTTCTAATCTGATTGGAAAAAATACTATGCATTGCTTCATTATGTAGGACCCCACGATGCGTATTAATTTTGAAATGACGCAATTCAGACAGATATGTGAGAAACAGTTCTTATTTTTCCGACATAAAATTGAAGTACCCAAATTAAAATGAAGAATAAAAGGGCTATTGCAAAATTAAAGTTAGCAGTTTGCTTTCATAATTTAATATATATATATGTAAGATATGTATGATGAAAACTGCATGTACGATAAAAAATAGGTAAATCAACATTATAATTTAATTTAGTAATAACTTTTTAATTCTTCATTTTTAATTTGAGTATTTCCTTTCTGTATTTTCAAAGTAGTAACAACTTCTCTGACTGCTCCATTTGTAGATTAACCTATGCCAGAGAGCTTGTGTAAAGCAAATAACGTAGCTTCTTCAAAACTTGAAAACTAAAACTTTTCTGACCTAAATCAAAACGTTGCTATTGGCGATCTTCCGCATAGGATATAGTGTCTTACAAAAGTGTTCGCATACTTCAAGGATTTCCAGAAAAAGCTTTGTAACCCAGAATTGAATTTGAATATAAAGCTCTTTATTTTTTCATATCATCTCCATGTGATTTTGACTAAAACCAAACTTTTTAATTTTTTATACTGAACTATTTTCTTTTTCTGAAATTGAAAATGTAAGGAGGCATAGATAAAACACGCCACAAAAGTGATGGTACACAGAAATATTTCGGTAAAACTTCATAACTAAAATTATCGTCTAACTCTTTTTTTATTTTTGCATTTGGTGACGTTCAAAAAATTGTTTAGCTTTATTTTTTGCTTGCTTACTGCGTTATATTTTATTTAACATTTAAAAAAGTCTCGTAGTCGTAGGAAGCAACGAACGGCATTCGAAAATTGATCATTTTTTTATTATAAGAATGGAAATTTGATTCGGGATATCGCTATATTAGTAAATTTATTCCATTCTAAGGTGCAGTACGCGATAAAATGCTCTAAGAAAGAAAATTGGATCCAAAAAAAGTAAGAAGAGGTTATCCAGCAACCAGGGTTAGACGTGACTCAAAGTGATCAGAGATTTATAATTAGAAAATCTGTGAAATATCCCCGTTTGAGTGTTGTAAAGATTTCTACAGGATTTACTGAAACATTTTCTACTTCAGTTTCACTTAACTGTTCGACGAGTGCTCAGATCAGCTGGATTACATGGGTGCTCTGCTTGAAAAATATTTTTTGGAAGTGCAAAAATAGAAAGCTTAGGCGTTTCTCCTCAAAATCAATGGTAAATAAGCCCACAGCGTATTGGAATAATGTCTTTTTACAGATGAAAGCAAACTTAACATTTTGGTTCCTATGAGCGTATCATGTGAGAAATGAGAAGCTTTATTTCAAGACCTTGGTTGGAATAGTAAAGCATGGCGGTGGAGGTATTCAAGTGTGAGGGTGCATGTTAGCACCGGGATCAGATAATTTAGTATTTATTGATGGTATAATGAATCATGCTATTATCCGCCCAAAATTTGGATACTGGAAACATTTTTTTTTTTTTTTACCAGGATAACGATCCTAAGTGCACGGCACTCAACGTTCGCCTTCTGTGTGTCTATAATTATCCATAAGTTCTGAAACCACCACCCCAGCAACCCCGTTTAAACCCAACAGAACAAAAGAGTGCAAAAACACAACATTAAAACAAAATTAAAACGAGCTAAAAACAGTAATGTTGGAAGAATGGAGGAACATTGACGCAGATATTACAAAAACTAGTTAACTCTATTCCAAAACCTTTGAAAGCTATTATAAATACTGCAGAATATACTAGAAAATACTAACTGACAGACATACAACAATATTTACTAATATATGCAGATTTTGTTAACGCGTAGGAAGACGTTTGTTAACGGGTAGGAAGACGTTTAACTTTTCTGTTACTTTTTTTATTATTGATTTTCAAAAAAAAAAGGTTTTAATATGTTAATAAAATAATTAGTGTAGTTTTGCTAAGAGAAATTTATAAATATTATTAAAACATTTTCATTCTAAAATATTAATTTTTATTAATGAATAAAGCAATATTTCACTGAAACTCGTAAGCGTACAAACACTTTTGTAAGCCACTATAAATGCGCACATTTAGCTTCAACTTCTGTGCTGCTTGGACGGTTCGCTATGCTCTTTTCCCATCGAAACAGTATCAAAAATATAAATATTCTGGAAATAGGAGCGATTAGAGTGCCAAACAATTTGTGATCACAAATGTCAGTTTAAATAAAAATGTAATTTAATCCGCCTGGACTGTCAAATTTCTTAGATGTTATAAACTGAACATATAAGTATAGTACGCAATCAGAATTCTTCCTCTTCGCTATGGATCTACTACGTTCTAAGGTATAAAATATGCGCGCCATCAACATTGCTATAACTTTTCCTCCCCAGGATATAACGCAGAGAACAAACGTCAACTTGTTGAAACTTACTGCAAGTCACCTTATTACATATATACGACTTTAGAAAATAAAATTGCTAGTTTCAAGTTGCATAGATATTTTAAAAGTAGAATTTCTGTTTGTTAAAAAGCAAGAAGTAATTCAGTCATGCCTGATACAGAAAATCAAAAGCCAAGTTTTAGTGACTGAACTTTCAACTAGAATAGAACTAGTCCAGAATAGTCTGGAAATCGGTTTTCAGTTTTAAACTTAATAAAAGGCAATAGCTTATACATTTGACAATGCAATAATGCAGATTAAGTCAATAGAAAACACACAGAAAAGATCTGAAAGCCTTCAGATTTTATATTACGCCCAAAGGGGCTTTTTAACGTTTTGCGTGTTACATTTATTTATTAAATATCATGTTCTTCGCACTTAAACCATAAAATTCAATTCAATAGCAATATCACAAAATATTTAAAAGAGCATATCTTTAGAATTTCCGATCTATAGTCTCGTGGGCTGGAGATATTTTTTTGTACAGTGTTGTCATTGCTCACTTTGAAATCCTTAAGTATGTTAATTAAAAATTTCATTAACGTTTTACAAAATATGAAAGAGATAATAAAACAAATTCCAAATTTGGGCTTCCAGATGACTATATTTGACTGGACCTGTACGTTATTCAAAATTGGATGGCTTTAGGTACCGTTGTATTATCACAGAAACATACATACGTTTATGCAAATTCTTCATTATTTAATTTATTTAAATGCAATACAGGGCTATAATATTTGGCGGCAACAGTTTGAAAAGTGAACCGACATTTATCGTGTATCAACGCAGAATGCCAAAACGAAATTAATAGCACTTCTGGGCTAACAGCCTTTGGGCTAATAACTTAAAAAGAGCGTATATTTAGAATTTCCAATACACAGTCTCGCGCTTTGACGATAGAATATTTTTTCACTTGCAGTGTTCCTATTGCTCGCTTTGAAATCGTTGATTTTGTTCCTCAAAAATTCGTTAAAGATTTACAAAATACGAAAAATATGAAATAGATAATTAAATAAATTCCAAATTCTAAATTTGGGCTTCCAGATGCCAATATTTGGGCAGTGATGTACGTTATTCAAAATTTCATGGCTCTAGGTACCGTTGTTTTATCATAATGCTAGAAACATACATACAGATTCTTCATTATTTAATTTCTTTAAATATAACGCACAGTTCTAATATTTGGTGGCAACAATTTGAGAAGTGAAACGCCGTTCATAGTGAAACAACACAAAATGCGAAAACAAAATTAATAGTCCTTCAGGGCAAATTGCCCCTTTCTGCTTAAAAAATAAAAGGGATTCTAAAAGAAATTATTTCGCTTCTGATTTAAAAAATGTGTAAAAAGAAAGCTTAACTTCGACAAAAGAAATGACTTCATCTGAAACCAACTGATACAGCCATGTTTCTGCTACTGTATTAAAATATAATAGCGTTAACTCATGTTTCTTTACCTGATGTGATAAATATAGACTTTATCAAGATTGTTACATTTAGCTCCTGCTGCAATGATTTAAAATTCTAAAGCATTAAGAAGGAATATTCTTTCTTTTTCATGAGAGAATTTAAACACTTTTAAAAGACTTACACAATTACACCAACAAAGCTCCATTAACTGGCGTCATACGTCTGCACGTTTATGCGTATAATTTCTACACGCAGTTTCAAAAATATTAGAAGTTTTGAAACATGCATTATTGAAAATGGCTGTGCATGTTTTGGTGAAGCGTCGTTGAATGTTTCCAAGACGCCTTACGTCATTTGCGTAGCTTCTTAAAATATTCATGATTTGTTTGAGATACGTTATTTTCTCCACACGGCCTTCATCCATTCAAGAATAACTTTATTTACCACAGCGCGTGACAATATTTCTTAATTATTTGATTTACAACGCACATTTAGACGTTTAATTTATTTATGCTAAAATCTGATTTTCTCAATGTAGTGAAATTCATTGCTAACAGACAGCTCATACTGAAGCCTTAATTTAAGACTGTTCCCGAATTTGTTTTCTTAGTTACATTGACAGTCTGTTTTAAAGGAAATAAAGATAAAGTTTGCTTTAACTGAGAGGTCAGTTATTATCGTTTCTCTGTCTACTTTTTAAATATTTTGAAGATTTATTTATCTTACCTTATAATCTAAACTAACATAGATAGAAAGTAAAATTTAACTGTCACCGACACTGCCTTGAGTTGAAAAGGCTTATTATTCAGTGAAATATTTAAGTCTGAAAAAGGAACGTGATTTATTTGTCTCTTCAATTGCGAAGATATTATTTTAAGATCAAAATGGTAAAAACCCTTTTTTTCCAATCATCGTTCTCCAAATTTGCCTGCAGTTAGGGCATTTATCTTCAACTTTAATTTTATGGTGACTTTCAGTAAAACTGAAGAACTGAATTTCAAATCTAAATAATAAAGAATGATGGATTTGTATTACAGCTGCTTTCTACGTTTGATGCAAAATACATAATATGAGACTCTACTATATCGTAAATAAAATAGAAAAAAATAACCATTCGTAATATGTAAAATGATGTATATTATATATGTGTTGGCAATACTGCTACAATGCAGTTCCCATGTGTGGCATAATTACATCCGTGAAAATCTAGTGGTCGCGAAGAGCTAGGAGTATTGTGGACCGTTCGCCAATGCAGCTGCGGATTGCGGCTGTTGGCACCTTTACTGAATACGTTTTGTCGCAAACACCCAGTGTGTACTTCGGCAGAACAGTGAACATCCGAAGAATTGTGAACAAAACAGTTTTAGGATATAATATGATGAATTGGATAGTGAATTGGCAAACACATGTGTGGCTGTGCAGGACAGTATTCCACTGTACATGTTGAAACGCGTCTTCATGCTGTCTGGTATCACTTCGAACAGTGAATTTAAACAGAATGAGTGCATTTACAGCATATTATTATCAAGCTTCACTAAAGTCTGCATCATATATATTACACCCTTTTGGACATTAAATCCTTATGTGTATACTGTAATCCTTCTAGTAATTTCACCACCGGTAAAATTACTAGAAGTGCTTATCCACTTTCCTCTGTTAATTAAAGTTACTAGATAAATATCGTGGATACTCTATATATTTTTATGCGAGAATGATCTCTACTGACAAGCTTTCTGTCATCTCTTTCTTTATAAACTGCATTTGGAAGAAATCAAAACAAATGTATACAGATTAGATTCATGAAAAATATGATAAATTGTTCTGTAAAAGAGATAAGATTTACTTTAAATTTGAGCCGATTTTAGATTAAACTCCAGTTCATTTTGGGAAAAATCTAACCAGGATGTCGCTTATATCAAACAAAGTTTCCTGCTCAATAATTTTCGTACGGTAACAGAGTCAAGTATAAAAATTCAACAAACCTTGAGAAACCCGTGATCCATCCGATTGTTTCTCCAGGTCTACAGAGTCCTTTTATTTGATTGAAACTGCACTACAACATTCGATTTCTTTTATTCAGTTAGAATTAAAACTTAACTATTTAGTTGAAATTTATCTCTTGCACCTTGTAGAGCTCATGTACCCGTATGCAGAAAGTAAAGCACTTGCATCAATATACAAGGTTTGAAACCGGTTTAAATTGCTTTGAAAACCGCACAATTCGATTGTCCACATGAAATATCTCAGAGGAAAGATCCACTTGTTCGGTGGAGTAGAAACATTCTGGCTTCATATCACAATCAGACCCCCAAACCTCAGAGGAGTTAAATAGAACTGTTACAAGCTCAGAGAAATTACTCGCTTTCTCTATATTTGAAGGGGATATCTCCTTCAAATAGGGCAAGAGTCTGCAATGCTCATTCTGTGTTTTTGAAGGGTTAATGTGCTAAGGCTCAAAGATCAATTCGTCAAAGTTTTAGATCCGCGTTTCACGTTTAAGTAAAATTATTTCGAACTGTTTCCGTCTTCAGATATCCGGTGCTTAACAGTAGACTGACCAAGTGAAGATTACAATTCTGAATTCAAATCTCTTTGAATCCTAGGTCTGTACATCATTCATAACATGACTGTTTTAAAGGAAATTTGGCAGAAATTAAAATTTATTGCTGAAGAATAAACATTTCCATCATTAATTTAACGATTTGCTGTAACTTCTGCTTCTGTGAAATGATCTGAAATGTCTTGAAATAATTCCATTCTTACAAGTTTCATTAATATTTTTATCAAATGTTTCAAACATAAGTCACAAATATGTTTTATAAATATTTTCTCAAATAATTCTAGTCCATTAATAATAAGTAAAAGCATATTCTCTTTCAGATATGTTTCGTTGTTTTGGTTTATTGATTATGGCAAAACATGCGAAGCTCGTGTATTTTACTAATGTTCAGCTATCCATAAAAGAGGTTGGTCTCAGCAATAAGTCAATTTTTGAAATCTATGAAATACGTTTTTTTAGTGAATTTAAAATCTATGTTTTCTCGAACAGGTATCAGAAATCGAAGTCATACTCAGTATTTTCCTCAGATTTCTGTATTACATTAGTATCTATATTTCGATATTCATGAATTTATTTTAATTTCGAAATAGAATAAAATAATGAATGGTATTATTTGAATGCGAATGATGCTGGTATAACATCTTGAACTTGCTGCTTGTTTAGGTAAAAAATTAAACATCTGTTTTCAGAGATTAATATATTCTCCAAGACACTGAAGACAGACTTGAAGTGAAGTAAAATAAATTATCTGAAACATTGCGTTTAAAAATACATGATTGAGCTTAGCAACAGATAAACAAGTAATCCTAAGGAAATCTCACCACGAATATAGTTACACAATTTCATCTGCGCTGAAGATATTTTGTAATCAAACATCAATGAAAATTTGAATACATGAACATTTCTTTCGCTTGCGTTTCTTCGTTGAATCGATTTGCATTTTACGCATTCCCAAGAGCTTGCACATCTTCAGCATTGGAAAATGTCCATATATGAACTCAAATTTTTGAGAGTTCGTTAAATGGAAGTGTATATTATGCTTAACATATCTTGCTCAGCTCCCTCTTACCGTAGCATGGTTAGTATTTATAGTTAAATAATTGCGTAACATCTTCATTGTAATTTGAAGTTATTTCATTTTCTATGAAAGGTATTTTATTTGTGCGAATAGTAGTTATTCTGTGAAAGCTAGTTTATTTTTATTACCTTAAATGCATGAATTCCCCTTTTCACAAGCCTGCTTATTTTTAAATACGTGTGGTTTCAGAGCAGAAGTATACCAAATGTGGTCTTATAGTTTACTAATGGCATACACAGGAACTTTCAGTAAGTTTTGTGTCTAACATATATGCAGGAAGTAAGTACATGTATGTTATACCAAAATGGTCTATTCTTTGTATGCAATATCGCTTGACTAAGACTGAATTGTTTTTTTTTTATTTGAATAATATAAGGGAATAATCATGACCGCCTTCGCTTGAAAAGAGGGATGATTTCACGGAAAACTTTCAAAGGGAGATTGAATCTATTTGCACTACACTTAGGAGACACATTTAAAAGCACCCATGCAGCCTATCCATTAGATTGGGATTCGAACCTTTTCTACCTACAAGTGTGCGAGGTTTTAACCACTTGACAACAATCAAAGTTTACCATTTCCGAATTTCTCTTTTAATAAACATAGATACATAAATAAGGCAGTTTTAGAATTTTAAATAAATGTCAGTTTAAGGAAATAATAAAACCGTATCGAACTTTTTCTTAAAAATAGTAATTTATATCTGTTAAATAAAAAGTTAATAATGAAGAAGAGTAGATGATAAAGCAAAATAAAGCACCTAAATTGTTGGCATAATAATTGCACTATGGGGACTAGAAACCAAGAAAGTTCAAATAGTTTCATAACACTACTGATGCTCGAATTTGATTTCGTGCCACGTCTCCAATTTTGTGATGTGCATATTGAATGTATTCATTCTTATTATCTCAATGGTGAAGCCTATGCAAATACTTAAAATTCGAAAACACATCCTTAAACTAACCACAAAACAGATTTACTACAACTCTTGAATCTCAGGCACGAGGGACCAAAAGGCAACCGAGCTCTACCAAACGTCAGTGTTTATTTACCACATAAACAAATAATCAGCTGCAAATACGTTTAGCTCCCAAGTCGTGGACTATAGAAGTCGTGAATTACAAGCTTATTTCAGAAAAGACTGCAAATTTAAGAGAAACCGAGTTTAATTTCTTTAGCACACAGCCTTAATTACCTTTGGTTCAAGACCGTGTTTAATTAGACAACTAATACCAAGGGCCGCAAATTCTTCGCAGCACTTAGTTGGGGAAAAGGAAATTCTCAATTGTATACGTCATATAGAATGTTTCCTGGCTAGTATTACGCTGCGGCGAAACATGCTCGCCTAGAAAATCGCGAAAAAGAAAGATAATTGCCTTGTTTAAGTTTCATTTGTAGAGCAATTTGTGCGAGCCGAGTGAATTAAGAAATTAGTTATGTCTATTTGTCCTAAAGTAATGCCACTTCTGTGCACAGATGGCGCTCCTTGAGAATTGGCTACGCGCGCTTTTGTGATTCGGGGAAGCATTAATATTCTGGTTTAACGACTGACAGCTGCGTAGAAGCATTCGAATGATTTAACAGAGTTGAAAAGAGATGCATGCAATTTTTTGAGAGGGCTAAACGATTGGCTCAAATACCCGAAACATCTGGCTTCTGTAACATACTCGGCAAACGTTTCAATGTTTAGTTCTTTAATTATCTGATGCTACTAGACTATTCGTGCACTTTTAATGATATAAGCACGGAATTATTCAAATAATTCTAGAACTACGTTTTAGCTTTGAAAGCATTACAAACATAGGAAACAATAACGTTCTACAAGATGAACTACTAATAGAAATATACGAATTTTCCTAAATACTCAGTTTCTTTAGACTATGAGTTTAGTGATTATTTAATTGAATCCATTAATTAGACTAAAAATCAAAAAAATATTAACTGGGACTGGATTTTTGCTTTCATTTTTAAGGTTTTCCTCGGGCTAATTAGCTACTCAAAGTAAGATGCGTGAATAAAAGTTACATATCTTTAAAAATGATAATCATATCCTAAAGACGGCTGATGTTTTTCTGCAAATTACGTTCCAGTAAATCTAATGATTTGAATTAATGATGGTAATTTGAATTAATTGTCACTGAAACTTAATGTAAAAGAACTGACTGAAGGCAGGCAGAAATAGGTTTCATAACTTAATCATTAATGTTCAGTTTTAAAAATTAGAGACCTGGATAATAGCTCTTTTTCGTTCTATTAGCATCAGAAAAATTACATACGGTGTTTAATATGTTTTAGTTTAATACTTCATTCCGAAATTAAGGTATATCTAAACGTTACCAGCCTGGTATACTTTTTAAAGAGGAAGAGAAATATTTAATAAGTTGTTTTTGAATAGCATCTGTCTGTAATGCACTTTTATATGGTTTGATGAGCAAATACGTGCTTTCGAAAAAGTAATTTAAAGGTTTGTTCTCAGGAGGTTCCATCCTTTCACGCCATGATCACCATTAAATCTCTTTCCAAGAAAGTATGATTTCGGGAACAGATAGCAGTCACCAGTCACTTGGAGCTAAATTTGGACTATAAAAGGAGTGGCTAATCTCCTTAAATCCATATTGCTGTTATAATGTTGCATTGTTACCTTGCAGTTTTTAACTGCTGAGAGAAACCGAGGTGTCCAACTCGTAAAGACTTTTTCACGTGATAATGTTTATGTAGAAAGCACAAAACAGTTGCTTTAGACAGATCCTATCTTACTGCTGTTTCGTCGTTTTTAATCTCATACTAATTAATATTTCCTCCCATAGACGAGCAACATTTTCTGTTGTCAGTGGTTCCAATGGTTAACGTATACAAGAATCATATGCTTTGGATTCCCTGCCTATGTGAAATCTTTTTATCCAGTCTGTCTTTATAGTATAGGAAGGATTTAATCAGCATACACATGATTTAAAAGTTGTTTTGTTTCTTTAGGAATAAGACTTTCCTTAGTCAAATTCTAATCGCAGAACAATATTTCATGTCAAGCATTTAAGAACAAACTACTACGTCACCTCATTCGGTAAACAGTCAGAAAGAATGCGTATGATCGCGCATATCTAAATTTCAGATTTGTTCATTTAGTATAGTCAATACATGTCTGCAAGAAGAAGCCATTTTCAAAACAAAAATAATGTAGGAAATAGGAAATATTTGTATCTACCTTGTGTACATGACTTTTTTGGGAATTGAGAATATATTCTCTGGGATTACGTTACAGGAGAAAAAATCACACGTTTGATACAGAAATTTCTTTAATTGATACTAGCTTGATATAATAGCTTGATGTTTTATATATCTGTATTAATTTTTATCGATGATTTAATCGCAGTCCTTTTCTTCCCAAACTGTTTAATCGCAATTCTATGTTGTTAAAAACATCATATCATCGCTCTTTTTTTTAGTTATTTTGTTCCTCAACAGATAGTGTAACGACAGTTTTTAATAGTGTTATTATGATAATTTCTGTTATCTTGTATATTATTAAGCTTTCTGCCTATTATGCAATTGCTGCATTCCCGGCAAACGCGTGAAGCTTCATGAAGAGGAATTTCTATCACTTTCTTTAGAAATTCGTATAAAATAACTGCCATTTTTAGCAGAGCACTGCTAACTTAATTTGTGGCGGAATTCTATGTATTAATTCTCATAGGAAAGCTTAGCGGAAGGCCTTTTACCTTAGATGTGTTTTCTCTAAAAATTTTGTAATACATTGCCTAAGCTTATGTTGTTCTCCCTTTCTTAACAATGAAGGTTCACAAACTATTGAAAAATTGTGTATCAGGATCAAAACAATGAAATTACAATGAGTAAATACGCTAATTTAGATATACTTTTATCATCCTAATTAAACAGAGTTTCTATCAAAGCGCGCATTACCCCTCATTCTAAGGTACTCGTAGCACCATCTATATGTTAATTAGGCAGATAGAAAGTAGATGAATGATAAGCAAATGATAATTTTCAGAAAGAAAATGTATGCCTTCAGTCCCATTTAGTGACGTCATGGTGAAAGTTAGATCCCCCCCGGGAAGCCTATTCGAAAGATAGCGCGTAGATAGTCGAATGGGAAAGAAGGAAAAAAGAACAACGAAGCTGCAGTGATTATTTGGAGTCGATTCCCCATGGACGAGTGTTTTTGACAGGCTGAAGCTCAATAGAGTGGCTAGGTTTGCTCTTTTAGACAGCACTTAGTAACTTTAGAGAGGATTTATATCACTGGCAGACGCTCTTACCTTCACTAATATCACGAATGTTCAACCAGAAGTAATTCATACATTTATATGACTTGATAATATTACAGCAAATTTGAGGAATATTAAATAAAATACTTGTAAACATATTTTTGGGCACATGCTGCAAAATATTTAAACACGTTTAAGAATCTTATCTTCCCATAAATGTTATGGATTTCTATTAAAATCCTTTTCAATATTCGAACAGATCCACTGACGGATTTAACATTTGTCACTAGTTTACCAACGAAAATCTTTATTGTATTTAGAAATTCAGTGTTTAATTTAAATTTTTAAACAGAATTTTAAGTTGTGCAAGTTATATTGGCACATTCTGTGTGCCCTCGTCATATCAGTATACTCATTAGCTGCGTCTGCAGAGTTTTAAAACTAAATTAAAAGAAAATCAAGAACTGGAGAAAACATTTTTTTTTCTTTTTAACTTTCAGTATAATTCCTGTAGGTTAAAACTTGCCACTCAGCCGATTTCATTTCTCATAGACTCAATCTTTTGAACTAATCTTTAAGCTCTGGTTACGATTTTTGAATGTTTTATATATTCAAAGTGAAACTTCACTTTAAAGAATAGAAAAGCGTCTGCGGAAACCAAATCTGGAGTTAGGTCGCAGGCTGCGAATTATGACCTTTTGTTAGAAATCGCTTAACTAGAGCGGAATTTTTTAAAGGCGTATTGTTGTACAACGTTAATCATTTATTTAACTGAAGTTTTTAGGTTTTAGAAGTCTGTCCATTACATCTTAAGAAAGAAATGAGATCACCGTATATCCCTAAGGCAAAAATTATGCGTGAATGTTCCCTTTCGAGTCAAAAAACATCCTCAGCAAGGACTTTACATGAGATTTTGTATACCGAAGTTTCAGAGATCGAAGTGTAACTTCTCCAATCTAAGGCAGATGATTGGCGTTTTGGTTTAGGATCACAAGCAATGCATCAAGTTTCATCTTCTACCATAATACACTTGAGAAAATAAGGAAAATCTCAAACTTTGTAGCAAATCTTTATTGCTATTCTTTTTTAAGCTTTCGAATTCACAACTGTAGATGTTGGATCAATGCAAACGATTAATTGCAATGAAAATTTCTGCCAGTAAGCAATTTGAGGAAAAGCTGAGATACAGCAGTATTAAATGTTATCAATTACTGTTTGACAGCTTGTTGAATATCGTAAAACTAAACATCAGTTTTAAAACTTTATACAAGCATATTTTGTAAATTTTGTTCCACATAACTGTCAAATGCTACATTTTGGATTATAAATATAAAATCGCTTTCAGTTTTCTTTTTTTTTTTCAAAAATTCTTTTTGTATTTTTTTATCATTTATCATTTCATTATTTTAATCTTTTTATAAAATCTGCAAAGTTTTCTAACCTATTATCTTATTACATTTCCCTTTGCAAGATATTTTCTCCCTCCCTGACCGCATGCCTTCGTGATGTATTGGAAAGCCATGTGGTTGGCAATCTGAAGGTCCAGTGTTCAAATCCCTGCTAGGATAATGTATATTCTTTCGTTTCCTTCTTCAACAAAGTTAATGTGTGTAAAGTGGTGCCAAAACTAAAAATATTGAATAACAATTAAGTACCACCTGGATTCGACAATCGGATTCCCGCTCCAGTCGCTCTTTAGTTGGGAGATAATGTAAGATATTTTCTCTTTCCTTACCGTGTGCCTTCATTCTGTAAACAGAAGCATGTCGGGCTTGTAATCGGAAGGTATGGAGAACTCTGGGGAGGGACATATATATTTTGTATGATCCGTGCTTCGACAAACCTAATGACTCCACATCTCTGGAGTTACATGTGCTTTTATCGGCTCCGACAAGATCCAAATTAGTTAAGATATGTATATATAAGGAATGTATACATGTATGTATATGTATATATAAGGAATGAACTTTTGGCAGTGACGCTGGCTTGTGCGCTATTTCTCGCTCCGCTCTTAGATTATATTAATTGGATTTAGCCTTTTTTTGCTGGCCATGTTTTTCGAGTACCTAGAAGTCTTAGTCAAATGATTTTTCCTTGTGAATTTCAAGCATTAATTACTTAAAATTTATTTCAGCTAATTTATGTTAGTTTAAAACCAGCAAGGAGCAGTACGTAATTCTCCTAAAACAGATATGTCTACATGGTGTCTATAATTAAAGAACTCTAATTCAAAGCTGCCTACATCCAAAAGCAGTGATCAGAAAATTGTGAAATTTTGTGGTGGATTTAATGAAGGGATGAGAATTATTTTCAACGAAAAGCAATTTGTTACAAATAGCGTCACCAGAGTCCATTTTACTTTGAAAACCTGTAGTAAAAATGCGGATTTTCCTCATCGTTAAGGAGCAGCTGTTATAAACCTAAAAACGTACACGGAGACTTTGTTTGAAGGTGCTTGTTATTCAGGACGATAATACGTCTACGAGTTCGCGCTTTCTTAGTAAAATTGTTCTACGAAATTAGTAATTTCGCGGTATTTGCTCGGAAATTTCGGATTTTGAAGGGAATTCTAAGAGGTCCAACGAATGTTCAAAATCTTCGGAAAATTGTAACAAAATTTGAAGAAACAGGATCGTTTTCTGCTCAACCTGGAAGAGGAAGAAAACCTGTTTCTGTATGAGCAGTACAGGAGGTTTCGCTTTTGGTCGTAGAGGACACAGCATCAAACTTTCAGGATAGCACTAGTGTCCAGTATATAGCAGAGGCGCTGGATAGACCACTATCAACTGTCCATAAGATCTTAAGGCTATAACTACATCGGGTACGAGGGGAACAATCACTAATGACTAATGACCATGACCCGCTGGTCAACCCTCTATTTTTACCATCGGACAGGCCAGCAGCTCGCTTATCTTCTTTCAATCATCGTCAGATTTCCCTATGCCGCAGGTATGGTTGTTATGATAAAACTTTTATCTCCCATCTTGGCGATATTTCTAAACATCCCTTATTTTTCCCATTGCAAAAGAATGGTGACTTATTTTCCGTTTCCTAATTTTCCGGTGCCTATTTTTCCGTTCCTTATTTTCCGGGTGACATGTTTTTCTACAACCCTCCATAACATGCGAAGAATATCGTAGACCACCAGTATCCGTCACAAAATAAACTCTAAAGTAATAATCAATCAGCTTTTTAGAAATGTAACGATCTTGGCTTCGAATATCGCGAAATTGGCGATGGAAATAGTTGTCAAACTTCGTCAGATTTTTTTTTCTTTTTTTGTCTCAAATTTTAAATGAACAGCATCACAGTATAATACCTATTGAATTAAAAATACAGTATTTATAATTTAATATACGAAATATGGAATTGCAAACAATGAAAATGCTCATGAATTTGCTAAACAAAAATGCGCAATAAAATTATTAGCTAAAAGGCGTTAAATAGACGAATAAAAAAGTAAGTTCCTCGGATAACACTATATAAATATAGAAGAAGCAAAATAATTTATATTTTTTACTCTTCTTATAAATAGCTGTTTTCAGCTAGTTAAAATGAAGCGTTCTTAGAGCTATTCTGAAAATTTAAAAGTAACAGAATATATAATAATACAACACAATCAGTTGTACTTTTGATTACTAAATTTCTTATGAAATGATAAAAAAGTAAAGAAGTGATACGGAAATCATAAACTAAAGCACTATACTTAAGATGTTCACAGAAAGTTAAAAGGTGTCATAATCTACATCATTCAATAAATAGTTTAAAATACATGAAATAATAGATTTAATTAATCACTTACTCTCGAACTTGACATACATTATTAAAATATGTACTTAACACCAATTAATTATATATATTCAGCGAAATGGTAAAAAACCAATATCAGATAGATAACCATGCGAGATTATGTTTACCTTAGTACATATTTCACATATGAATGAAACACGTTTTATATTATACTTGGCTTTGGGCACATTTTGCTATTAAAAGTAAAATATTTACCACATTCTCCTTGTACATCTTACAGTTTTAATTAACAGTATGATTTAATAATAGAAACTATGGAAAATGATTTAAAAATCTGAAACGGAACTATTGCTCCTGATGGTATCCGGGAATAACTAATTGGATAAAATATAATTTTAATAAATTCAATTAATAATACATTAACAAAGTTATTAATTTAATTAAACGACAGAAATTATAGATACTTAAAGGAGTAGTTGAAATGCTTAATAATAATTGTTAATGTAACTGAAAATGTGAAGCTTCAGAGACTGTTACATTTGATGTTATTTAATGTTACCAAATTAATTTTAATTGCTAATGTTGACAACATTTCAGAATAAACAAATGAATGATTATTTCTACTTTAACAATGATTATTCATTAAAATTACCTCTTAAAATGCTTTAATCAGTTTTTTCTTTATCTTTTTCTTATATTTATAACGATTCGAATTCATTTGTACAGTGCTAAACAAGAACATTATTTACATTCCCTTTAATTTGGTCTGCAAATCTTCCAACTAACCATCCATTTGTGCTTACTTAGATCATCACTGAAGCGCACGAATTTTAAATAATTTAATATTTTTCTCAATTTGAAAGATAATGAAGCAATTAAACTATTTTCAAAAATATTTTGTAGTTTTAATAGCGAATATCATATATATAATGTAGAAGATATAACAAGAAATAATAATTCGTTTCTCAAAATAATATGCCAGATTTTATAAAAAATAGGAATCATTAGTGTCAAGAGGAAGGAGATCTATGAAAAGTAACAATTTTGCTAGGCTGAAGAGTCCCGGGAGGCAAAAGAAGGATTTCGAAAGTCTGATAATAGATTAAAATTAATTTTCAAAACGAATCGTATTTAATATGTTAATATACCGCTATAAAAATATTTTTACGTAACATAAGTCATCACTATATAAATAACCGATAACCTGGATAATAAGGCAAAGATAAATTGTACACAAATTTTATTAAAATCAGTTTTATAGTGTCAGTATTCCTCAGTTGTTTCATTGTTTCAATATAAACTGAAGAAAATAAATCTTCTTCATATGTATGAAAAATGCAGGTACATGAAAGCACTCTTTGTTTCAGGGCAAATTACATTTAGGAAGTAAATTCAATTACGTTCCTTGATAATCAGTTAAGTTTTTATGCTAAGAAAGAAATCCTCAGAGAAAGGCCAAGTCGTTGAAAATGAAACACACGAGGTAAGGCAATAAAATAAAAAGAATTTATTTATAACTCCATAATTTTTAAGACAGGCGTGAACCTATAAAGGCATAGTAAAGCAAGTGCCTTGCTAAATAGGTCTAACACGTTGCGCGACTCTGGCATGTCGAGCTTTCTTGGAGTTAGAATTTCGTAAAAAGTAGTACCTCTGCGAAGTTTGTCAAGAAACAGCCGACGCAGATTCGATTCATGTCTCTCATGTCTTTTCTTAAATCGGGTAAAAATTGCTTAAAATTGTTAACAACCATTTGGTGTGCAAGTTAACATTACTTATCTAAGATACGTGAACATAAATTTACGTGATAGTTGAGAATAGACGTGATAGTTGAGAAGGCAATGCGAGGAAAAGTATCCCATCTACTATTTGCATAAAAGTGAATCTTAAACGTTTGCGTGTCCTAGTGCTATCTGATTAGACCAAATTATGAGGCGAAAAGTTAGATCTTACGAAAGGCTAACACACCAATTCTTTCAGCAATTTTGGTAACTGAATATGTCGTAAAACATTTCTTGTACTTCAGTATCCGTCTTATAGTCCACATATCGCCCCCATATGAATTTTATCGTTTCCCATAGCTGAAATATACTACTACAAAATGTAATGATTTAAGATCTTGAAGCCATTAAATGGAAAATGAAGAGATTTGAAACCGCATAACTTTGGTCGATCTTCTTTACCTATTCCTTTACATTGTTAATATCAGGAAGTCTACTGCAAAACATTGCCGAATATATTTTCAGTTAACTGGAAATAAAATTGTTCTATAAGACAGCTCTTTTTACGTAATCGTTGCAACTCATATTAACCAAAGATTCTAATAAAACATATTAACCAAAGATCGCAACTCATATTAACCAAAGATTCTAATGAATAATAATAAAATAAATTTATTTCGTTTCCATGTTAAATGATCTACAAGGACAAAAGGAAGATATCAGAAATTTTTGCCTAATACTATTTGAAATATTGCAATGTTTAGTAAAAATTTTTAAATTTATAAATTTTGGGCTGGGCGGCGGGTTAGGGGCAAACAAAAACTTTCCCTGCAGCCGAAATAGACAACACAGGGTTTTCAAAAGTAAATTAACTAAAGATTGTATATATTAGTAAAATAGAGTAACATATGCAGAGCTGTAATCTGGGGTGGCGAACTTGAGAACATCTTTGCTGCCACTTTAGAGATAGCAGCTACTTCAAATATGCAAGGCCTACCGTTCCAGCTCAAAATTAGCTCCACAACATCTGGCAGGAACTCTTCCCCTCACTCTTATTTTTGAAATGGAGACAAATATCGCTTAGGGTCACAAGGCTGGGTCAACCGTCAACACTCGGGGGACATTGTTATCCCCAATTAGACTATGAGGAGCAACATATCTGCATAAACTTCCATCCAGCTACTTCCTCCGATAAACCTCCGATAGCATCAGCATAAACGACGAACCAATTAGTGGTATCAATAATCACCTTTTTACAGATGGCTCCAAAACAGAGAACGGAACGAACAGCGCCTTCTGTAAACGGAAAACTAGTACTGTAATATTTCATTGGAAAAGAAAACTAGAATAGAATAAATCAATATACCAAGCAGAGTGGCTAGATAAAAGCTCCACAATTAGGCACACTAACACATATCAGCAACATAAATTCTCCATACTCAACGGCTCAGCGTCAAGTCTGGCAGCTGTCGCAGGACAAAACAATAGGAGTCCCTTGGTATAACAAATTCAAAAACAGCTTCTGGCTATACCTATCTCACAGAGATCCACTCTAAAATGAGTCCCCGCTCATACAGAGATTGAAAGCAATGAAGCTGAGGGCGTCCTAGCCAAACAAGTAGCTAATAGCACAGAGTTACTGGAACAACACACTAAACTTCCTTATTCTGACATAAAAAGAGAAACTTTTATAAGTCAGCTATAAAACTGGCAAAGTGGATGGTCAGAGCCAGGTCTAAGGTCATTTCGCTTATTGCCAAAAGTTGACATGGAAATCAAGACTCACTTTACTAGTCTCACACAGTCCTTGATAGGTCATTGGGCCGTTACCAATATATCTCAACAGATTCAGATTTAGGGCTACTTCCATCTACGAGTGTGGAGGAAGGTGAGAAGGACTATGTTCAAAGAAGATCTGGCACTTAACGAAACCAGCGGACTATGTCTGGCTAGCGTGTAATTCCAATACACTCAAAATTAGAGCAGTTTTTGGTAAACTAGGGAAAATTTCAAGACATTGCGTAGGCAGGAAATACTTGAATAACTTTATGTTTGAATTTATCATAAAAGTTTTCCAGATAATCAGGCATTTATCAAGAATACTGCTTGTATTCTGCGTTTATCAAGCTAAATAATTCCTGGTACTTGTAATTTTGCCATATAATATTAACGCTTGTTTTCATAGAACAAGTGTACGTCTCTAGCATTTGTTTTAAATACTCAGAATATGTATTAATATGAACTAATTTTCGATTTTGTAAAATATAGAAACTGCTATCCGTATGTAATATTCAACATTGCAATGTATATACACTGGTGTGCAAAAATTAAGGACGAGACGGTTTTTTCAATATAACTTTGTACAAAAGCTTTCCAAATCAACACATTTAATACCGTAAGATCCCCAATACGTAAGGACATCAGTAATGTAAGCAACACTTAATAAAAGAGAAATCAGAGGGATAAAAAGAAGCTTTATTGAAAAAGTAGCATGGAGCGCAATGCGACCGAAGGTCGAAACATCCCTGTGATGGGTGTCCAGCAAGAAACATCCGGTCTTTAATAGAGGATATGATCTCCCCTGACTGCTAGGCAGGTTTCACATCATTTGTGCATGCTGGATATGGGGTTGTTAATGAGCTGTTGAGACACTGCTGCTCGTTCCTCTTGTAGCACCAATCGCAGTTTCGGAATCGTTACTGGCGGTAAGTTACGTGCTGCCACGGGTCTCCCTAGTAAGTTCCGTACATGCTTGACGGGATTTAGATCCAGAGACCTTGCCGACAAATGCATGTGTTCAATATCTTCACTCTCCAACAGCTCTTCGACAGTAACTGTGCGATGAGGTGGAGCCTTGTCGTCCATGAAGAGGAACTGAGGACCCATAACCCTTGTGAAAAGACGCATGTAAGGAAGAAGAACCTCGTTACAATAGCAGTCCCAGGTGACGAACCTCCTTGGGAGATATGAAGGTCGGTCCGGCTACCAAGCATTATGTCTGCTCGAACGAGAACTCCGCGACCTCCAAAACAGTCCCTTTTGATAATGTTGAAGAGGTTATTGCGTGTTCCCCGCTCTGTCCAGATGTGTATGTGTCTAGAATCGCAACTCAGACTAAATCTGCTCTCATCTGTAAACCGTACTCGTACCCATTCATTGTCTCTTCAATTCCGGTGTTCTCGGCACCACAGAGAACGCCTTCTCCGATGGGCTGGCGTTAGAGGTACACACCGTACAGGGCGTCGTGCAAACAGACCATCACCGTGCAGTCTTCTGTCCACGGTAAAATGCGATATCGGTCGTCCAGTCGCCTGTGTCGTGTGTCTAGCGATTTCTCCCGCTGTCTGCCGCCTGTTTCTTCTGGCCTGTAAGGCAATATACCGGTCATCTGCGGGTGTGGTTTCTCGTGGACGACCACTACTAAACCCCCGGATAGCTGTTCCTGTAGTTTGAAATTGTCTCCAAAGTCGTGAAACGATGCTGTGAGCAATTCCGAACTCTGCAGCCACACTTGTCACACTGCGGCCTTCAGCCAACTTCCCAATGATTCGACTCGGGTAAAAGCATCCAGATGTCGTCTAACAGATTGATTATTTGCCAATTCTCGCTGAGGCAGCAACTCGGTGTGATTTTAACTGCTATACGGCGTGCAATCTCTTTGCCAGAAATACTGATCTTACACCGACAACATGCTTTATACTACTCAGACACTCCCCCATTACATCTACCCGCATATCCGCGCATGTGCTACCGTACATCACCTTACTTAATCTCCTGATTGGTTTTTCTGTCCGCTCTGCCTCTTCGTTCAGCTGATATGCTAATTTTTCGACTTCGTTCTTAATTTTTGCACACCAGTGTAGTAAGTTGTATAGGAATTAATAAATTATTCATTAAATTAGTATTTAGTAAAGTATGTACAGGAATTAGTGATTAGTGTATAATAGCATAGCATACTTTAATGCATTACATAGTCATTATTGATACCATAGCGTAGTAATCTCTGTAGCTCACTGATTGATTTTATTAGAATTTCGAATAACATTTTGGATTTTATTGTTATTGTTTAATATTATTTTTATTATTATGATTTATTTTAAAGTTTTAAAACATAATTCATATACTTCTTATCTTTATAGCTAGATTGCAATGCTGTATAAATGTTATCTACAAAAAGGAATACTAAATGTTCTTAATAGGGCTTACTTTTTTCCCATTGTACTAACTGTTAAGTTTTATCCCTACGAACTGCTACCATAAGTTACAATTAGTTTTATTTTGCATTTACTCGATCTCTACTGAGCAAGCAAGTTATTAAATTAGAAAATCAAGGAGTATTAATAGCATACAGGTGTGCAGTAAGCAAAGTATTATTTTTAGGATTTACGTTTTATTCCTCACATTCAGCGAATTGATTTCTTTTCCGTATATAATTTGGTTCATGCATATATGTTAATGTTTCCAGAGGTCTATATATGCCTTTCATATGTTTATGCATTTATTTTAGCTCTTATTATAGAAGTTTCATATTCATATTATTCTAATATTTTGTATATATACTGCTCGAAACAATTAGTGAACAGTGTGATTTCGGTATAAAATAATCACATAATCAACAACTTTTGTGTCAAACGTAAAATAGAAGAGTTTAAAAATTAAAATTATAATGTTTACAAAGTTGGAAATATGCAAATTTTGCCTGTGACGTCGAAAACTGCACGTTTTAACTAAGAAGTGAAAACCGACCTGCAGCATTCCTTCTGTAGGAAGAGATTAAAAAAAATTGACACACGTTTAACGTTTTGCAAGAGTAAATACGATGTTTCAGCAAGATCACGTAGTTGAATCGGTAGTCTGGAGGGCCATAGGTCGTTTAGAGGTGGTTCAAACGCAATCCGTTGTAACCTAAAAGTTAAGAATTTCTCAAAGTGTCATTTCTAGCCCTATGGAATCAGTTTTTGGAAAACTAGAATGTTCTCCGAAGATCGGGACATGGTCGTAACCATGCAACAAAACAAAATGAAGTTCAGTATTTAATACCAATAGCCAGAAGAAACCACCTTAAGAATGCCACGTTCTTGCAACAGCACCTTCAAACGGGTGCTGGTACCACAGTGTCCACTCAAGCTGATCGAACCCTACTTTACCATGCGGGTTTATATGTTCGCAGAACTTGCGTTTAGTGATTACCTGACAATAGACGGATTTTCATCTCGACAGAACCTAGTACATGGAATACCCATGTATCTGTGCACCAAGGCGTCCAGTTTGGCGGAGACGGAGTTATGGGTCTGGGTCGGTACTTTTAGCAATGGCTGCACCGACCTGTACATTATCAGGAACGACTCAGCGATACAGAGATGAGATCTTCAAACCTATTGTGGTCCTTTACTCTGCAACAAACGGGATGAATACATTCTCCTGGATGAATTTCCAAAGCACATCATACTCAGTTAGTGGACAGTTTACTTTTCGACGAAGGAATCCTTCGAATTCATTTGCCAGCATGTTCCTCAGATATGAGCCAAGCAGAATATGTTTGGGATATTCTAGGAAGAATGGTCTCTAACTGCTCGTAACTCTCCAGAAGCAACTCAGTTTTAAAGCTCTCTTCTATAGAAGTGGAACAGAATAGCTAGTAACCTCACGGATTCAATGTCCCCTAAGTTTGAGACGTTGCCTTCGGTCAAGAAAATCCATATCCTTCATTGAAACTCATTTGTTTCTAAGAAATCACAATTTTTCTTTGCTTATGTAATATGCAAAATTTGTGCATTTTCGTTTACTGACAAACATCGTCAATGAAATTTAATTATTCCTTCTTCATTGTTTCTTTTTCTCGTCTCATATCTTACAACACCTATACATGCGCAGTTTATATCCTAAATTGTAATATCCTTAATTATTTTGACCCGTGTATTTATTATTGTTGCGAAAAATTCGGCGGTTGCGCCTGTATGTAAGCTTTCCGGCATAGCACTAGGGTTGCCATAAAATAGTGTATGGTAGGGTTGCCAGATTGGCGACTTTATCGCCCATTTGGCGACCAAATAGGCGATATCCCATGGTCCAATCGGGAAGCTTCTAGAATAACTTCCGTCGAGATAT
>KK114243.1:210390-336656 GCA_000611955.2 Stegodyphus mimosarum | reverse complement strand
GCTGCTTACTGTGAGTGCTAAGCTACGCGAGAGTTTTGTGAACGGAAAGCGATCGAGATAGTGCTTTGCCGTGAAGCTACCTTTACAGTATAGCTTGACAGTGTATTGGTGATTGTTCCACGGTGTTTATTATAAGTTTAGTGTTGCCGTGAAGCTACCTTTACAGTTACAGCCTGAAGCTGTGTTGCTGATTGTTTCAGCGTATTTATTGTAGATTTTCGACGCTTTTAAACGTAATTTTGGAACTGTGCTGTAAATAGTGATTCTTGTAAATAAATTGTGCTTTTTATTGTTCTGCATCGTGTTTTCATCGGATACTCTCAAATCCACGAACCCGTATAACGCAACATTATTGCAAGATCATCGAATTTAATTACACTTGTAAGCAAAATTCATGAGATTCACACACAAATGTAGTGCACAACTGTAACACTGTAACACAACACACACAGCTTTAACACTGTAACACAACACACACAACTGTAACTGTAACACAACTGTCTGCATTCACACACAACTGTATCATATTTAATGTAACGTCTGTTAACAAAACTTTGACACACAAATTGAACCTATACATATTCTACTCGGTTGGACACTCTCCATCCGCACTTTAAAATAAGTATTGTATAATCAGCATAATATCCTTAGAATAGCACAACCAGAACACAGAAAATGGCAAGCCTCTTACCACGTCCTCTCTCCTACTCCCACTTGCCAGATTCCTCAAGTTAAACACTACTCAAACATTAGATCCTGGCTTCTTTTCGGCGTTACTAGTTATTATACGTCATGTACAAATTTTTCCCATATTGCGATTTAGATTAGCAAAATGCAGCTTTAGTGTTTACATTTAATTTCCTATTGCTATATGAGGTAGAACTAGTACCCTGTGGACTGGATCTTTTGTAAAATTTAGTATTATTTAGTAATCATTAGTTCCTTCCGGTACAAGAAGGCATTGTATTAAAACAGTAAATAGCATAGTATGTAGCAGATAATGTATGCAAGTCTTTTATTAATTCTTGTTTCTTAACAAATTAGTTTCAATTGTATATCACAGTAATATTTTGCATTTATTTACTTATACATGTTTCATGCAGTTGTACGTTATTAGATAATTTTTTAATGTTCATAAGTATCATACTGTGCATCTGCATAATTTTTATTGATTTAGTAAATTAGCTGATTTTACTTACATTTTGCAATGGACTTTACAAAATCACTAGGATGGATGTTAAATGGTAATAGAAGACATCCGAACTTAATTTATCATGAAACATAATTTTTGCATTATAGAATTCGCGCATAGTAATTAAGCTGCTCAAAATTTTGGAATCATTTGTATGTTACTAGATTATTATTATTAATAATAATACTATTGTTTTGTTCACGTTTCAAGGCATAGATTTTTCCACTGGAATGGTATACAATTCCGTTTGGTTCACCTCCGTGGTCGGAACTCATCTCAGCCGTGCACTCACATTAATGAAACAACATAAAGCAGTAAACTGTAGTCTAGACTTTACGACAGCAGGTAAGTGCACTAACAAAGTCACTTAGCTTTTTAAAATTATTCTAAAGAGGTAATCTAAGATCATCAAAATTGGGACAAGAGACAATTGAATACGTTAAACTGAAGTGATATTGATAGACTGAAGTGACATTGATAAGACAGAAAGACATAAGGAGTTCTAAACATGAGATTAATCGTCAGATTTTTATAAAACTTGTTTTTAATTTCGTGACCAAATACTCTTCTTTTCATAATTAAATACGTGTTTTTGTTTTTTCATGTCTAGAACATACCTTCAGTCATTTAAGAATAATAATAATATCTTTTAAAGTAAAAATTTCATAACGTTTTGTAACTAACGGTATATATTGTTTATGCTTTTTATGACTTAAACTACTTTTTTTAAAAAAGGTAAATTCTTTTTAAATTAACGTCATTGGCAAATATGACACATAAAAAATTAGCTTTCGTTTTTAATATTAAATTATTTGTAGAGACTTTAGGATTTTTCTGAAGAGGGAGAGATGAAAAAGTGAGCAGTGCCATCGCCGGGACTCGAACAACGGACCTCTCGAATACGAGCCGAGCGTGCTGGTCACTACACCACAAAGCCAAGCTAAGAAGGCGGGAGAAATACTTTATATACTCCCCCTTTTAAAGGGCGACTGGGATTAGGGAAACCAGACGCCAAATCCTGATGGTGGTGGAGAGTCATCATCCACCACCCTTTTCAGTTCGATCGCCACTGTAGAGACATTAGGATTTCTTTGAAGTAGGAGAGATGAAAAATGAGCAATGCCCTCGCCAGGACTCGAACCACGGACCTCTTGAAAACGTGCCGAGCGTGCTGACCGTTACACCACAAAGGCATGCAAAAAAGGCGGGAGAAATACCTTATACATTAATAAAGCAATATCAAGTGATATTTTGAAATAATTTTTATGAAAATATTTGAACTTGTCTTATCTGATAAAGAGTATTTATTTGTTTCCTACGTTGAAAAATACATATTTTGAACTTGTTATCAAACTAACTTTAATGGTGATGACTTGTATTTGAAGTCTTCGGTTTGAAGGATGTTTCTTTGAATGGGGTGAATAATTATTAAACTTGAGCTAATTTAATGTCTCAGAGACAGCATTTCAAAAGAGACATCCTTTCCGTGAAAAATGTTTTTCTTAAAACTTTATTTCCATGCTGATACTTGAAGAGCGAAAAACGTGCACTGACATCACCTTAAATGAATGATTAATTGTAGACTGAAAGATAACTTCTGGCGCATTTGTTATTCACGTTAGTGCATTAGTCCAAATAGCAGAAAAAAGGTCTCTGAAATGAACTTCAGTTGTCTTTCCTCTTCTTTTTAACGTCTTGCGACTTCTCCTTGTTCGATCCACAGTTAATGAACAAGCACATATAAGAGATAAAAGATAGGAATAGTCATTTATCATTTATGAAAGATGGAATTTCCTTTTGCGAGACAATGATAAAGGGCGTTTTGGATCCGCCCTTAGTCAGATTTTTGAAGTTAGTGATTGCGAAGATTCACTGGATGTTGCCAGATGCTCACCTCTAGAAATACAGCGATCAAATTCAAACATCTCATGATGTTAGTTATTATTTAATACCTTAATGGTTATCGCTTATATTCAGTTCTTAACAAAGACTGACAATAGTTTTAACTTTCCGAAGAAAATTAAAGATTAATAAAAAATTAAATTTTTACCTATATTTTAAAATAATACTTCAGTATAAAAATACATATTTTGCTAAGAATACATGCATTGAGAATACTGCTTTGACAATAATCATGGCAATAATTTTAAAAAATACATTTTAGAGAAGCCGAACCACGTTTCACAAATGTATCTTAATTTATTTATTTTTTCCCTTTTTAATGCCTTGATCGACGCTAAAGAGAAGTACAAGTCAAGTGATAATTTTTTTGGGAAAAATTTATGCAAACAAGCTAATACAGTTGTTTATTCTATGACACACACGAGAAACAATCGCAATTTATTTCTCACAAAATGGTAGGCTGAAACGTATGTATACTGCGCGAAAAAAAGGGACAGTTCAACGTCTCCCATTCTACTGGAACGATTATCAAAACTCAACTTGCGTTTTTCATGTCTTGGAAGCTCGGCATAGGATATGCATTAGATTTATATACAGCATTGTTTTAATATAGGTATTTTGACACAAAATCGTAGTTTTTCTGAAATGACATGCAAAGGTTTTTATACTTTGATTCTACCATTCAAATTATGCCAAACTGTCATGTTTTGAAAAAATCGCAAGAGTAGTTTTTAAAAAATTAGCTCTCAAAATTTTAGCTTCTCAATGTTAATTGAATTTCGTATACATTTATTAATATCTGTTTTTTTATTAAACTTATTTGATTCTTCATTTTGCATTTCGAAATTTAGGTTCATTGCAAAAAACATTCGTTCATTTTTTTGATTTATTTTTAAAATTTGCATTTTTACATAATTTTTATAATTTTTCCGAAAAACAATTTGAATTATAACCTATAAAATGTTTAACATCATCTTAAAATAGATGCATTTATAGGTCCACCTGCAAGAAATTAAAGTTTTTTACTCTGAATTTTCTAAGATATATATGAATTCAAATATTGGCGCATTTTGAAATTTGGCATATTTGTTTCAAGCGATAACAACGCCAAATACGGTTCACGCGTTTTGTTAAAATTATTTGAAAGTATAACGATGACTTTTTTTCCACTCGTCTACAATGAAAAAAACGAAAGGAAAACAGGTTGCTATAAATGTGAACTTCGCCAAGTGAATTATTCTAAGCGCAAACTGAAAAAAATACGCCAGGATAAAATTTTGAATTTCTCCGTAAATTTCGCACCAACTTTTACAAAATTTAATATTTAGGCATACTTTGAGCTGTATAATTGAAATATAGAAAAACATTGGCATGTCATTTGAGAAAAAGTTTGATTTTGTTTAGAGTAACACTATATATAAATCTAATACATATCCTAAGTCGCGCTTTCGAGAGATAAAAACGCTATTTGAATTTCATTCTTTAGAAAGATGAATGTAACATCAATGTATTCGACGTATATTGCTAGTAGCATCTTTATAAAATGTTTCGGAATGTTTTTTTTATGACTTTAATTATTTGTTTAAGGAAATTTAAATATGGTAATGAGTTTTAAATAGTTATATATAAATTTAGAATTTCTGCCTACTGAAAAGTTTAACAACAACATACAGATATATATGGTTGTAACGAAAGTTTTCCGGTAAAAACGTTCTTAATAATGTTAAAAAAACGTCAAAGCATTATCTTTAGTAGGGGTAGTAATCACCACATAAATCTATGATTTTCTGCCAACGTTTTGGTAATATTTCAAAGTCTTTGGTCTCAAAACTTGGTGGCCGCCAGTCCAAAAACTGATTAACCTCATTTCGAAAGTTATGTGCAGAATGGAAGAAAGCACCAGCAAGATTCAACTGCAGGCGTGAAAAAAGCAGAAGTTCGAAAGAGCGATATCGGGGCTTAATGGTGGATGTGGCATAAAATCCGATTCGAATCCGTACAGAGTTCAGCCTGCGAATGCAGACACATATGGTCTTGCATTACCTTGATGGAACATTACCTTTTTGCACGGAAATTCAATTAGACGTTTTTCTTTGACAGCAGCGTCAACATAGACTAGCATCTCGCTGTACACCTTACTTTCGAGAGTTTTACCTCTTTCCAGATACTCTTTGTGGATAATACCACGGCACTCCCACAAAATACAAAGCATAATTTTTTTTCGGCTAGTCAGATTGGATTTTGCGACGCTGCCGAGGGACACACCGGAAGCAGACCAACTCCCTTTTCGGTCTGTGTTGAAGTAAATCCACTTTTCAATTCAAGTAACGATCCGATTCAGAAGTTTGTCTTTGCGTTGATATTCGAGCAGACTATTGCAGGCCCGAACGCGTCTGTTCTTATCTCCTTGAGTCAGCTCATGTGCATCAACTTGTATGTCACGTTTATGCGATGAATAGCGCGACTAATGCACACAGCACTAACTTCTAACTCCTTAGCAAGCTCTCGAGTGGTTGCATATTGATCTTCCACACGTTCTCTCTGGCGGCCCTCATCAACATCCGTAGGCCGGCCAGAGAGCTCTGCATCTTGAATGTCATAATCCCTGGTTTTTGACATTCGGTAGCAAACCTTCACAGTGTCATAGGTTACAGCATGAGTACCTAAAGCTGTTCACATGATTTGGTAACATTCTGTAACTGATTTTCTGCAACAGAACTGGAAGTAATTGATGATTCTAATCTGCTATTTCCATTTCATGTACCTTGTACTTGATAATTTTTTTTCTTCTTCGTACGTACGTTAAAGGATTCGTGGATTTGGAATGAACAACGACGACGACACTTGATGAAGTATCAAAACACACTTTATTGGCCAGTATTTTTCAAGACAACTCCAAAATCACGCTTACAGTCGTCGAAGAACTACTATAATGATAGACTGTCAGCGACACAGCCTTCAGACTATCAGGCTATAACGGTGGAGACAGCTTCACGGCAAGGCACCAGAATACAGCTCTCGACTCTGCTTGGCCGTTCTCGGAATAGTACGTACTCTCGAGACTCATCACACTACAACTCGCGATGCACTCGACGATACACTAGAGTACAGCTCCCGACTGGGTTCGGTCGTTCTCGGAGCGCAACACACTCTAAGATAAAACTCGACGATGCACTAAGAGATTCTCTCGATGCACTCGACGACCAACTCGGCATTAGACTACTAGACACTCGCTCACTGACTGACTATCAACTCGATAGACTCCGCACTGATTGACTCTCCGCGTACCAGCATGGTTTATATAGCTTTTGGCTTGTGTTCGAGAACATTCTGGGCTAAATCAGTAAGAATTCGTTCCAGAAGGTTCTCCATCCCTCTATGGAATATCGCCGATTTTTCAGCAAAACGGGCGATTTCTCGCCAAATATGGCAACCCTGTCAACCATTGTCATTTTCTGGCAACCCTAAACCTGCTTTGCGGGGAAGCTAACTTACCGCGTCTGCACATTTCGCAACAAGGCTTAATCATATACTTAACGATAATGCAATATACTTAATCATGAATGTAATATTTTGGGACATTTCGTAACACTGCACCCTCCCAAGGACTGCACGTCCCGGGCAGTACAATCCTTGATCAGAAGCATAATTCGATACAAAAAAGGTAATAAAACAAATAACTAATATAACTAAAGAAACACATATTTACACTATATGACTCTCAGTAGAGTTATATTTTGCTCTATTCTTCAAATATATTTAGTTATTAACTCTTGATGCTGAAATATAGGTTTGAGGTTTTCTTTACCAATGGATTGTTTATTCAAGACACTTACAGAAGGCGTCGAACCATGCAAACGTAGTAAGGGAATTTCTCTTCTGCATCGCGTGTATTCGGAATAAATCGCAATACGTCAGCTATTAAGCCAAAACTCAGGAGTTTGAATCCCGGCGAGAATATCGCTTTTTGTTTTCTATTTCCTGCTCCGAAAAACCTCTGTACAGCGCGTTAGATATTTATCTCTAATTGTCAATAAATTACGAATTAAGTCCTATATAAATCCCATTAAAATTGCCTAGTATGCCAGTTTAGACAAAACATTAAACGTTCTACATAATATTTGCAAAATAAGAACATTTATATGTGTTAAATTTATTGTATGTATGTAAGCAAGTTCAAAACGCAAATAAACTCTTGAAAGCGCATGAAAAGGGCACGATATAAGCAGTTGTAAAAGCATGCATATTTATAAATGAAGAATGATTTTGCATCTTATTTTATACATAAATCAAGTAATTCGAATATTTTTACTGCTTTCATTTTTACTGTTTGTTATTCATATTCGCGGACTAAAAAAATCAAACTAAAGTATGAATTAAAATATTACAGATTAAAGGCATGTTGTATAATTCCCGGGTATATTTTTATGTAGATTTTGTTGTAATCTTCCTAGAAATACATATCAAGCAATGAATTAAATTTTAAACATGTCGTTTTAACATCTTAAATATAAAATTAGATTTAAATTGTATTTTCATGGTACGAGAAGAAAATTTAATAAAGAGACTGCTTGTCTATTTCATTTCAATTAAACTTGAGAACAAATGAAGTGCTGACAACTTTTGGAATGCAATTTTAATAAAACAATGGCATCGTAACTCTATGTACAGAGAGAAAATTTAATTCAAGTTTAATTAATCTAAAATTCAACAATAATTTGCGATGTAAGTGAAAAAAAAGTAAGAACTTCATATTCGACGAAATTGATTTTTGTACTTTTCCTTGCCTCACGATGCTCGAATGAGTGGAATTGAATGAAACTCTTTCTGTATATGCACTTAAATGTATTTCAATTTTAATTAACCTTGCGTAAACGTTCTCTTATATTTGTATTTAATTTATGCCATGACAGTCTTGTAAAAGTTTTGCACTTTGAGATTTAAAATGCTAATTTTATGCCTCAATAAATTCTTGAATACCGAAAGTAAAACAACGAAATATTTTTCAGATATCCGTAAACACTGGGAAAAAAACTCAACTTTCGGACTTTAGATTAATGATACAATTTCCACAATTTTTGTGGTACATTGTTACGTTTAGGTGAAATTTTTATGTATTCCTTTGTTTAATTTTACACCAGAGCAAAGAAAATACAAATTGGCAAGCAGCTTTGTGGTACATTACTTATTATACAGCTTACACACGTTCAACGAAAATCATTGTTATACATAATTCATTGACGTTAAATTTTGAATAAAATGTTTTTCTTACTCTGAAGTAAAAACAAAAATTACAAAGATTCCGAATAAAAGTTAAAAATAAATTAAACAACGCAATTTGAAAAAATCAAATTATTCGAAGGGTTTTAAGGTTAATGTTACGAATTAAAAAAAATTAAAAGTCATAAAATTAAATGGAGGTTGCATTTTTGTATTTGTCAGAACATTTCGGTTTAAAACCCGATATATTGTTCAGCTAAGGAGTTACGATATGTACACTACTTTCTCTTCGAGCGTTAAGGGTTTAAACCTGAAATTTAAGTTCCTCAAAAATGTTACGAATAAATGGTATTTTCTTGATTATAATTAAAAAACGATCCTCTCACTTTCTGCCTTGATTCCTTTTTTCCAACCCGAAATTGCATACATAAAAAGCTGTCAGAAATTTTTATGTTTAATGAATACGAAAGCCAATTTTCATTCATAACGCTGACAGGGATAAGAATTAATCGTTCCCAGGACGTTATAGGCATAGAACACAACAATCTTATATTTTAAACGGCAAATCCGAATGGTAGAAAAATAAAGTTCTATGGTATTATCTCACATCCAAATTAACAATAAATGGAGACGTACGCCCTTTTTGAATAAAGAAAAGACTCAGTTATTCAAGATTTCGTTATGCAATTATTTCATTATTGCATTGCACACAAGACTTGCAAAATTTGTTTCCTCAAGTGGTAACATTTTTTGTTTTGGTTTTTAGATTTGCATAAGAGTAGAAAATCTGTGATCTGAAAACATTTATCCCTGTTAGGAATGTTAAATTATTTTATAACACACATTTTAGGTTGAACGTCCTTAAAACTGATCTCGAAATGCTTTCATGTTTCCTTAAAATTACGCTTTAAGTGTTTTCATTTTTAATGTGATTTCTGCTTCTTTACGTCAATATTCGGCAGTGCTTTGCAATAAATGGTAAATATTCTATATTCTTTTTGTTCAGTATACAAAATAGCTTGCTTCTAATGCATTTAAGCCATCTATAGAGGAATCTATTACTGCCTTAGAAATCATTTTCATGACAAAGCATTTACGAGTTGTATGAAAGATACTGTATGTCATTAAATATACAGCATAATAATGCAATACACTTTCACCTCAGAGAGCACAGAATTTTAAATAATCGGTATTTCAATATGTAAAGTTTGTTTTAACATAGTTACGGAATTCTTTCTCATACGAAGTCTTTATTTTATGGCTTGCACAAAACTAGAATTTTGGAGTTTTGGAATGTCGCCGAATTACTTCTATATCACTTTTAAATATACTTACTGAATTTGATTGAAGAAAGGAGAAAATATTTTATATGCAAACTAATATACTTATGTCTTATTAGTCCAAAGGGGGAATTTGCCCCAAGGGACTATTAATTTCGTTTAGACATTTTGCGTTGGCTCATTACAAATGTCGGTTCACTTTTTCAAATTGTTGTCACCAAATATTAGAGACCTGCATTATATTTAAAGAAATTAAATAAAGAACAACCTGCATAAATGTACGTATGTTTCCCGCATTGTGATAAAAACAACGGTAGCTAGAGCCATCGAATTTTGAATAACAAACGTTTCCACCCGAATATGGGCATTTGGAGGCCCAAATTTGGAATTTGTTTTATTATCTATTTCATATTTTGTAAACCTTTTACGTATTTTTGATTAACACACTCAACGATTTCATAGCGAGCAATGGCAACACTGTACGGAAGCAAAACATTTTTAACTCCAGCGCGCGAGATTGTGTATCGTAAATTATAAAGATATGCTTCATTTTAAAATTACTTTGCGATATTGCTGTTAAACTTAATTTTATGGTTTAAGAGCAAAGAACATGATATTTAATAAATAAAAGTATCAAAAAACGTTAAAAAAACGCCCTTTTGGGCGTAATATAAAATCTGAAATCTTTCAGTTTTTTTTTTATTCTAGTCAATAGAATATTTCTTCAAATATATTTTTCGGAATGCACTATACAAATGGGAAACTGCTTGCTTAACAGAGAAATACACAAATAGATCTAAATAAATAAGAGACGAATTGTTTTCCGCTTATATTTTGTAAGACTTGCTATCTTAAATAATTGGTAGAATTTTTCAGTTATCTCGTGTTCATATTGTTACGGAACTTGTATTTAATTTTCTATTTTTAGTAGAATTAGGATTAAAATCGTTTTATAATAAAAAATGTAAACGTAAGGTAAGTAACTGATCAAAGCCTTAAAAACGTAGAACTTTAAATCCTACAACAAACAACTCTGGTAATGCTTTCAGTAGCAATGAGACTAAAACATCTAGTAACCGTCTTGCAAAACACACTAAGTATACCGTAAATAATTACAATGAAATGAAATCAATAAACATAATTTATTACGGCTAATTTGTGTTTCCGTATAAATGTTTACTTGCCTGCTTAATTGCTACCTCTGTTTGTTTATCTTTGCCTATTAGGGATGTAGCCCGATCTTAAATCTTGAAACTGGTGCGTTGACTCCTATAGTAGAACACGCAGAGAAGGATAAAGCCCCTTCCTCGTCCTCCTCTGACGCCGCAGCTGCTATTGGTCAATATATGATCTGCCTTAATTAGAAAGGGGACTTATTAAGTAACATTCATTTAAATTACATTCAGGTTGGTTTTAGTAATACGAACTTGTTCAAATACCAATCAGCTTCTAGTAAAAGATATCTAGCTGAGTTAATTGAAGGCTCCGCTAAGATACCCAACACCTGAGTATCTAGCTTTTTGACAACGGAGATTTGCGTTCGATTCCCTAATAAATGCTACGTTTTTATGCTGTATTATATGCTAATTAATAAAGCTCATTTGAATAAGCACAACGTTAAATTATACTTTCATTTTTGATACTCCCTTGACAAAAAATAAGCTAGTTTTTTTGCAGCTGCAATAAGTATTGAAACAAGCATTTGAAGTGCACAAAATTGTTATGAAAGCGGTATTTCTCTGTACTAAAGCCTTTTTTATCGTCTTTAAGTGAATAAGTTAAGGAACATAAGCTAGACCAAAACATCTAAAGGACCACTAGCGAATTATTGCTTTGTAAGTACCACAGACTCAGGGAAAAGATGTGAAGGACACTTGTATTAATTAGAATAAAGTTTAACATACGGCAGCAACGCTTGCTTACGGAAGTCAAGAGTTATGGCTTATACAAAAGATAAGAGGTGAACTAAGAGTATTGAAACAAAGTATAGCTGAAAGGCTTCACAACGGCGTAACAAATCTAATAACAAGAACACAACGCCGCAAAATACTAAACGCAACAGAATCAATTTAGTAACGTTGTCCACAAGCAGGCAGAAAACGCTCTGGTTCTACCCTCTAAAACGTTTCCTTCTCTTCTTTCTACCTTATTTGAATATCGCACGAGCTAGAAATTTACATTTCGGCAGAAAAGTGCAAACGAGACTGATAGGAAAGAATATTAACATAAAATAACTGGTTAGAAACTTCTCTGCTACCTTATTGTCCTGCCAAAATGAGAATTGATAATTTTTCGACTCTCGTTCTGACATTTATCTGTGAAACTAGAAATACCAGCCAAAAACAGATAGAATAATGTTACTCGTATTTTATAGAATTCGAGTGATGTAATAAATAAATAGCTTGTTTATTTCCCTACTAGGCTATTAAGGTGATTTACTAAATTACCTATTTTTCAGGCGATCAAGCTTGGAGAAAAATATCCAAAAGTCAATTTCTGGTCTAATTTTATCTCTTCAAGAGACGTTTATTTAATTATTTCATGTTCCATTACTTCTAAATGCTCTTTGATTTTGTTATTTTAATCTAATATAATAAATTCAATGAAACCTCGCTCTTCAAAATAAATTTTAAAGCATTTTTTTAAACTTTTATTTAGTTCACTCATGGTGTTTGTCGCTACGGCCAAAGGTTTATCATAAATTTTTAAACTACTCCTCTCATAAACTATACAGCTCACATATTGCACACACGCACTGTTTTTGGACGACAAGGTAATATGGTGAAGCGATTTGATTTCAAAATTCGATTTAGACATTTTAAATTAAATCTTGAAACCAATTTTTGCAAATACCTTCATTTCACGAAAGTACTAAAATTTCTGAATTTTACTGTTTGCAACGTCGGATAGAGCGGGAAAATATCTTTTCGTTGAAAAGACATTTTCTTGATATAATCTTGATATAAAGATATTTCATCTTGCTTTTTGTCTTAATATTACGTTTGTACGATTGTTTTACGCCTTAATAGGTTCGATTGTTTTACGTTTTTTCTTATATTGCAATGTGAAGCTTATGTTGCACTGAGGTACCGCTATTTTAATACATACATTTTTGCAGATTCTTCATTATTTAATTTCCTTGAATATAATACGGGGTGATAATATTTGATGGAGACAATCTGAAAAGTGATTCAGACTTTTAAGTTTTTCGACGCAAAATGCAAAAACGAAATTAATAGCGCTGCTGGGCTAACGCCTATTAGGCTTAGAAAAAAGAAGAGAAAAAGAGAATTTTTTTTAAAAAAAAAGTAGTAAAAATAGGAAACAAAAGGCACAAAAATAGCGTTATATTATATTACGCACAAAAAAGCGTTTTTTCTAACGTTTTGTGTGTTACCTTTGTTTATTAAATAGCATGTTCTTCGAACTTGAACCATAAAATCCAATTCAATAGCAATATCACAAAATATTAAAACTCACACAAAATATTTTATTAAAAGAGCATATATTTAAAAGTTCAGATATATAGTCTCGAGCGCTGGATATAAAATGCTTTTTTTCTTTCAGTGTTGCCATTGCTCGCTTTGAAATCGTTGAGTTTCTTAATCAAAACTCATAAATGCTTTACAAAGTATTGAATACTTAATAAAACAAATTCCACATTCGGGCTTCCAGATGGCCATATTCGAGTGGAGACGTACGTAATTCATAATCTGATGGCTTTAAGTACCGTTGTTTTGTCATAATGTGAGAAATGTACATACATTTATGCATATTCTTCATTATTTAATTTCTTTAAATATAATACAGGATTCTAATATTTGGTGGCAACAATTTAAAAAGTGATTCGCCGTTTATAGTGAATCGACGCAAAATATCAAAACGATATTAATAGCTCTTCTGGTCAAATTGTCCCTTTGGGCTAAAAATATAAAATATTTAAAACCTTAAAATACGTAAAACACTGCAAAAATTTTAAAAAATGATAATCCTGCACAAAATTCCAATTCATGACTTTAGAATTATTACTCCAAAGGGGCTTTGTCCCTGAAGGACTATTGTTTTCGTTTCGGCATTTCGCGTCAGAAGCATTAAATGTCGGTTCACTTTTCAAACTGCTGCTATCAAGTATTGCAGCCCTGTATTATATTTAAAGAAATTAAATAATGAAGAATGCGTATAAATGTATGTATGTTTCTCGCATTGTAATAAAACGACGGTACCTAGAGCCATCGAATTTTGAATGGCGTAATCTTACTGCGAATAATGGGCATCTGGAAACACAAATTTGAAATTTGGAATTATCGATTTCATATTTTGTAAAACGTTAACGAATTTCTGATAAACGAACTCAAGGATTTCAAAGCAAGCAATGGCAACTTTGTATAGAAAAAAACATTTTTATCTCCAGCGCGCGAGACTGTGTATCGGAAATTCTAAATATGTGCTCAATTTAAAATTATTTTGCAATATTGCTTTTGAAATGAATTTCATGGTTTGAGTGCGAAGAACATGATATTTAATAAATAAAGGTAATATACAATGTGTTAAAAAAACGTCCCTTTCGACGTAATTTAAAATCTGAATCCTTTTAGATTTTCTTTTATTGATTTCTTTTTATTATTTTTATTAACTACTACAAATTTGAAAATTTTGTAAAAAATGATCAGTTAGATACATTATAAAACGCATGAATTTAAATTTCATTAACTAAATACTAAATAAAAAAGAAAAAATATATTTAAATTTTCATGACTCATTTTTTATCTTGAAATCGTTTGATTTGTGGATAAATATTAGACTTATTAAATCTAAAATGAATTAAATATATTATGCAAATATTTTGGAGATCTGCAGCACACTGAGATATGGCCATGCGCAACAGAACGTGAAATAATTTCTAATACTGAGTTTTATTAATTTCAGCAAAGCTGGTAAGTTATTATAAAAGTTTTCAGTTGTAGGTTTTGTAGAACCAGCTAATTGTTATGGTTCGTAGAAGAAACATGCTGTTCGTGTGACTTATCTCATTTATCTGACAGCAACATCAGAACAAGCAAATCTGCGCGTGTCGTTGTCAAGAGCCTTGAGCGCCATATAAGTGACAGTACAACTTTGCTGATTTCCGCCCCCAATTTTGATGGAGAACGTACCTGAGGTACGACTCCGAGGGTCTCCTATCCCTCTTGCCCTACCACCAACTGAGAGGCCTTTCAGCTCACTGCGTATTTAGAGTGCCCTATGCCGCACAGACACTATACATTTAAAAACATCCTTGCCTTCTCCAGGATTTGAGCACGGGCTCTTCGGTAGGGCTTTTAGCGTCGCTAAAAGCCCTACCGAAATTGGGCGGCTAAAAGAAACATTAAAGCTCCCTTGCTTGTAGCAATGGCATCATATTTAAGCCATCCAGTTTATCTGTCAATAAATTTGAAATGTGAGTTAGAAATTTTGTTTTTACTGTATAGCAACACTTTAGAAACCTTTCTTGTGCAAAGTTAAGATAATCTTAGTTTATATTAACTTAGTGCCAATATTTGACAATGGTCGATTTTAGATTCTGTCACTTTTAGATGCGTGGTCGTATTTTAGGATTTTAATTGACCAGGATAAGGTCTTTATGTTAAATGAAAGCAATATAATATTTTTAATAAATAATGAAACTTTGCATGAGATTTATATATATAACAATCATTGTAGCTGGCAAAGATATGAAGAATTTTCCAGTATGTCGCCGTTCTCTGACTGAATAGAAACAAATTAGATGTATAAAATTAGATATTTTGCTTTAGAAAAAAAGGCTTCAAGTAAATATTCTGTGCATTATATACATCTGTACATATATAATTATGTTATTCTGTAACATATCTCAAACATCTTATTTTCTGAACTCATCTTAAATGGTCCGGATCTACAAATTCTAATCCTAGCTGAGATGAATAAATAGCAAATAACATAATTTCAAAATTAATATCAACAAGACTTTCTTGTGCTACTGTTTAAAAGAGAATAAACATGTACTTCAAAAACTTTCCAGAAATTCGGAATGAAAAATATTCTTTGCTTTAATCGTCGGCTTTTCCAATCTGTTAATGCTTTTCCAATAATTTCAACTATGCTAATCTGAAACTTTAACTTGTGGTAAGAAAACGATTCGCTTGATATCGATTACACGTCATATTTTGTGTCCAACTGAATCGATTTGAAACTCGATAAAACTCTCGTTTTAAGAGAAAGCAAATACTATCGAAGTTGCATCAAACTCACAAGCGCAGCTTAGAAGTCTTTGAGCTTTTGTTTCATCGGGCCCTCGTTTGTGGTTTCGAATTATTTCTATGCTTCCCAGAAATTTTCATTCCCTTTTATAGCAAATACGTTGATAGATTTTTATATATTTATAGAATTATAGACTTTCTGCTATTTGTATATACTTAGGAATAATTGTTAAAGTATCAAATTCATTTTTATTACATGGCAAAGAATTTTATGCACGAACGCGTTGGTCAGTTAATGGAATTTTATATAAAAATATATTATATTCCCCCAGAAGCTAATTTATTTCAGAATTATCAATTGTTTTCTCATCGGATAAAAACAATCATTGATATACTTACCCACCATTATATTCTTACGGATTTCATAGTTATTTGGCTATTTATTTAGAATTGTAAATAAAATTGCTTTATTTTCCCGTGCAACGCAGACGATTTTTGAAGAGAAAGGTACGTCGGAAAACTACAAATAAAAGAGCGCGTGCATTTAATATTTAATAAATAAATATCTCGTAATTACTGTTGCCATCCAGAAAAATCGAGATTTATCTAGTGATAATTAAAAAGCTTACAAAAGCCGAATTTAAACACCTCATCTCAGTTGTTGTTGTAGTTGTAGTTGTGTAAAGTGAACTGTTGTTGTTTACTTAATGCTGTAGCGATTTCGCTGTGAGATAGAATTAGTTTATCTGTTTTGAATTGAGTTTTGCTAAACGTTTGAGATATTGTGATATTGTGCGAATATCTCTGAAGAAATATTTCAGCATTTTGATTTATTTCTTGAGGAAAGAATAAATTTTTTTAAACTTTTTAACGACTTGTGCATTCGATCCATAACGAACCCGTACGCACGCAACGATATGAACAGATATTACTGTATTTTATTGTACTTAAATCACGAATTTTTAAACCGGTATGATATTAATTCTACTCGAACTCTGTTTAACCCTGCTACTTATTCTTATAAATCTTTTTATTAAACTTTAAATGATTATTCAAAATGACATATTAGTACAGTAAATAATTAAGCCTAACACAAAATTACAAGATTTTCATATAAATAAAGTAACAGTAATTTATTTATGAATTCTATTTTAATTTTAAAATTAAATTAAGAACTAGAATAAGTTAACAGACTAAAGAATCTAAATGAAGCAAAATATTTATCGTAAAGACGATTAGATGATTTGAATCTCAAATCTGTTTGCCAGTATTTCAGACTGATATTTTTGAGTCCATTAAGCTTTGCAGATTAGACAACTTGGAACATCAACGTCGCTTGCAATAGGAATCAAACAATGGAATATTCAGTTACTTACGATATGTTGGCCAATACCTCACAAAAGAGTGCGAAGACGAATGCAGGAATTCTTAAGAGCTCGGTTTGTAGAATTAACTCACTTGAAAATCGTGAATTTCGATTAACATTCTCCATTATTAGATAGATTCTTAATTACAAACTCTCACTAATTATTTGTTACTTAGTATGAAAAAAAAAATCTTTGCATCTTGCTCACGTTCTTTTCAGGTGCCTATTTCAGATAATCACCCACATTCTGGTCATTTGTGGAGGTGATTATGTTAAACACCTTATATTAAACATGAATTTTAATTTATAAGCTTAAAAATATTATCTCTTTTAAAGGGTTTTCATTTTGGGTAGATAGGCGGTTTAAGAAGTTGGTTTTTCGTTAACAAAAGTACTCATAATATGAAACGTTTATGATTTCTAACTTCAGATTTATGGAGCTCCAAAGATTAAGCAACAAAGTTAAAAAATGGATACAAAGTGTTCCTTCAAATTCATTTACATTTTCACAGATCATAACAAAGATAACAATTAACAGATACTAATGGAAGAAAGACAAATAAAAATACCAGTAAGTAACTAAATAAGAGAGATAAAAAGTGGAAAATGCATTCATTGGTAAAGCTCATGCTTCCGTGTGTTAGATGATAAACTCTTCTGAAAACTCATCTTTCTCTAAGATCATATATGTCTATTTGGGATATCTATGCTCTCTTACATACTATGCATATTTTCAGCTTGTAAAGAGCCCGGGAAAATTTATTGTGAAAAATTAAACCTTTGCAATCACGTTTCCATGCGTGCTCGAAGGGTTTCAAGTTAGGTGATGGCCGTTCCATACTATGAATCAATGTTTCTATTATTTATCAACACTGCCTGTGAATTGGCTTATTATCGTACCAGAAAAAAAAGCATCACGCCCATGCCCCAAAGAAATGACGAATATATTTTCATTAAGACTGCCAACAGAAATCTTTCCAAAACAATCAAAGCTACTTGCGTGTATGGACAGGTGGCAAATGATAGAATGATTGTCGTTTAGGATTCGTGCTTCTTCTGATTGTCTCATGCCCCTTTTGAGTTGTTTTGCTACCTTCCATGATTTAGTCTCTTTCAGATAATATCGTTTACTTATTTTTCAAAATTTAATTGTATCAATTTTTCATCCAACATCCGTAACGCAGACATAGAGATCTACATGAAAAGGCTCTCTTAATTCCTAACATATTTCATGTTTGAGAAATACTGAGGTGAAAAATTTTCTCCGATATGCAAATTTTATAATAACATCGCAGGTTATGGTAATTATTCTGCCTGTTGCTTAATTTTTGGACCTTTAAATTTTAGTGTTCCTGTAAAACATTTTTCTTTACATCATAAAACGCAATGCAGTAAAATAAACGAACTGTTCGTCATAGGCACGGAAAATAACGTAATAATACCACAGCTGTTTTCAGCACATAGCTTATACCTTTTTAGATATGTAATGCTTAAATAAAATAAAATAATTTTCATGCAAAAATGGCATTTATTTATGAGTCAACAATGCTTAATTTGCTTGAAGCGACAGAGTCGTAGATTGCCGCAGTTAAACATTAGGTTCAGGCGATTAAGAAATTAATTTTCAACTGTCTCTAAAGTTGTAAATATCCGATAGCATTACGGTATCTGAAAGTTTTTACGTTAGTTACATTGTTGTTGCTCGTATAGAGATAACATTTTCTATATTAAGATTTTGAGGGGATGCGGAAAAAATTTTTCAAAATGTAAAACTGATCCAAAAGCAGTTTTAACAAAACAAAAAACAATTTTTGTGATCTCACAGAATGCTTTCTGTTTAACTGGTTTCATGTAAATTATTGTCTGGATATTTTAATCAATGCTACATATAATAATTTTCTTTTTATTACATATGTAAATATGCGTCAATCGTCTGTATATTGATACACTACATCCCCAGTTTTCTGCATAATCAAAGAAATGCATTGTGAAATAAATTAAGTATAATCTTTCTCCGATCAGTGGCCGAAGGAGTAAAGTGGTACTTGTTTTCTTTTTATAATTCTGTTGTTTGAGCTGACAGACACAACAAGAATTTCACGGGGATCTCATATATAATGCAATGATAAAACAGTTTATTTAAAACTTCTTTTAAAGGGCATTACTGCCTGCAAACAGAAAGCTCTAGGATGCTTTTTAAAAACTATAATTGCTAATTATGGCTGTATACTGCAGATATATTTAAAAAGAAAAATTCCGAATTCTTGTGTATTAATTTCCTATTGATATGCTTGTAAATTTTGTAAATATTTTTTGCACATATTTATAAATTCTCTTTAGTAAATATCTGTAAATTAATTTTTGATCAATTAATTAGGATTTATATGCAGTTTATAGTATTATGTATTGTTTTTATTATACACTAAAGATAAAAATTTTAAATTATAAAATCTCAACTACATTTTAACAAACAGCTTGTTAAAACGTAATGCGTTTATTATGCAAACAGTTGAAAGTTTTTTTCTAGTTATGATACTAACAAGTTAGCAGAAGCTCAACAAGCTCATCCTTCTCACTAAATTCAATTTTTACTAGTTTAAAAACCTACTTCCGTCTTTCACATAATTTAAGAGGAAATAGCGTATTTCCTACTAATTTCATTTAATGTACAAATGACCCAACCTCATTATTGGTATTTTATTTTCCTATCTATTTTTTTAAAAATATAAATTCAGATTTCTAGAAAAAACTTTAAGCATTTCATTTTTATAAAGGTGGATAGTAAACCTAAGAGGTTTTAGAAACATCGTTATAGTTGAAGAACATCGGAAAAATAGCTGAAGCGATTTATTTCATGCAAAACAATTTAAAGGAAATGAAATTTTTAAAGACAGTAAATCATGAATAGGCTTTTTGCATTTTACTTGTGATTCATAAGTCATTTGGCCAGCAAGCAATTTCTTTTACAAAAATTACAGAATAGAGGTATTTTAAAAAATAGTAATAAAATTAATATTCTTATAACTAGAAATGAGAATGTTACTTCTGTGGCCTAACCCATTAATACTCTCAACGAATGAATACTTTTAGGCTGTTTTGAAGAATTTAGCTTTCCTGTGGAGTTCTTTTTTTTGAAAACCTGAGTGTGAGCTTAAATTTATGAGGACAATAATAAAAAATATTCCGTTGTGTTATTGCAATATCTAGTTTGTCAAATATTTAAGGTTCTCATTTAAAAGCGTAAACAATTACATACTTGTTTGGCAATTTACTGCTGGTGAAGATTACAGCCATCAAATGTTTGGATCCAACAGAATGATGCAAAGGCAAGCAAAAGTTTGGTTGTATTCAAACGGGCATTACTGATTCGTTAGATTCCCTATATTATAGCGGCTTGACTTTATTACCACGGTTTTCAAACTTGACAGCTCCTGATTACTTTCTCTGGTGTTACAGGCAAAAGCGAAACGATTAGACAAAGAAGTTACCATTGTACACTGGTGCGCAAAAATTACGGACGAGGCACGGGAATTAGCATAAAAACGGAACAAAGCAACAAAATAGACCGAAATACCCAGTCAGGAAATAGATTTAGAACTGGTACAATAGGGCATGCGCATATATAACTTAGAAGTGCTGGAAAAGACGTAGCGCACGGGCGCTTTATGCTCAGCAATTCGGTGAAACCTATTGCATTGGTGTACGGTAATTTCAGCGACGTCATCAAGTTGCTGTTATCATGAAATATTGTTTACCAACAGGCAATCCACGAGACCAACCACCAATCTACGAGACGCCACCTGGATGACTTTACAGGAGGTCGTGTCATTGTGAAACAGGAAGACGATGGAAGTGTGACAAGTGTGATCTCTCCCAGCATCGTTTCATAAGCCTGGGATGCCTTCCAAACGACCGAAGTAGCTGTACTGGCGTTCAGCAGTGGTCGCTTATGAAAATCAGCTGCTGTGGACGACAAAATGGCGGACGCACAAACTTGGCGGAAAAATGGCGGACAAACAAACAGAATTGGGGTCGAATGCTCTTAAAGGATGAGAGCCGATTTAGTGTGATGAGCACTTCTGTGCGTATACATATCTGGAGAGAGAAGGGAAAATGTAATCTCCCCTCTAACCTCATCGCAAGGGACGGTTTTGAGAGTACCGAATTTCTCATTTGGGGTGGTAACATGCTAGTGTGTCTTCATGGAGCACTTTCGAAGAACAGCGCACTCGTATTCCCGTTACATATGTGAAAAATCACAAGAACAACACAATAAACCACAATGTTTTATAAATTATACAATAGAAAAATATACAAAATGCTGATAATTACCAAAAACTTGAATAAAAGTGGATTCTGTATTAATAAATTATAATTAAATACTTAATACTAAATAAATATCTGACGGAATTACCCCCTTGAAACAGTGAAATTCTCTCTCCCCTCCCAGTTTTACTGAAGATATGATCGGGCATGTAGTTAATTCTTTAATCAACTTCTACTATATATTTCTCTCTAGTTTTCTAGATTACTCTAATCTCATATTAAAACTGATCCAAGCTCATATTCTGGATGTTATACTATGTTACAATTAAGCTGTTTTTAAACCTGCCAGAAAATACCTTTTTGTCTATCGCAACTTATCTGCAAGAACATTTGTAGGAAATGCTTGCATATTTTGAAAGCAGAAGGGACAGAACAGAATCGAACCTTAGAAATCTGCATCGCAGATTAAAATTAATGTTACATCATGCAGAAATACGTCAGAGGATCAGATGCAAAATTTAGTATCCTATAAAAGGATACATTTAGAAATTCAACAAAACATTTATTGTTAAAATGAAAAATTCAAGGTATTTCCTTTCTAATACTTTATTCTAATCAGTTACTAGTCTTTAACATTTTGAAAAACATTTAATTTTTCAATGATTAATGGATCTTACATCGTCAACATCAGCAAAACGATCTGAGTGTGATTTCTCATGTTCAGTCTTACGCGATTACACTGAAATAAAGGATGTAAAAGGCTTCTTTGAGCGTTAAATGTATACGAATGTTGCCATCTCATCGACGTTTTTTAAGAAATTCCTTGTTAGAAACAAAATCTAGGTTTCTACTGAAATTACTAAAATTACTCTTTGGACTCTCATACCGCTTCTGCTACAGTTACTCGCTAAAGGAAATGAAAGTCTGAATGACGGGAGACTTTGGGGAATTCGTAGATTTGAAACGTCATCCCCTAAAGGCTGGATGTAAGGTGAAGTGAGTTGGAAAAAGAATTGAAGACAGCTGCTATTTCTCTTCGTTTTATTGGAAGGATTTTAAGGTTTTACCACTTTAAGCAAAGATTCATTTAAACATCTTTATTCTGGAATTCAAAAAAAGGGGCGAAACTAAAAATCTAAACTCTTTTTTTGCCACGATTGAACAAAATACGCGTGATGATGAAAACGCATATGCAAGAGGCAAAAATTCTTTGTTAAGTCAACTTGTTTAACATGCTTGGGGAAATAATTTTATCTTTAAGAATGAATATTTTTATTGTTTGTTCTTCTCAAAGCATAACACCAAATAATGTCCAATTTTACTAATATGTAAATGCCGTCAAAGAAACATTTCACTCCAATGGCCAAATAAAAAACTATCTGATGTATATACCACATAACTTCCTTGTACGGAATATTAAATTATACGTATTTTTTCTTCCATTTCAAACTTATTGGATTGAATTAAATCCACTTCGTCGATAACGCATAAACCACAATAGAATAAATGCACTCTTTAAAATTCACTATATTTGTTTACCAGAGCGACACTCTGGCGCTAGGTTCACCTAACAGCGTTACATCTCATTCATTTTATAATTCAGAATGCACAAAAATTACGTATATCATCTGAAGAATTATCTAATCGTTGCCACATGCTCTATTCAAATACTATAATAAATCTAAAAGAATATATAAAAGAAATTAAACAAACAAACCAAAGAAGCAATTTTTCACAGACGATTCAGTATTTCTCTTTCAGTTAATTCAGTTCTCACTTCGAGACAAAGCAAAAATATTTAAATTTTTAAATATTTATATTAACAATTACGAAGTAAATATTAAAGAGTTACTTATATATCTGCGAATAAATTCCAGAATGGGTTAAGCATGATTTAATTTGCAATAATAATAGAAGGCGTTATCTTTGTTGTTACGAAGCTTAGTTTCTCTAGATTGGCAACAAATCCACTATTCCGCAAAATTTCAAATATAAACAAATATGGCTGTTTTCGTAAACATAATTAAGCTTAGCTGCACTTCAACAACTTTTAAATTGTTGATAATTCTGCAAATATTGCATGCAGATTTATTAAACGCATAAAAACCTTAACCGGAAGATAAGAACAACATAATTCCATCATTTGTAAAGCAAAACCTACGCAGTTTACCAACATATAAGAATGAAAATTCTGAGCTCACTAAGCAGAGTAACAGAGTGGGTTATACACATATATTTATGTACTTTTAGTGCAGCCGATTGCAACCAAAAGGGGAAGTGCACATCTACATGCTATAGCAGTCCTATATACAAAATTGCAAACATTCTGAGGCTACTCGTTTTAGAGTTATGCTAGATGCATACATACATACGTACGTAACACACAGACGCCACAGACAGACGCACAGACGCCACGAAAAAAATCTCTTCAGAATCAATTTTAAATAAGTTTTATAATTTTTTGGGAAAAAAGAGTCCTTTACTCTGTCCTTACGTTCAGATATCACATTGCATTCGATAGCAGTTGAAATAAATATTTTTGTTGAAATATGACACCCGGAATGTTTCACGATTACAATACTTCTTTTTTGCTTCGTAGAAGGAAGTAAAAAACGCCGAATCTCTAAACATTGCTTATGATAATTACATTAATCTTACTTTCACTATTCCTATGTTTTCGTTTCATTTCTGCAAAACAAAATTATTGTAACAAAAGTATAAATTTATTTTGATTACGTAGCACTTCCAGAAATGGTAAACGTTTTTGTTACGCGATTGTTAATTTGGCTGATAGGTGAAACTATATTTCTTGCTTCTTATTCACGTACGATTTCTAGCCTCATCTATTGAAGATTCCAACAGTCTCTTCTTGGCATTTAGTACTCAAGCTGATTATCATTGAAGTTGTCTACTCCGTTCTCTTCAATTTCAAACTGTATATGCTGTATTAAGGAAAAACGATCGTCCTGCTGTAACCTAAGAGATTTCTGTCCATCTCAAATGGGCGGTAGGATCTTCTAAAGAAAATAGAGGTAAGAATCTCTAAATTTAACTACAGAAACTGACAAGTAATTTCGGATAATACGTGGTTGAATTTTAAGATATTCATGTGAAGTCATAGTACATCTCCTAAAGTTAAAGTACTCAACTATTTCTTTTTTTTATTTTTCCTTCAGGGTATCTGTGATTTTCAAAAATGAGTGTAATCTGCACTCCCTGCTTCTTTGATTTCTTAATTTACACTAAATTGATTCAAAAAATGCATCAAGCATGGCCAAATTGTGATGTATGGCCAACTTATGTGGTCTATATAAGTGGTAGATTGATTTTTAGAATAAATTTAAAAAGATTTATCAAGCCAACGTATACTTTAAGATAGAGCAATATAATTTTTAAATTACATTACGTAGATATGTTTATATGTACAATAACTTCAAAATGCTCTCCCTGTACAGCTCATAAAATTAATAAACAATAAGCCAACAATACCGTTTTTGTGCCTTATATTTAGAACCGATGATAACTATCAACAAAATAGGAAAGATAAATTTGTAAATCTCGACATAAAATGACATAAATAAGTGACATTACAGATATATCTATCTGTATCTTGTATCAAAGAAACTAAACAAATTTGATTATTCAGTAAGTATCTAATGAACTAATTAAATTATTTAGAACTACTAACGAGCATCTAATCTTTTCATTAGTTGTGCATTAAATAAACTTACTTGTTTTATGCAAAATACCTCGTAAGCTGTAGTTTATTTTACTATAATTTTCATGTCGTAATATATAACTGCTGCTCTTGAATATTTAGTTGTATTCTATGCTACCAGAAACTTTTTAAAGGCTAATATGATATCAGTACAGCAGACGGGAGTAACGTTTGGTTGTTACCAAACATAATGTATTCGAAAATACTTTTAAGCGAATGCCAAATACCATCGCTAATACCCACTTACGTCTTTGTTTAAAGCTTAACTTAAAATCGCCTTGTTTTAGCTAGCTGCATCTTACATTTGTTTTAAAGTAATATCTATAATATCAATAAAGTGCAGCACATTAAATAATCTGAGACTATAAATCTAACTTTTAGCTTGTATCTTAATACATTCGTTGCCATAGTGATGTTACGTGTTTAATTTATTTTTGTCCTGAATATATCTCTAGTCATTTAGTAGTCACCTAAATACTTTGTTATGAGCCCCTTTATTTTCTCTTCGTATCCTTGACAGAACATAATTACTGCGCTGTTTTATACTTTCTCTTTAAAGTTTCTAAGGATATAGTGGAGTTTATGTGACGAAAGAGAACACGATCCTACAAGGTTTGTTAAGTATAACATTAATTTAATTACTACGATATAAACATCCATTTTATTTCCGACTGATGGCTAAAAAACGTCAGTCATCAAAATATACCTAAAGTATCGAAGATGTTTTTTGTGAGAGCTAACAGTAAAAGCAAAGATGTATTTGATTTTATGGAATATCAATGATAAATTTGATGTTATTGAATATTCATCTGGTAGAAAGGATGACATATTGAAAATAGCTTCCAATATTGGTGATGAATGATCTGCATCGGAAAACGAAGAAATCGATAATGATATTGGATGAACATTTATAAAAACATTAACTCTTGAAAAATGCCTAAAACGCAAACATCTACCTACTTGGTAAACTGTTCTAAGGAACCATTTGAAATAAAGGCTTTTCTTGAGCATAAGGGTTTCGTTTCTGTTCAGCGTCCAAGCTAATTTTATGCAATGAGTCGCTTCTCTTCTTTTATTATTTTGCTTAAACTAATTTCTTGTATGGTACAATTTGTACGTATCTTATACAGTAACGTTTCCTCACAGAATTATATTGCGATGTTCCAAATGAAGACTAGAATATGCAAAAGTGATTTCCACACAAGTTGGAATTTAAATGCTAAAGCAAAACAGGCGAGCCATTAAGTGATGGGAGACAAAATAACCAGACTCTACAGAACTCGCAATTTCGCTTAATGTTTTTTTCGTTTTTTATTTCAAAATTTCCAACTTCCCGATCACTGTCAAGCGATGTTAACGAATTGCAACATGTCTGCCATTAAAGTCCGATGGATTATTGATCAACAAATCTGCAACTCTTTTACTATCATTTTCAGCTATAACGAAGCAGACGTCTTAAAATATAGCATAAAACTAAAAGGTGTGTCTAATTTAGGCTGCAATATGTACTAAACAATGCTAGTACACAGAACGTTCTGAAACACTCAATTCGAGAGAACTGTGGGAACTTCTCATTATCAAGGTCTCTACCTTCGGGCAATGAAGAGAGTTAATGATATTACATTCAAAGTCTCACTATTTAATTCAATACTTCTTCCATGTACTTATTTATCTGATTGTTACTTTATGTTATTTATATTCGTCGTATTGATATAAATGATTATTAAACATGTAAGATTTATCCTAAGTTCATTAACAGGTATTTTAAGTTTTGTGTGTTTCCTATCTTATTCTAATTTCAGGATACAATTTCCTTCCAGAAGGTAATTTCAGAAACGCAGTTAATGCAAATAAGAAAGAGTACTATTTAAGTCTATACTTCACCGACTTCGAGAGAGAGAGAGAGTCTGATTCCCTGACTAGTTCGCGTTTGCCTTTTGGCTACGTCTCTCTTAGCTATTGCTACGCTTGGTCATACCTTAGACCCTTGCTTGGCTTCGCCGATTTAAATAATACTTAGGGGCCAACTAGTTAGATCTCTGATAGCTTCGGCTATACCTTTCAAATAGCTTAGTTAAGCTAGTTTAGTTTAAATTATTATTATTTTAAGTTCAAGCCCGAGTGGAGGCTTTGTGTAAAGTTCGAAGTAGGAACTGATTGTAAATATACTGAAAAATAAAGGGTTGTAAACCCTCTTTAAGTCTTACGTGTTTTGTTCCCACACTTAAGCGATTATTCGCTTGTTGGTGTTCGTGGGGTTCTAAGTTAGAACTTTAGAATTAAATAGTAAAACCCCACAAGCATTTCACAGTGACTAATCCATCAGTCGCCCCATCGTCAGGATTTATTGGATCGAGCCGTTGTTGAGCTGACATGCCAAAGAGCCAAAACGACTGGTCTAAGGGTTTTGGTCAACAGCGAGTCTTCAAGTTCTTTTCATATGCTAACAATGCTTCGGAAGATTGTTATAATTGGAGATAGATTTTATTTGGTTACTGTTGTTTATTATTAGCCCAAAAGGGACGTTAGACCCGAATGGGATATTAGTCTCGAAACAGCATTTTGCGTTGAATCACTTATAAACGGCGTATCGCTTTTCAAACTGTTGCCACCAAATATTATTGCCCTCTGTGTTTATTATTTTAATTATTTAAATATTTTTAATATTTTTCTTTTTCTGTTTTTTTTTCTCTTTTTCTCTTCTTTTTTTAGTGCAACGGGCGTTAGCCCAGAAAGGCGATTAATTTCGTTTTGGTATTTTGTGGCCTCTCACTATAAAAGGCGTTTCACTTTTCAAATCGTTCCCACCAAATATTATCGCTCTGTATTATATTTAAAGAAATTATATAATGAAGATTCTGCATGAATGTAACCATGTTTCCGCATTGTGAAAAAACAGCGGTACCCAGAGCCATCAAATTTTTTAATAACGTAGTCTTCCACATCTTCCACACGAACATGGGCACCTAGAAGCCCAAAATTTGAATCTCGAATTTTTTTTGTTATCTATTTTATATTTTGTAATACTTAACGAGTTTTTGATTAACAAACTCAACGATTTCAAAGCGAGTAGTGGCAACACTGTACAGAAAAAGGAAACATCTTATTTCCAGCTCGCGAGACTGTCAATCGTAATTTTAAATGCCATGTTATTTTTAAATATTTTGTGATTTTCGTGTCGATCGAATTTTATGTGGCATTACTGCCAAGAGCATAATAAATAAAGTTAAACATACAAAATGTTAATAATGAAAAGACAAAAGAGAAGTTTTGTAAATCCATCTTAGAAAGAAAATTGAACTATGATGAACTGAGAAAAGACTGGAAAAACAGAAAAATGTAATCCAACACTTAACTCTGCATCGGGGATTCTAAACGTATACAGCTATATTGCTTTTAAAATTTTTTGTAATTTTGTTTGTGATTTGTATATGGCTCAGTGCGAAGGAAATGGTGCTTAATAATAAAACTAAAAAGACAAAAAAATGGGTTAGTAGTGAATGCAACAGATTGGTAGAGAGCGAGCTCAACGATAGCGTACAGAACCCTTTTGTTCGCCGCCAAAATCTGAAACCTTTCGGATATTTTTTGTTTTTAATTTTTTTTTATTTGCTAACATGTTTATTTAAATTTTTTTGTTATCCTTTTGTTTATTCGCGTTTTCTATTTATTTCTGCGTAGTTTTGCTGTTTCCTTAGCTTGGAAATCATTTCTTTCTTGAACTGCTTTATATTTTGCTACTTTGTATTTCCTATCTGGTTTACAAGTGTTGAAGTTTCTCAATGATAATTACAGCTTTGATTATTTGTATCGGTTATGCTATCCAATTATCCTAGCTTTTACCTATGTCTTGGCTATTAATTATAAGAATAAAAGTAATCCTGAATAAAGACCATTTTATTATTAAAAATTGTGTGATCAAATCTATCTCATTTAAAACGTTTAAATTAAACTTCCATTTACTGCAAATAAGCTCTTAAAATAGAAGCATCAAAAGTTAGCATAGCATATATGGATTTCGCTCAGAGTTATGATCGTCTTTCGTATTAAAAACATTCTGAAATCGTCTTCAATATTTGAAAACATTTTAGTTATGTTTATTTAAAAGTGAATTGTTCTGTAGTTTATGTTTGTCTAATCCTTGATTATGGAATAACTGTCTGAAGACATACATAAGTATATAACTGTAACAGCTACCACAACAGTCTAGTTCAGATTACATGCTTCTTGAAGTAGTGAATTAAAATCTATAAAGCGTTAAAAACAAACTGAAACCCTATAATAATTTTGTTCAGCCTACTTTATCTTTCTGAAACAGAAATAAAAAAACGCTTTATTTCTTATAAAATTCTCACAATTACCCAGTAAAATTCTAAGAAAATATATAATAAGACAAAAAAATGTAAAGTATCATAAAATGGGTTATTAGTGAAATTTTGTTTGAAAAATATGCAGCTAGAATAGCTGAATCAGGAAGCCATATTTGTGATGATAGCAAAATCGTAATAATAGTAGCAAAGCTGTGCCAAACTTCGTGGATCCTTTCAACAGAATAACGCAAAATTGCTTGTTTCCCTCGCTGCACTACTATTATTAGGACACAATGTGTTTGAATTCTGTTTTCGTCAGCGCGTGCCCAACTGCGGCTGAGCGGTACAGCCGCTGAACACTGATGATTCGGTCCGAGGCTCGAATACTAGCAAACGGGCTCTCTGCATAGGCGTTTTCGCGGTTTTCCCTACGTATGAAGTGTATAATCTTTCCTGAGAAAGTTATCCGCAAAGGAATTTCTTCCCTTAAGTAGATAGCCCTTGAGTGCTTTGGCATAATCAAACATAACAAACCAAATCATTGGCGCGTTCTTTATTTTTTTCACCAGTTGAAAACATCTGTCAACGGTTACATGGAAGACGGCGAGGCTGAGGTTTCTCAGAAAACCATAACATAAAGTTCGAATATTAATTTCAGCATGTTCACCTCAAAATTTTCTGAAATTTTAATTGTAACGTTCTTATATCATAACACATTTATAAAATTATTATGATTCCCTTAGTTCCTCTATGGTATCCGGACATAATCCCGACAGCCGAAATCCCGACAAGCCAGAATCCCGACAGACGGAATCCCGACAAGCCAAAATCCCGACAGGGTCGAAATCCCGATATGCTAATATAAATTAAGTGTGAAAACAAAGTTATAAAATTCGCAAATTATTGCCGAGCTTGATCAGAAATAGTAAATGAAATATAAACATTGCATACACTTTGTTCTAAATAAATAGTGCACTGGATGCACTTCCAGTGCACTATTTATTTAAAACTTTAAATTTCTAAAATTTTATTTAGAACTTTAAATTTCTATTTAAATGAAAGCAAAACAATCATCGAAAATGTCGCAAATCTAGCAACCCATCTAGACTATGCAACAGCGTCCGACAAACATGTAAATTTTACTGCATCCATGGAGGGGACTAACGACTTTTCTCATTAGGAAAAAGTCAAAGAGGGGGCAAAAGTATTTTGGATCGCGCCGGTCTGAAGGCTATATTATGAGAATTTCGGCCAGGTCTTAGAAGGTTAACATACTTCCACAGCTGCTTACGGAAGGACATCGTAATGACAAAGGGTCGGCTGACCTCACGCGAAGGTCATTTCTTATCTTTTAGGCCTTTTATAATCTATGTGAGTAGGAGAAAGAGGGAACTATTTCACAATGACGGAATGATACAGCTCTAGGCTTTCTACATACTATAGGGTTACGTTCGCCTCGAGACAGACAGTGCTCCCTTGCCGGTTTATTTTATGCTCATTAAATTGTTCCAAAATATGGCTGAAATTTGTGAAATTGTTCCGTCTCAAAAAGGAAGCAATAAAATTAATGCACGTGGTTATTTAATGGTGAAAGATAAGAATCGCGACGATTTATATTATTGGTGTTGTGAAAAAAGAAAATACGATATGTGCAAAGGTCGGGTAACAACAATATTTCTGAATGGACAACATCATCTCCGTAAATTTACTCAGCATAACCATGCTCCACAAACGAGTGCAGCTGCTATCGCAAAATGTATTAGCCAAGTGAAAGAAGATGCTCGGCATACCGGAAGTAAACCGTGTCAGATAATTCAAAGCAACATCGTAAAAACCTCTCAGAACATTCGCCCATACCTTCCATCAAAAGAAGCTATTCGGAAAAAAATTAAACGGGTCAGGCAAAACGAAAGGCCACCAGAACCAAAAACATTGAATGAAATTGATATTCCAGCTACTTTAAGAAATACTTTATCTGGTGAATTATTTTTAGTGAGAGATTCTGCAGTTGGAGATGAGAGAATTCTAATGTTTACAACAGTTGCAAATGTTAAACATTTATCACAGGCACCTTATTGGATTATGGACGGCACATTTAAAACGGTGCCCACAACATTTTACCAGCTATATACAATTCACGCACCTGTTGGATCTCAAAATTTTAGAATTCTTCCACTAGTATATGCTTTGATGACTAGCAAATCTGAAGAAAATTACAAAAGATTATTCCAAGATTTAATTGATTTCGCTGAAGAAAATAATATTGAACTGAGGCCATCTAGAATCATTAGTGATCTAGAAAAGGCAGCTATAAATGCTTCAAAATCAGAATTCCCTGACGTTATTAATAAGGCCTGTTTTTTCCATCTGTGTCAGTGTGGTTGGAGAAAAATCCAATCAAGTGGATTGGCTTCTCGCTACGGCACAGATGAAAGATTTAGTTTAATGCTTCGTCATTTATTTGCGTTAGCATTTATACCAGCTGACGAAATTTCAGCAGCATTTGACACTTTACTTCCTCACTTGCCACCCGATGCTCAAGAAGTCGTTCAGTGGTTCGAAGACAACTACGTTCGTGGAAGAATGCGGCGCCGTTTGCGTAATGGCATTGCCGTTCGCGTTGCTCCGATGTTCCCACCAGCACTCTGGAGCGTGTTTGATTCCCTACAACTGGGAGCTCCACGCACTCAAAATGCTGTCGAGGCTTGGCACAGAAGATGGGAGACCTTAATTGGACGGGCCCATGTTGGCATTTATAACATCATAGAAGGATTTCAAAAAGAACAGGAGCATGTGGAATACCAAGTTGAATGCATTCTTCGCGGAGAACAACAACCAAAACGTAGGAAGGTAGATGATGACCGGGAAAGGAGAATTATGACTGTTGTGGACGATCGTAATAATCGACCTGTGATGGAATATCTTCGTGGTATCGCTCACAATGTGTCACTGTAAATATGTCGTTTGCATGTGTAAGTGATGTTTTCTTTTTCTTAATAAAAAGAATTTTATAAATCTTCATTTCAAATTTTAACGGTCATTTCAATTTGTTAAAAATTATTTTAAGTAATGACATAATTTTTATGATTTTTTGATTTAAACTTTTAATTAGTAATATGTAATAGTTAGTTAAAAATTGTATTTTATTAAGCTAAATTGAGTGTTTGTATTTAGATATTAACTTGTCGGGATTTTGGACAGTCGGGATTTCGACCCTGTCGGGATTCTGGACACTCGGGATTCTGACCCTGTCGGGATTCTGGCTTGTCGGGATTTTGACCCTGTCGGGATTTCGACCGTGTCGGGATTTTGGGTTGTCGGGATTTCGGCCCTGTCGGGGTTTTGGACAGTCGGGATTCCGACTGTCGGGATTCTGGCTTGTCGGGATTTCGGCTGTCGGGATTATGACCCAGACCCTTCCTCTATGGAGCAGTAACTTCAATGGCCAACAGTGTAATACACATTATGCGAAAAAAGATATATAATTAAGTATCAACAAATGCTTATAATAAATTGTTGATTTCATTTTTTTGAGCAAACTACAAGAAAAATCAGCAATGCTTTCTCAGGAATACAGATTTTGGAAGCCTTCCCCTTCCTCTGCTAAAAGCACATTGTAAAAAAGGAGAAATTCCTTAGAAAATTAGCAAATATATATATACACGAAATTAGGGAAACATTTATAAAATTAGGCATTGAATTTAAAATCTATTGATAGTACAATATTGTTTTTTCTTTGTCTTTTTTTGCACTATTGTATATTTCTCTACCATTTAAACGAATAGTTACTTTAATTCTCGATACCATATATAATCTAAAATATTGACGCACTAAAGTAGACAGTGAGTTATAGTCTCGGATTCCTTCCCTCACATAGACAGTCATTCATTTTCATTGTTGCAAGAAAATGACATGTCATATTCCACCAGTGTCATATTTCTGATCCTATACCATTCATTTTCTGGGTCACGAACATGAATGCGTAGGATTAGCCGGGATGTAGCAAAAGCATACTTCCTTGGCATATAAGTAGCAGGTTAAAAATCTTAATTAAGCATTAGAAACAACAGTTAGACAGGTTCATTAAAATCTGAGAAGAAAATAGCACTGTTCTTAAATTAGAGAGAAAGAATTCAGTAAACAAAAAGATATTCAACTGTTTTCTCTAATATCCACGTCTGCAGCGAGTTTGCACTTTAGATTATAATCAGCATTTTTAAACGCTTTGCTAACTTCTAATAGAACATATTTATTTTCAACCACAATTTGAGTTTTGGAAATTAAAGAACCAGGTTCAATCTCAAAAGAGTGGACTGGCTTTATGACTGGGTTTCGTGGTTTTGCCCATGTTGAACTTAAATACGAGCTAGTTTCTCTCAGAATGTCCTTCACGAAGGCATTTCTTCCCTTATGCAGATATCATCGTGCGCTTTTTTATATTCAAGTAACCCCATAACCTAAATTTACTGTCCAGGGGCGATGCCCACGGTTAGGGGAATATCAAGGTTAATACAAGGAGAGTTGAAAAAAAAACAGAACAAAGAGTAATAGACTATATTACAATTAAGGAAAAAAATGTTATTAACATTTAAACTGTATTTATAAGCTATTTCTTCTGGATAATAAGGTATATTTAATCAATATTCGAAACAAAAAATGCATAGTAAATAATGAAAGAATAATTATTATTAGTCAAGAAGAAACTAAATTATAAATGGCTTGGAAAACGATATTTTGCTGGAGAACTTAAACAATATCATTGAGTTCAAACTTTTGTATAAAACGTAGGTTAGAGCTTATTGTTTTTAAGTTCGCCTCGTAGACATCGCCTACTATCATTGCAGTTATTTCCGGCAATTTCAATTTTGCATTTTCCTTAGGTTATTTCCTTTTATATTGATGGCTTGCGGTAGTAATTTTTCCATTGTTTTGCAGTAAAATAAACTATTTGTGTCTAGGCAGGACGTTATTATTCCGCAACTTGATAAATCTGCCCACGGTTTATCACAAGCCAACTATAATTTATGATTAATGCTGTAGACTCATTAGCATTTTTTTGAAGCAGGAGGGGGGGAATGTGTAATGCCTTCGCCGGGTCTCGAACCTGAATCTCTCGTATACGCGATGAGTGTGGCACCGTTGTACTACGAAAACACGCTGAAAAGAGGTAGAAACTACCTCCCCACTTTAAAGTCATGACTGGGGATTAGGGAACCCAATCGCCAGATTCTGGTGGTGTCGAATTATTGTCCACCACCTTTTTGTTCGGGCGCCATTTGTAGGATCATTAGATTTTTTTGAAGCAGGAGAAGTGAAAAATGTGCAATGCCTTCACCAGGACTCAAACCTGGACCTCTCGGATACGCGCCGAGTGTGATACCGTTGCACTATGAAAGCACGTTGAAAGGTGGTATAAAATACCCTAGATACTGGGGATCGAGTGGTATTCCTCTCATGTGTACCCTGGTTTGTGTTGTACCACGTCATGGCCTTCTGAAGAAGTCACCGCAAGCCGGAGCTGCTAAATTTTTGTACGACATTACAGAGAAGATCCTCGGGATTACTTTGAGATACGTTTGATGGCAATCAGCCAATTGGTTAAATAATTATGTTCAATTAACAGCCACATTTCAGTGAATTTGTACAACGTTAGCGATTTTGACCGTTGGAAGCGTCCCTCACCCCCCCGGGTGCTATAACGAACTCCCCAAGGCCATTGGCAAGGGTCAAAAAAGAGGTAGTGGGGCTTTTCTAATTACCTGACTAATTAGGCTTCTAATTTACAAAACTGCCTGGTTCCAAAGGCATTCCTTCTCTCAAGACCCAGGAGGTGGAAGTTTCGAAATTTGAAGCAAATTGGACAATTAGCTTCCGAGATAGAATTTTATCGTGCATTTCACAGACTTAGACTAATTTGTGATTTTAGCGCTAGTTTCTTTACAAGTGTGTGCGCGTTTGGAATTACTTTTTGTGTGTGCAAATGTTACCCTGTTTATAATTGGATTACGCTGCGCTACAAATGAAAAGCAGAAATAGAATAGCAACCAAGTGTTTATAACGGCATTCCGTTTCACTCAACAAAGACGGGAAGAAGGACTGAGGTTTATTAGCACAATTTGCTAATTAAGCGACTAATTGGAGTAGCTCGTCGGCACCTTTGGATTTGGAATCCTCACGCGATAAGGATCACGGATATATAAAAATCGAAATTTTGAACGAGTAAAACTAGAGATATTAATTTTGTGTTATTCCGGACTAGAATTTACATCTTCCAGTGATTGTGCCAGTGTTTTGGCTTATTAAGTGTTGTGTGACTATAATCTGGATTACGTAGTTCCTGCAGCAGTATCCTGTATAGAAAAAGCACAGATAAGATAATAACGGCCAAGGTAGGCTTTCTCTACAATAATTAAGTATCTAATTATGTTCCGAGTTTAGCTATTTAATTGATTTAATTTTCCGCCGGATGTAATCAGTTACATAATAGGACAAGTACTCTCTTTGTTAGCTACTTTAAAGACTACGCTCTTTTTTTTAATACAGGTTTCTATTTAATTAATGTAATTAATTTTCCTAATTTTAAAATTTATTTTGTGTGTTGCTCTGCTTTGGTGGTGTAGTAGCACTGAGTAAGAAGCATCTGCTAAGCTAATTGACAGATTTTTGCTAAGTAGCGCTGATTAAGTTTTTAATTGTGTATTTAATTACCTGCAATTAGCAACTTTATTTTGATACTTCACAACATTGTGGTATTTATTTTGTGTGCAGTCCGCATATCGTGACATATCAGCAAACTGTATCTGATAGGTGCCATAGATTAATTAATGTATGTGAAGTTAATTACCTGTAATTAACAAATCTTCACGTTACCTGTTTCAGTGGTCTTAATTTTGAGTGTATTTATTGACATAGTTGCTTCACTGTTGAATCAACTGTGTATTAATATTGAATAACGAATTTAATTGACATACAGTCAGTTTCTGTTAATTTGTGCACAGAGTGATACATGCGATTGTTTAACAAATGCTTAGTGAATTTAATTAGCATCTATAGTTAATATTTGATAATTGTGTGCAAGTGATATATGTTACATCATTAACAAGTGCTAAAGGAGTTTTAATTGATATATACAATTAGCCATTTATGACTTGTGCACAGTGTGACACATTTAATTTATTTAATGAGTGTTCTTATTTTGACATAGGCAGTTAGTCTTGATTTATCGTGCACAAAGTGATTTTTATGATTTATTAAACAAGTGTCAAGTTATCTTAATGGTGTATACAGATAGTTCTTGATGAATTGTGCACAGAGCGACATATGTTATCTATTTGACCAATAATTAGTGCATTGCGATTCTACGCATTAAAGTGCCTTAGTGAAAGTGACAACGATGTTTAGATCATCGCGTTTATCTGTTAAAAGTGCCTTAGTGAAAGTGTCATCAGTAATTAGTGCATAGAGTCTACTCGCATAAGAGTGCCCTAGTGAAAGTGTCATCAGTGATTACCGCATCGTGTATATTCGCATAAAAGTGCATTAAGCTACACAAAGTATTTTTGTGTGTGTGTGTGAATTTTTCTCAGCGTAAAGCGGATCGTGCGATACTAAAGTGACATGACACACCCCTCAGTGTTGCCAGAGAACACGGACACCCAAAATCTACAAGAGCCACTGGATACAGATGCGCTGACAACCTCGGAGTTGACCCACGAAGACCGAGTTAAGGCCCTTGTCAAAGACATCTGGCAGATCACTGCCACATACAGAAGGGGAAAGCATCTTCTTCCGCAGGATCTCCGAGATCGGGTCCAGAACTCTCTAAGTATCCTACAGGGCTTAGCAATTGAGGGTGAAGACTTTAAGCCCAAGCCAGTTACTGTAGAGATAGGTGTGAATACGTCCACTTTTGTTTGCTGCAGCCAGCTGCACACGTCGCCCACGGCAGCACAAAGTGAACCTCAGCAAAGAGCCACTGCTCCAGTTCCAGAGGCATTTGATGGTGCACAGGACACAAAGCCAAGGTCGTTTGCAGAGGTCGTCAAGCTTACGCAGAAACCCAGCCTAATCCTAAAACCTTCTGGGCAAAAGAACAAAACACAACTGAGGAAAGAACTACAAGAGAAGGCCCCTCTCAGCAAGTTGCAAGTAGCTGTGGAAAGGATTTCCACCACAGCAAAAGGGGAGATAGAGGTTTATTGCAAGACAGCGAAAGACGTCGACAACTTAGAAGAGGCATTGCAGAAAGCCAACATCGATGCCAGCCTACGCAGACGACAACGAAAGAAACCGCGTTGCACAATTCACAACGTCTCAGACTCCGTTAAACCGGAGGAACTCATCGACGAATTGGCAACGAAAACAAGCATTTCAACCAAAAATGTCAAGGCCCTTTTTAAGCTCAGGGAGAGAAATCCAAAGCGTGTTAAATGGGTCCTGGAATGCGACCCCTCCTGTATCCAGGCAGTCCTTCGAGCTAGAAGAATCTACATCGGATGGCACGCACATAAAATTACAGAGTACTTGGGCATACGCCGATGCTACAAGTGCCAGCAGCTCGGCCACACACAAGACCAATGTACCTGCAAAAAGGAATTCTGTGCTTACTGCGCCGGACCCCATCACACCAGCAAATGTAAAGCCGAACTTCCAGAATGCATTAACTGTCGGGATGCAAATGAGAGACACGGAGCTAGATATGACTGCAGGCACCCGGCATACGCAGCGGAGTGTCCAGAGTACCAACGAGCAACGGCCTACATCAGAAGTATTACCCAGTACTGATAATAGCATCGTATCACAAAACAGAGGAAGCCAGTCAAATACTGATGTACTTAATTAAGACACAATAACACGCCGAAGGAAACTAATTCAGAAGTCAAAACAACAAAAATCAGCGTAATATTCTCAATATTTTCACAGGACTAGTTTCGATGGTTTTTACTGAACCATCATCCTCAGCTGCGAAACCGTAAATGAAGAAGATCGGAAATTCCGATCGGATTTTCCGATCTTCTTCATTTACGGTTTCGCAGCTGAGGATGATGGTTCGGTAAAAACCATCGAAACTAGTCCTGTGAAAATATTGAGAATATTACGCTAATTTTTGTTGTTTTGACTTCTGAACTGATGTACTTGTCAACAGAGAGACTATAGCAGAAGAAACACCGGTGAAAATACTGCAAATTAATATGCAGCGCGCCAGAGCGGCAGTCGCTCAAACAGTACAATATGCAATCGAAAAGAACATAGATTTAATCCTTGGTCAAGAACCTTATGTCAGAGAGGGGATGGCAGTAGGTTTCCCGGTAAAATGGACGGTATTTCAGAAAATAGATAAAGATAATGCACCAAAAGCAATTTTAGTATGCTGCAGACCGGACTGGTCGCCGGTTATCATCGCAGCGGAGCAAGACAACATTGCAGTACTCCTGGAGGTTCATTCACTCACTTTGGCCATCGCTTCGAGCTACTCGCCACCGACAATGGAAATTGGGCCCACTGCAAGGTTCATGGAGCAAGTTTTAGACAAGATAAAGATTCCATACGTACTTTTCGGGGGAGATTATAACGCCCATAATACCACCTGGGGCTACCGTGCCACGGACACAAAGGGCAGAGAGCTGGAGGACTTCCTTAGCTCAAAAAATCTAGTCATCCACAATACAGCAGAAGCGCCACCCTCCTTTGATAGAGTCGTCGCTCGGGGCTGGCCCGATCTCAGTATTACGTCTTTGCAAGCAGCGTTCTTACTGACAGATTGGAAAGTAGATGATCAAGAAAGTCTAAGTGATCACAAATTTATAACTTACTCTCTGCGGCAGTCGACATCTATCACCAAAATTAAAAGGTACAATCTCCCAGGTAGAAAGCTCCTTACCTTCACTAGGAAGGTTAAAAGGCACCTGGAAACTCTTGAACCAGCGCTACAGCATGCAGACACAGTGGCAGACTTGGAGAATTTATCCATCAGGCTACAGAACACCCTACAATTAGTTTGTGACCAAAATCTCCCCAAGAAAAAACCTCAGAAGATAAAGGAAATGCACTGGTGGACGGGCGCATTACAGAAGCAACAGCGTAAATGCAGGGCCTTGAGAAGGAGACTGAAGTACGAGAGGCGGCTAGAGATCACCTCGGACACACTCACCATTTTTCAAAGAGAGCGAGCAAAATACAAAAGGATGATCATCCAGTCCAAAGTGACATCTTGGAGAGAGTTCTGTTCCAATACAAAAGAAGTATACGGGCTGCATCACAAGATAGCAACGGGGAAGGTGTTCAAGCCTTCGCAGCTTCAAATCCCGTCCTCACTGGATAGCAGCCAAAGCTACACGACTGACACCTTGAATGTAGTTTTAAACACTGTGTTCAGTCAGGACGATGCAGAACAAGACACCGCCGAACAAGCTGCCCTTCGAGCAGATACAAATAGTATAGATACAGAAGCAGATCCGGAATTCACTCTTCAAGAACTTCAAAGACTGCTGGCAAGTCTGCCGCGAAAGAAAGCCCCCGGGACAGACGGCATGGACTACACAATCGTAAAAGCTACCATAAAGGCATATCCTACATTCTTCGTAAGCTATTTCAATAAGCTTCTGTCAGTAGGACTGTTTCCAACACCATACAAAATAGGGCAAGTGGTATTATTTCTCAAGAAAAACAGAGATCCTTCAGAAGCCTCATCATTCAGACCCATCTGCCTTTTGTCGGCGATGGGGAAGGTGTTGGAGAAGCTAATAATGAACAGACTGCGCCACCACTTGCATCTCAACGGTTATCTCAGCAGCAGCCAATATGGCTTCAGGACTGGACTGGTTCCTCCACGGTGCATGCCCTCCATGATATAAAGGAGGCAATTCTGGAAAATAGGCACAGCGGCCACCACACGGCTATGGTCAGCATAGACCTAAAGAATGCTTTCGATACGCTGTGGTGGCCGGCTATCAAGCAGGCACTACGAAGGGCCAATTGCCCAAGTAACATATATAGTATAATAAGCAACTACCTGCAGGATCGGAAGCTATTAGCGGTGCATAATGCAGGCATTATTGAAAAGGTGCAAACTAGAGGATGTCCGCAAGGATCGTGCGCCGGGCCGCATTTATGGAACTTAACGTTCAATGAAGTACTGACAGCAACGTGGCCGGCGCACACTAAAATCATTGCATACGCGGATGACGCGGCGCTCATCGTAAAGGGTACCACGCGAGAAAAATTACAGAAAAATTGCAATGAAGTTTGCGCGATCTTTCATGATCAGTGTACCAAACTTAAGCTCACTATTGCAGAGCATAAGTCAAAAGTCCTTTTAATTCCGAAAAAAGGAGGATTCTTAGTAAGACGCCCCACCATAAAGATTTACAACCAACGCCTGCAGATAGTGGACCAGCTAAGATATTTAGGGGTCACTTTTGATCATAAGATGACCTGGATCCCTCACGTGCAGGACCTCAAACTCCGGACGGCAGCCATAGCCAAACAAATGAAACTCTTTTATGGTCACAAATGGGGACTTAACCCCCATATTCAAAAGGTATTGTACACGACAGTCATTGAGAAGATAGTGACGTATGCTGCCGCAGTATGGGCCTACCCAATGCAAGGAAGGAAGGTCAGACATCTTAACAGCATACAACGACCATTCGCATTGGGAATCACACGTGCCTACCGCACCACCTCCACCGATGCCATCAACGTACTTGCTGGTCTCCTTCCCCTGCACATCCGGGTTGAGGAGGAGGCAGCACGCCAACACATTTTGCAACTTAAGAAGGCAGTCACTTTCGACGACGAAACATACTGTCCGGATGAGTACGAAACAAACTTCTGCCCTCTTGACGTGCACCCGGTAGAGAAAGGCAAAGGGATATTTATCTCAATTAATCCCACTGCAACTCATCACTCGAGGGAAATGACCATCTATACAGACGGGTCTAGATTGGACGAAAGAGTGGGATGTGCCTATGTCGTCACGAAACAAGACAACGCAATCGAGAAATGGAAGGGACAGTTAAGACAACATAACAGTGTCTTTCAAAGCGAAGCAGTGGCAATTGCACAAGCGATTCGCTACCTGCACTCGCACCAGCATAGCCATGTCACCATTAAAACGGACAGCTTATCATCGTTATATGCCATTTGGAATGCAGATCATCCCTCGGAGATCATACAGGGAATCCAGAGAGATCTTAGAATCAACCCCCATTACCGCACAAAATTAGAGTGGATAAAGGCTCATGTTGGCCACTATGGCAATGAGCTTGCCGACCAACTCGCCAAAGAGGCAACAACTGACCCGCCTGATGCACCAATTATCATCCCATGGCCGCATTCGTATTTAAAGAAGACACTACGCCTAAGGGCCACTGGCATGTGGCAGAACGAATGGGACCAAAGTACCACAGGGAGAAGGACCCACTACTTCATCGACTATGTGGACACTAGCCGAAATGTAGCGAACGCACAGTTGGTAAGGTTCATTTCCGGGCATGGACCCTACCCGGAATATTTCTTCAAGCGTGGCATAAGTCACACAAGTCAATGTGCATGCGGCGACTCAGGCTCACCAGAGCACTATCTGACGTCATGCCCATTAACAGAAGGACTGCATATCAATCTCCCTGAAACAAATCGCCAGCCGTTTTGTAAATATATGATAAAACAGCGGCACTTTATTAAAAAGCTCGTACAGTTGATGGACAGACTGTCCGACTTAGATTTAGACTTGTGTCAACCATAGCACAACCCAGCATGTAACACCTTAAGCATTTTAAAAAAAGGCATGTATTGCAATGTAGGAAAACTGTCATTCAAGTGAATTGTAAGAATCTATAATGTAGACTAGAAACTCACAGTATAAAGACTGTTTGTATTCATACCTGGAAAGTCAGTTGCATTTAACAATGTGCATGTACTGTGTAAATAAATTTCAGGAAATTAAACCGTAAGTCCAAAAAATAATGCAATGTAACATAATGACATGCAATGTGAGTCTGATATATAATGTAGGCATAACGAATGTATGAATTTGCACATATCTGTAAGCAATGTAATGTAAGGGAGTGTAATATATGTAAATAAGTAAATATTTTTGTGTATCAGTAAGCTATGTATTAGTAAGTAATGCAATTTAAAGTAATGCAATATAAATGCAGAAATGTCTAATAAAAATGCATGGGTAACATATATGTTTTGTATTATGAATAAGGGATATAGGATGTCTAACAAAATGCAATGTATATATAGGAATGTCTATTTCATGTACTGGAAAATTATGCAATAAGTACCCAAATAACATGTAATGTAAGTAACCTGTAAGACTATTATGTTTGTAAATATTTGTATCTATAAATTAATCAGAATGTATCTGCACGTATCTGTATGTAACTGCAAGTATATGTGACCTAAAGTTAAGCAGTGTAGGTAAAATTAAGTAGTATGTGAAGCAGGCGTGTCTGACTATGTATGTATAAAAATAATGTAATGTAAGGCACATGTAATATTGTATTTATAATGTCATTTATATTGTATTTATTATGTCATGTAATACTGTATTTATATGCAATCTAAAAGTAATGTAGGTATATTTATTGAAATGTACAGCTAAAAACTGTAACTGTACACAAAAGTAATCACACGCAATGTAAGTTTAATGTAATTCAGGTAATGCATATGCATTGTATGTCGGAAATGAGAGGTAAACTCTGTAAATCATGTTATCCATAGAATATGTTAACCAGCAAACATGAATGTAATGCTAAATATAAACAGCCCTTGTATGGCCATGTAATTGCTCTTTTGAAAGATTCAAGGTTCAACTCTAGATATTGGTGGACGTGGCGCTACACCAATTAACCGACGGTAAAGGGGTGGTGCCCACGTCCCCCGTCGCATGTCGCATGTCGCATGTGTACCCTATACACTCCCGTTTTTAAAATGCGACTGGGGATTAGGGGAACCAATCTCTAAATCCTGGTGTTGGCGAATTATTGGCAATCCCCTTTTAGTTCGGGCGCCATTTGTAGATTCTTTAGGTTTTTGAAGAGGTGAAAAATGTGCAATGCTTTCGCCAGGACTCGAACCTGGACCTCTCGTACACGCGACGGGTGTGATACCATTACACTAAGAAGGTAAAATATGCCTTATAACGTAATATAACTGAATACGTAGAAGGATATGCATACTTCTATCTTTGATGTTTCATCTGTTAAAAACGTATTTTAAAATTGCTTATCAGAGGCAATCATTCCTATCCAGGTTGTTTATTAATTATTAAAGCGACTGAGCTTAAAACTCTGTTAATGAATCTTTCTGTCGATCAGTAGAATTGGAAAAAGCACAAATAGTATGATTTTCCTTGCTGCTAGTAAAATCAAGCAATCAGAGTCTGTGTCTTTCATCACCTTTCATTTTATTATTATTTACGATATTTCTAAGCAAAGAGGATGTAAAGGAGAAACAAAAAGTCGACAGAAAAGCAGACTAAAAAGCTAATTATTTAGTAAAATTAAAGGATATACAAAGTAGTCCTATTTTTTACTTACGAATATTTCATTAAAACCGTAATAATTTTAGAAAGTTTTATTATGGTAGCAATTCTTTAATTACTCTTTCGTGCAGATTTCCCCCATTTCCAAAAGCCCATTCTCTCCGCAAAAACTTAAAATGGAAGTAGGAAAAGAAAACTCCGAAAGTACAGTTAGTTACTGCCGTTTATTTCTGGTAGAATTTTCCTACTAGAAATTTGCTAAGCATACCATGATTTAAATAAAAAACTATAGGGTGAGATGCAAATCAAGCGATAAATGAATTTAATTGAGACTATGAAAGTGGAATCTTATCCTTCCAAAAAAACTAAGCAAGTTTTATTTAAAACCAATTATTGATTGCTGCTATATAAATGTAAATTTCTGCCAAGCTGTAATATACTATGTTAGTTCTCATATTTTGAGTGTAGTCCTAACTTAATTATAATAATTTTAATTGTACTTCTTATTTCTCTTTCTTTACAATACAGCTGAGTTCATAATGAATTCTTCTGGAAATAGAAAACTTATGAGTCAGCGTTAAGTCTTGATAAAATATTACTATCATCATTTTTAGAATATATCTGGAGATAGAAAATTGTTAACAGATGTGGAATGAAGTTCTCTTGAATTGTACTTTAATTACATCTCCGCCTTAGGGCTAAGCTTTAATTGTTTCTTTTACTTAAAGAAGAGGCTATATTTTGTAACTCTGTGTTGAAGTAATAGCAAATTTAATTGATTTTACGTCTTTGCGCATGAAAACATCATCAAAAACTAAATAAATGGATGTTGTTGCTTTGCGACTGTTCTGAAAGAGATCCGTTTATTGTGTTCTTTAGCCTTTTATTCCCTTTGTTGTTCGCAAATTAAAAGCTTTGTTTTCTTACTGCAACTCATAAACGACTCTGTACAAGACTTTAAAATAGTTGCATCTTTGCTTAAGTACTGATGTTACGCTTCGAATTTATTTCGGTAATAACATTTTATTTAATTCGGTATTCTAAGAAATTTATTGTTTTAATTAACAGTCAGTCATTCGTTAAATTTATTTACAATCCGTTTGTAATTCTTTAGACTGGAGAAAGCACAGCAAAGCTAATTGTACATTTTCTTCCTCCTTCCAGCGTGACTTCGTAGTGCAACGGTAGCACATTCGACGCGCATTCAAGAGGTCCAGGTTCGAGACCCAAAGAGACCATTTCTCTTTTTTTTTACTTCTCCAGCTTCAAAACGTCTAATGAATCTACAATTGCTTGTTCAATATATGTAATTTAGATAAACATACTTTGAATTTATTAATGACCAATGTATACGTGTATGGTTCATAGAAGCAAAGGGCTAAAAAATTGAAATGCAATTAATTTTTGTAAAGCTGTAACGTAATTTTGTTTTCTGAATTTTTTTAAACTGGTGATTATAAGTCCTTAAACATATTTGTAGTCTTTTCAATGCGCTGTTAACTGCAAGCCTAAATTGTAAACGTATTTTACATACCACTGTCGATTTGAATAGGAAATATTCACTCTGTAACTGAACAACTTGCTGCATTTAAAAACTAGAAAAGATTTATCTGATTTCTCCGTATTACTTCATCCATATCAAGTAATAAAGATCACTTACTTTTTAGAAACCTGTCTTGATCATTTTTGCATACCTTTCTAATAAGGAAAAGAGCAAAGAATATTTCTTTATACACGCAATTTAAACATGATTGTCCAAAGCATTTCACCAATAATGTATTAGGTGAAAGAGCATTTACTAATATTCCGAACTCTCTTACTGTGTGTTGCGTTCGAAAATCAATCAAAATGGCATAAAAGCAGACTCTTATTTGAATGCAAATGTATGGTGTCGTAATGTAGTCTCATGACATGACATCCAGTCTGAGATGCTTCAAAGCACATATGGCCGCAATGGTAGTGACACTGAGTACATGATACTCTGTCCCCATATATAAATGGACAGTTATAGGTTATAAGAGCGTACCTCGATAACGGAGAGCAGTGACTGCTTTGGTCACTACACTATCCCTTGTGTCAATAGATTCTATGAGTGTCTAAATTATTAACGATATTTAACTAATCTGAGTTTGAATAGAAATTCTTGGTATCCGAGCTAATGAATATTAGATTTTGCACCTACGACGTTTGTAAATCTCTTAAAATGTAGTTCAGTGAAATGAAAACCTTCAATTTATTATACAAGATATTAAAATTTTGCCCAAAGTAACTTACGAAGCGTTTTTCGTTTCATCATATTCTAAGCTATCATTATACTCTACTGGAAGGCAATAAAATTTTTAGTGTGAGCGTTAAACCTAAATCCTTATAATTACTTTGCGATCCTATTTATCTGAAGTAAGTAGTGAAGAGAAATTTGTGCTTAATTAAAATACAATATATATATATGCATAATATGTATAATCCACAGTTATTATTTTCATACTTAGTAGATACAGATAAATAAAAATATCATTGTTAAGTATTCATCATACGCACTTTTTTATTTACCATTACATATAAACATGTATATAAACATACTTTGATTAGGCACTAAGAAAATAAATGCTAGTCAGTTTTTCACAGCATATTTAGGAAGTAAATCACTTTAAAGAGCCAAAATAACAATATTTCTCCTAAAAACTTCTTGGATGTTCTAAAAATGGAATGCCTTATTATAATTATTAATAAATATGTAGGTTATAGAATACCCACTTCTAATAAATCCTTTATCCTCCTTTTTGGAAATATTTAAACTGATTTTCTCAGTTACTGGATAAAAACCAATTATTAAATTAAATAATCATGAATTTGGGGTTAATTAATTTAATTGCTCCAAAATTTGTTGGGCTGATCTTTTAATAATTTTGGACAATATTTATTAAAGGGCATGGCAAATCTTCAGATTACTTTTTTATATTTTCAATTTCGAAAATAATATTTTAGAATTTTCCAAAGCTCTGCATGTCTGTGAATATCTGGAAACACGGCTAACGTACCGTCAGCAAAGATAAAGATGCAGAAACAAAATTAAAAGTGTATTTAGAATTCTTAATCATTCTAAGATTTCCATTTATCAAAGACTAAAATCTTTATTTTCCTTGCAGTTTTCTAAACGTACTAACTTCTTTTATAATATGTTTTGATATTTGTGAGATATTTTGCTGCGGTTTTCAAAATAAAAATGCCACTAAAGAGCAGAATAATTTAGAATTCCAATTCTTACTTTCTTGCCTAAATGATATTATTATTTAAGTGCATTTTAGGTTAATTTTTCTGCTCCCTAAATGAAGAAAATGTACCGAATTAGTTTTCGATGTTAACGTTCGTGGGCTTCTCCAGTACCCCATCTTGCGCAGTTTTTCGTGTATCTCTCAATTTTAGGTGTACTTTAGAGGCTAAGCCAACACAGTACGCTTTCTAGAGTGTCGATATATAGCCATACCATATTTCGTACTTTTTTGTCGAACGGCGTAGAAGCCTTTCTTTAGCTCCCTTACAAACTTATATGCAATACATAACTTACTCAGAGCTCTTATTTTGTGGAAAATATTGGTCAAGGTCAGATATGCGTATTCAATGTTTTTTTCCCCAGTAGAGTGGCACTGACAGCCCTAATCATTTGGTTTTAATTCTGAGAAATATTTTCATATAAAGCTGGTTATGCTGTTACAGATATCGTATTTGTAAATACATTTTCTGCAAATATTTTGTAGTTGTTATGCTTATAAATATGGAAAAAGCTAAATTTGATTGTGTCTGATTCATTTGCTTTCGGACTGGATATCGCTGCCTATTTACGCCTAAATTAACCATTGGCTTTAAATCTTGTTTTTCAAGTTAATTCAGAACTACCGTCTCATTTGTTTGCACCATTTCTGTCGAGGCAGATTCAGTAGAGTAAAGCTGACGATGAAGGACTTCACTCTATCTAGATTTAGGTTTATTTTCTCTTAAGCCCTTCTTAAAGAAGCTAAGGAGCAAAATAATAACCATTGTTGAAGTACAGGGAGAACATCTTTTCCAAATGCAAAGGAATAATATTTTTTCTTTGAATCAATTTAAAAAATTTTATAGATTTTTCCAATCATTAAACTTCATAAAAATTACTTATTACTACATATTACTTTTACAAAAGGCCATGAATTAATTCAAATTTCAATAGTTTTAAATTTTTACTCCTTTATGCATTAAAACGTTCAGTTTGCTCTGAGGATGACTTTTAATTTGGTATGAAAGTTATATATGAAATGAATTTCTCTGTATTTAACTTTTATCTTGAATGCGGACTTCCTGCCACTCGAATTTATAAAGCCTTTTCATTCTAAACTGATCTAGATACCTTTTATAACATAATGATTTTTAAAATATTGAATATAACCGAAAACCGGAAGTCTCTGCATCAGTTATCTGGATTATTTTGATCTGTAACAAATGAGATGTGTAAGGTCACATGAGTTAGATCATTTAAGGGATTCTTCGGAATAGTGAGATCCACATTTAAGGGCTTTGTCTCAGATTCTTCTATTCTATTCTGCGTCATTCGGATTGAAAACAACAGTTATGAAAGCCTCGATACCCTATTCCACTCGCCATTATCATTACTTGAGTCCTTTTGGAGTTAGAGGTGATGGAGCCAGATAATGATTTCATAGATCACTTTAAAATAGCCCGATGTTCTTTTCTAGAAAGTTCTGCAAACAATTTGCTCGTTTTGTTAATTGCTGCATTAGAGGAGAAAGCTATTCTTATAAATAATTCTCTCTACCCGTTCAACAAATGGTACACTTTACCCGGCGCTTTAAATTGAAGTACGTGTTCATTACTGGGAAAGCTCCGTAAACTCTGAACCCACAAAGAAGAAGATTGAACTCTTTGAAGTGTCTCAATTATTTTAATGAGCTCCAAGTTATCTCATCTTGAGATTCTTAGTGTCTAATGTCTACGGCCTTAAAATCAGAGAACAGACGTAATTTTCTAGAAAGCAAGATGAAAGAATTTTAAAAACTCATTGCTTCGCACGGAATCTCGGGTAAATTAAAATATCATATAATATAAAATTTCCTAGTAAATATTTTAATGTTTAGTCCCGTTCAGTTGCGAAATTGTCTTTATGAGAGCAGAGCATTAATTTCATTTATGTACGCGAATTAGTTTCTTAATTTAATGGCTTTGTTTAAAAAATTTCTCAAACACTCCTTGGTGCTCCGCTTTTTCAATTAACGTAATTCCCTTAACGCTAGGGGTATGACTCCGTCAAATAACTAAGATAATGTCTACAAAGGCATCTGCAACCATTTAGGATAATTTAGTCTCAACAAAGAAAAAAGAAAATAGGCAAATTAAGTAAAACAAACATTTTTAATGAAAAGAAATCAAGGAGACTTTTGATGACCAGCTATAAAAGTCTAGGAAGAAAATTAAAAGAAATAGTAATGGGTTATTTTGAAGTTTAATGTCTTTCATTAAATCTACTAAAGCGAAAAAAAAATGTATGCAACTTCGGAGCATCAACCTTGATTTTAATCTTCAATTTATCATTGTTTGCAGAATTTTTTTTCTGTAAGAGTTACTACAAAGTTTGTTTTCTTATTTATATGAGACATTAAATAACCGTACATATAAAATTTGCATATGTATTAGAATGTCTTATATGCATGCAATAATCGGATGTGTTTTATGAAGATGAAAACAGGCATGATGAAGCACGGAATTGTTTTAAGTTTGTGAATTTAAATCTTATGAATACTCGAATTTAAGTTTTTTCATAATTAATATAACGAATCTCTTTCACAATAAATTCTTAAAATTTTTCCTTACCTTTTACGTTTTTTTATAGCGTAATGAAATATTACAGTTATAATCGAGAGCATTATTGCTTATAATTAAATATAATTAATAGCGGCTACTATGAGGCATAATTGCATTTTTTGTAATGTTCATCTATGGGAAAATTGCAAGATCGTATTTAAAATTTTAAATCATGCTAATACACCAGGAAATTAAATTAAAATTTAAAACACTTAATTCATATCGCTCAATGTATTTATATCGAAAAGAATATAAAAGGCATATTTCGTTTAACAGCGGACCAGATTAATGACTCTGGCACGGTCCGGATGGTTTTTAACCGTTTAAACAGTTATAAGCAGCATATTAAGCTTTATTATAGCTTACGTCTAATAGCAAAGGTTTTTAGATTCGTTACAATGGCAAATATAAACTCCATTCATTAACATCAATTATTACATAAGGATTTTAAAATCTCTAACTAACGAATGAGATAAATTTGAAAAACGTTCTAATTTAATATAAGCTTTAAAATTTTGCATCGAAATATTTAAAAGAAATAGACGTTACTCAAGATTTTTTGACAAATTAATGTTACCTTTCCTTAATATTTTTTTAATATTTTATTTTGCTGAAACTGTCTAAAATATTTCTTTAAATAACGGGTAACATCTCTTTGATGTATGCTTTTCCGTTAATATCTGGCTATTAGCTCAAGTTTCAATTTTCTTTATCCTATCCTTTCTGAGTATTTCGATTCATGAATTTATTCTGTTTCTTCTTAATTTTTAGTGGATGGCCCAAAGTATCTATTATGCATTAGATCCCTTCAAAGTAAAAGGAAATATCCGAATCTGATATATCTGCAGCAGTTGTTAATTTATGTATATATCAATGCTTAATAAGTCTTCGAAAAACTTAAGGGTTTCTTATTCCGCTATCTAGCAACGACAAGTTCACATTTTTTAACAATTTTAACTATTTATTTTTAACTATTTTTTAACTATAACTATAAAACTAACAAACACGTACGCACACTGGTATCCAGATAAACGACAAGTATAGTTTCGACATTCAGCTTACATTTAGACGAAAACTGTCAATTAAAACTATAAATAGTTCTACCATATTTTACATTAGCAACAATCTCCTGAATTCCCCATTCATCCTAAAATTAATTTTCATTAATTTTTAGTCCAAAGGGGCAATTTGCCCAGAAGGAAAATTAATTTCGTTTTGACATTTTGCGTTGATTCAATAAAAGCATTGTTCCACTTTTTAAATTGTTGCCACCAAATATTATCGCCTTGTATTATATTTAAGAAATTAAATAATGAAGAATCTGGATAAATTCATGTATGTTTCTCGTATTGTGATAAAACAACAGTAGCTAAAGCCATCAAATTTTAAATGACGTAATCTTACTGCGAATATGGGCATCTGGAAGCCCAAATTTGAAATTCGGAATTCGTTTTACTGTCGATTTTATCTTTTATAAAACCTTAACCTTTTGATATAAACCTTTATAACCTTTTAACCTTTTGATATAAACCTTTTATAAAACCTTTTGATTAACAAACTCAAGGATTTCAAAGCGAGCAATGGCAACATTGTACAGAAGAACACTTCTATCTCCAGCGCGTGAGACTGTTTATCTGAAATTCTAAAGACATGCTCATTTTAAAATTATTTTGCGATATTGCTCTTGAACTGAATTTTATCGTTTAAGTGCGAAGAATATGATATTTAATAAATAAAGGTAACACACAAAATGTTAAAAAAACTCCTTTTGGACGTAATTTAAAATATGAAACCTTTTAGTTTTTGTTTTCTATTTTATTTTATCTCATTAAACAGCTGAAGGAAACTCTTCGAGATGAAATCAATCCACAAATACATCTTAACATAACTAAGTCTTTTCTTTATTAATTAAATGTCCTATTATCAACGGGGCAGTAATTTACAACGAGATTATTTCATACCATTTTTATTACCGTCTTACTTTGTAAGTTTGGATAGCTTATTTTAAATGTAATATTCTATTTTTGTCTTTTGAGTTTGGGGGTAAATATTTCTAAACTATCGTAATGTTTTACGTTAAAATGTTTTGAAGAATTACACAGAACTTGCATACGAAGATCAGATTACTGCTTTTTGGATTCCTTTAAGTTCTACATTTATTTAAATTTTAAATATTTTCTTACGTTTTGAAACTTTAATGATAGATTTCTCGAGATATTAGATTGTAATATGAAGTTTATAGCTTGCTTTCATTTCTATTTTAAGAGAGAAATTTATTTTCATATTAATTTTCCAAAATGTTGAATAAAAACTGAAACTGACGCAGGAACATATTTCTGTACCATTTTCCTCTAGGATCTTTCTGTTTGGAAGTATCCATGGCCAGCTTGCATATACCCTTTTATTTGCACTTACAAAATCATAAATATAATATTTTGAGCCTCATCAGTAATTGCTGAGTAATTATAGTAAAATTCTTTTACTTATTCGAAATTTACTTCTGGTTTCTACTTTAACGAACTTCAAAAAAAGTCAAAAATACTTAAGGCATTTATTTGAAATAAATTATAATATAGTAATTTTTCTCGAAATAGATTACTTAAAAAGTTATTTTCGCACAAATCGGTATGATATTATAGGTAGGTTAACACTTAAATTTAGGGAGGAAAATAAGAAGAATGGAATATCAATACTTTTAGACCATTTAGAGTCCATAACCTCAGACGTGATCGCAAAGGATCAAAACGCAACATAATAGTTATTTATTGCAATCTTTGTGAGCATAATGAGCATAAATCAGTTCTTTTCTTGAGCAATTTAACATTTTTTAGGGGATTCGGGGACTCTTGCTACAGGAATTCAAGCTCATGATGGGACTAGAACATTGCAGAAGGATTGATTGATGGGGTACGAAAAGTATCTGCAAGTTCTAGTGCCCCAGGTTATAGAAGTGCCGTAGACTTATGAGAAAACCTCCGTAACTCACACATAAAAGCATTGAATCTAATGACTTCAAAGGCAAGGAGGCAAACAGGCACGTAGTAGACAGCACACTTGTTCCGATGTAGCAGACCTTCACATCGCCATTTTTCAGAGCCAGGGCAAATAGGAAATAATAGGTTTCTAAGGCCAGTGTTCCCAATTTGAACACAGGCCAATCAGTAGTAAGCACAATAAATATTAAACAAGCAAATCACCAAATTATAAAGTATTTGCTAAATAAAATAGTATCATTTAGCATATAAAGCTGATTCCTTACCTTTCCAATGCCATGTATAATCTATAATTAATGCATGTAGTATGAGCTGAGTAAAAACATTTTATACCTAAAACTGATATAAATTTCAATATTTTCATGAGAATAAATTCATGTCAGTTTCAAAAACAAAAGTTATTACATCTTTTACTTAATATTAGGAAGTACTGTCTGATAGCAACTAAAGTGGTTTTTAATAAATATTTTGGAAACTTCTTATGGTCTGCATTCCCATTTTGGCACTATATTTTCAATATATTTACCCCGAAGCTTCTGTTTAAAATGTGAATGAACTAATATGTTACTGATGAAGTATGAATAGCAGGGAAATATTTGTAAGAGTTTAGTAAAATAGTGTATCTGAGACCCACATTGCTAAGCTTTTATAATATTCGAAATTTTATGTCTTCATTTTGCGAAAGTACATTTTAAGCGTTAATATACATAATGCTTCAAAATTAAAATTTATTGGTAGATACTTGTTTATTGGTACATATACGCAAATCGTCATATATGCAATTTCAAAATTCGTTGGTACATATGAATGTAAATTTTTAAATGTTGTTGGAATTGCTCATATAAAGGAAAACTAATTTCAGACATATCTAATCATATCAGGATATTAAAAATAAGAAAACGAATATGTATACATTCATCGCAATACAAATTAAATTTATAGAATCTGAAAACAAGACAAGTATGCTTACCTAATTTATAACAGTTTTACCCCCAATGTTTCTAATGATTCCATATACTCATTGTATGTTCCGTATGCAAATCATATAATATACTTTAAAACAAGCTCAGGGGGAGCTTAAAACTCTCTCACTTTTTATTTCTTTTTTTGTGTGTTAATGCATTAATAAATTAGTGTTTCTCGTACTTAATGATTAATTATTATAATCCCCGAGATTTTTTAATAATGGATAAGAAGAAATATATGTGTGTTGTGTTAAAACTTCTGGGGCCAAACGTGGGGCCGAAAATCCTCATATGGATACTTGAAAACCAAAAGCAATAATGACGGACAGCCCATGGATGTATTAAAGATAAGTAAACTTTAATGTTTGATTATTTGAAATTACGTAAATTCGGAACTAAAGGAAAAGTCAAAAATTGAGGTCGCCTTGACCTGATTTCGTTTTCACTGATCTTCCGGATCAAGTAAATATAAGAAGTTTTCCTCAATATGTATATATTGAGGACAACTTCTTCTATTTACTTGATAAGCCGTATACGGCTTGCTCTTGACGGCTGGTTTCAGGCAAAGACAGATCGGATTTAGGGACTGTTGTGTTTCAATCTCTTCCTGGAATGAGGTGTAAAGGTTTGAGTTTTGCTCTTCATATGGCCGCAGGGCAGATTCAAGCCAGTCACCTATGAAAGAAAAAGGATTATCAGTAGCACAGTTTAATCTAAATCTTGCGCGCTGTTCTTCACGTTGACTGAACAATCGGGACCACATATCCGCAATAACGTTAGCTTTGGAGCAGGCACGGGAACTTTGACCTATTTTACCACAGTCATAATATTTACGATCATCTTGTTCACAGTCTCTCTATATATGCCTACGTTTTCTACATATGTAACAAGTTTTCATGTCCTTTTCGCAATCTCGGACAATGCGCCTTTTGTAGTATGAAGCAAGATGACCAGTTCTTCCACAATTATAATATTCATTGGAATTCATGACCTGTCTCACCACTTCTTTCTTTGGTGGAGATATACGAATTATTGGAATTGTTACAGGGCGCTTTCTACTGATTTTATTAAAATGTTGGAATTTGAAAGAATGTTCTTCCCCTGTTTCAGAGGTACCTGAACTGAGCAGATATTGTAAGAAATTTTATCCGGAAATACATTTTAATCACCAGTAGAGGGTGCAAATTCCTCATGATATATATTTCTCGTTCTTGGATCTGGCAGAGCCAGTAGAATGCTTGTTGGTATTGAGTAAACTTGAAGCTTGAAACCTGAGTTGCATGTTCTTTTCAATTTTTATTTGGGCTGTGATTTCAATGGAATAATATTTCTTGATACAGGATAACATGAGACCTTGCGTGTTATATTATTATATTATAGATATTATCTTCACTTTCTCTTGACAGAAACTTCTTAAATTTCGTTTTATATTCTGAACGCTCCTATGGCTTGAAAATGGTCATCACTAAAGCTAAATTTCTCTTTAGGACCGTCATGAAAATATCATTTATTATTTGCAAAGTCTACAAAAATTCCAGCGTTACTCAAAAATTCAGTTCCGAAAAGCGTTTTGTTATCTTTTGCTGTAGGTAACGCAAATAAAGTTATTGGGAAAGATCGTTTTTCAATTTCGATATCTATTTGGGTTGTATGAATTTCGGTTTCCTTATGGAGACCATCGGCGAGGGTAACATTCATACTGGTTTTCCTAAATTCTATTCCTCTTTCTCTCAAAAGCCGATATAACGTTTCTCCCGCTATAGTGTGACTGGCTCCAGTATCAGCACATACAATTCTGGTTAACCCTTTATTTTTACTCTCAGAAAAGTTTTCTAGTGTTTCTCGACAGAGAATTCCTGAAGGTGTAGAGCTTTAACACCAGCTTTCTTGGGAGGAGGGGAGCAGACAGGGCATTTAGCCTTAATTAAGCCTGATTTCCCACATCCATAGCAACTAACAGGTAGTTCATCATCATTTTTTGTATTACCTCTTGATGAGGCGTTTCTAGTAAGCTGAGGGTACCTTCTATAATTTTTGGGACCATCTCGTTGTTCAAATTTAGGAGTCTCGTTACTAACGTTTTTACTTCGTACATGTCTAACTTCTTCATACATACACTGAAGTGGGTTGTTCCATTCACTCAAGTTATCCAAAAAATGTTCCTTATAAACTGGAGGGGCTTTCTTCTTAATCTAAATTGCGAGTATCAAATTCTTTAACTGCTCAAACGTCGAGACTTTTGATTCCTTAAGCCACCCATCAAAATAGTTTTGTAAATCAAAATAAAAGTCTCTCCAGGTGTTTTCAGGATTTTTCTTCTGTTGGGTAAAATGTTGTCGAAATTTCTCAGCACTCGATTTGAAGCGCTTTAAGAGAATTTGTTTAATTTTTTTATAGTCCTGAGCATCATTAGAAGATGCTTTTGCAATTAGTTTTGCAACTTTGGTTGGCAGAAAACCAATAAGATAAACTACCCATTTTGAAACTGCTACTTTCAGAAGAGTTAATTGCCTCTCAAACAAATCCAGAAATAAACTCATATCGGCAGGTTTATGATCACAGTTAGGAATGAACTTGTTCAGTTATAACTTAGGCATTTCTGCGTCTGCAGAAGAAGATACCTTTTCAGACTCCAATTACTAGCAGTAATACTAGATTGTAATTTTAATTTCTCCAGCTCAAACAAGCGTTCATTTTCTTTCTCTCTCTCAGCCCGTTGTGCTGTTTCCGTTTCTTTCCTATCATTTATGATACGGTTCAAACATTCTTTTGTATATTCCGCGTCATATGTGCGACTAGTGATTACAGCATTACTTATTTCAGGCATTCTAAAATTTTCATCTAGCACAACATTTAGTGTTTCTGCTAATTCAATAAAATCCTAACTAAGAACAACTAAAATAACTAAACCTAAGAATCCTTTTGTTTATATTTACTAAATTAGACATTTATTTTCAATGCTTCATATCGAAACTTGCATAGAACAAAATACTTGAACTTTATAAAAATATTCATCAAATATTATTTAAAAATATATAGGAACGTAGAGGGTGCTATCACTAAATTCTTCATTTCAATTGCAGCAATAATTAAAAATTACTTTAAACTTCAAATACTTCAATTTTTCAGCAATACTTCAAAATTAACTTCAAATATTTCAATTTAAAGCAATACATCAAAATTACTTTAACCTTCAATTACTTGAAAATCTTTCGGTACTAAAGGAACTGGTGTGCAACAGAACTCATACAATATGATCAGAGTAATCACACTTCATCTGAAAGAATTCAAGTCCAACAGAACATTTAACTGATGCGCTTAATCAGGGAAAACGAAATTAGGTCACTGTGATCAGAATTCTTCTTACATTTACTTGATCCAGACGATCAGTGAAAACGAAATTAGGTCAAGGCGACCTCAACTTTCGACTTTTCCTTTAGTACCGAATTTACTTAATAATCAAACATTAAAGTTGACTTATCTTTAATCATTATTACTTTTGGTTTTAAAGTACCCACATTGGGGTTTTCGGCCCGACATTTGGCGCTACAATTTTAACACAACGCGCATATACACTGGTTATCATAAATTAAGGGTAAATCACAAAAATCACGAAAAAGTTACATGTAGAATTTTATGAAACTTACCCACAATATACAACACATAGTAAGGTATCAAATAACATAAAAACAAATTACCAGACAATTATGGTAGTATAGAAATTAGCACATGTATAAAATGAACAAATCAAAGGTGTCAGTTTGCCATAGGAAAAGTACCTTCAGTATGGAATATGATCGCCTCTAGAAGCAATACAGCACACACAACCATGTGTGATGCTTTCAATTATGCGGTCTATCAGTTCCATAAGAAGCGAGAGCCACTGCTCTTGCAAAGCAATTGCAAGCGCTGCAAGGGTCTGAGGGAGCAGACGTCTCCCTAAAGCATCCCAAACGTGCTCGATAGAATTCAAGTCCGGGGATCGAGCTGGCCACTCTATGCGCATAATTGTTTCCTGTTTTAGATAATCATCTACGATGAGAGCCCTGTGTGGTTTTGCGTTGTCGTCCTGAAACAGTAGGCATCACCTATTGCCCCGGCATATGGGCGCACATAAGCATCAAGGATGTCGTCTCTATAAACCTCAGCATTGACGGTCTGTGCCTCAGCATGGTGAATCTGTGCGTCTACCCAAAGAGATGCCACCTCAGACAGAGACACTGCCTTTTACGTATGCATCTTTTTCACGGATGTTTGACGGATGATAACTGGTTCCAGGTTCTCTCCATATCACATAACGAATACTACCGCTTTCTAGACTGGGCTTATCTGTAAAGAGAGCAACCCTCCATTGATCAGGCGTCCAGTGGACATGTTGCCGTTCCCACTGCAAACGGTTCCTCCTATGGCATGACTTGAGCGGCACGCAAATGGCTGGTCGCCTCGTATACAGACCACCTTCGTGAAGCCTTCTACGCACAGTTGACGTTGACACCAACCTTCCGGTTGCTGCAGCGAGGGAGGATCTAAGAAGAGTCGGAGTAGCGGTTCTATTCCTGCGTGCACATAATGTCAAATATCGGTCATCGGCGCTCGGCCGTCGTCTCAGATTTTTGATGTCACTATCACAGTGAAATATGTGGGCTTGCTCTCAAACATGGGCTTTTATGCTCCTCGCAGAATACGTATTCCGAGTCAGCGCCACTAATTTGAATATTGCAGTTTTACTCAGCTACTCTTACTTGGCAACATATTCAAATTTTACACGGTTTGGCTTATTTTTGAGGGAGTATGATAACTAGTGTATTTCCTCTTATCCGTTATTAAAGAATCTCGTGGCTAATAAGGAAAACCATTAGGTACGAGGAACACTAATGTATTAGCGAATTAACACACAGAAAAGAAATAAAATGTGAGGGAGTTTTAAGCTGCATAGTTCACGCTGACCTTTCCAAGACCTAAGCTCTAAAATTCGTTGTGTCACATGACCTCTAAAAAGAAGAAATGTTTATATTTTTACCAATCTCGCGTCCCGTGACCAAAAGCAGATGCTCCGTTTTAAGAATGAGTCACGCCATCTGTTAAAATATGGTTTCGCTAAAAACAAAATATTACATTTATTCGAATCGCCACTATGTGCGAAGTATATCTAACAGGTAAGCCTAATCATAAGAATTCTTCAACATTAGTTTTAACATTATAATATAATAAAAGCGCCTGAAATTTTCCCGTTACTGAATTGGTAGTTTACAAGCATCTCTGGGGTGTTTGAAACCTTTAACAATGAATATGACTTCAATAAAATTAAGCAATATAAAATTAAATGTACAGCTTAGCCAGTAGAGTAATAAGAAGTTTAAAATCTCTGTGTAAAAATGTTAAAATTCTTTTGATGTACAAAGCTGCAAAGTAACAAGATAAAACATTCAAGGATACCAAAACCAACATTTTGAACAATAACGGCTTCCGGCAGTGTTAGGTTAACTATTAAGCAATATAAACGTGTGTTCAGTGTGCCAAGGCGAAAATAGGCATGACAATATTTTTTCGACACATTTTGAAGCGACCCTTGTTGTTAAGTTGGCAAGATTTAGGAGGGGAAGAAATTAAGAGATTACGGACTTTGCATATGACCTGAGCTCAGGTATGAGATGTGCCAGATTCGACATTTTAAGCAAGTCATTTAAGATCTGAAAACTCTTCTTATGAAGATCGTGGAAACATAACAGAACTACTTTCATTTCTTATTTGAATTAACTTTCAATTGACGTTTTGGTGTGCATACCGACAGGGGATTGCTTCGATGCTTTTAATTCCAAGGATTTCCTGTTTGGGTCATATTTTTTACGAAAACTAGAATTACAAGTAGTTTATTTTCTGAGTTTAAATAAATATAGTTCAGAAGAAAATCTAATCTGTGAGGCTCTAGACCCCTATGCAGATGCATACCATTCATGAACTATTTACATCTTCGAGTATAGCGTTTCTGAAATTAAAATTTCTATCACAGCAAGTAGGTTTCCAATTATTTTCTATGCAGAACCCTTTCCATAATTACTTAAGAATTCTTGCAATCGTTTTCTAAATAATTAACATTTCAAATGTAAACTTTGATAGCATAGAATATAGCATTAAAATATGCTGCAAGAGGATTATTCTGTGGGTCCGTTAAAAACATATCCGATGCCAAAATATAGACTAAAGTTCAAATATGTCAGTGTGTTAATGGCGTAAGAAAGTACCTGTCAAAACCGTTTGTCATCTTTGCAGTTAACAATATTCTGTTATCAAGAAAACCAATTTTAGCATTCTAGACTGTGGTTTGGATTGCGAAAAGTAAGTTTCTTCTCAAGAAAAGTATACTAAAGTCCAACATATAATCTAATATTACTCTTCGAAAACTACAACACTACTTTGTTATTGCATTAAAGCTGATAAATCAAACTGAAGTTTTTGAAAAACAAAGCACTCAACATTTCAAGTGCAAACGGAGATGATTTTCCTAATGAAATTTGCTTAATGCACATCTTTATTCTTAAGGGAGGGGAGTAAAGGCAATAAAAGAATACGAACTTAAAACTCCACAAGAAATAATATTTGATATGATTTTCTGTTGGACAGTATCCAAGATAATTCATTTCAAAGCTAAAAGCAAGACTTCATTTTATTTACAAAGTTCTTTGGAATAGTTTTATGTGTCCTTTTCAGACAGCACTAAAATTTTATAATGTATAATACTTTAAAATCTATGTTGTCTTATCTGGATATATGAAAAAAGATAAAAAAATTATGAAAGGCCTTCTAGCCTCACAATTCATCAACATTATCACTAAAAAAATGTGGACTGTTTTAATTCTTCTTTATATGTAAATGAATTATATGTAAATGAATGGAGATTCTATTTTGAAGTCAAACAACATGAAGAGTTGCAAAAATTTACATTAGGCTAATTTTTTAATTGCTCATATAAGAATGGCAGCCATTATATATGTACATATATGCATATGTTTGATTGTCAGCTTACTTTTTAGTTCTCAGACTTATAATTTTTTCCTCCTCAACCTGCCTAAAATTATGAAATTCTTTTTGTATTTCCTTTAGTTGCATAAACCCTTACATATAGTTATTAAAACATAGAAAAATAATATTAATTATAACAGACGTATTCATTCAAGTATTTAGTTTTCATTTTCTACCTGAAATCTGATTTTATGTAGAAATTTCTCTTGGTTACACTTTGCAGTAAAATCATATAGACAGCTAAAGGCTAACGTTTTAAACTAATAATTCTTTTAATTAAGTCTCACATGTTGAATTAACTACTAAATAACTTAATAAAAAAATCTGATATAGACATCTAATGACTTCCTTGTAGGGTTTGTAAAGTTATATATATATTTTTGCTGCACTTCATTTAAATTTATTTGTAGAATTATTCTTAAACCGACCTCTCAAGGCTAATTGAAAATGGCATCAAAAACTGCAAATTTTGAAATTAAATATCCCGGTCACTTTTTTTTGTCGTGCGGGTGTCAAACTTCCTATAATTTACCTTTTTATAATGTGTAAAATTTCCCCAGGTATAAATACAGAAACCGGAATATCACATTGAAAGTTAGATTTCGTTTTTTTAAGAAAATTATTTTTTATTAAGTTTGCGTTGCTAAAGCATGGATATTTCGTCATCTAAAACACTTCTGTAACCGGAAGTATATGACTACGACCAATTATTGCGAAAATAAAGGCCGGGTAAGAACGTTTAAGCCGCGTAATGGGGTGGGTACCGTTCCTGAATACAACTGGATAAAAGTTTTCGAATCCATTGGTACTAAACCTGTATACATATATATATACACATTTAGTACTCCCGATTGCAAAAATAGGCAGGTGCACAATTATATGTTATAAAAGGTTTTATATAGAAAATTTCAGAGTTCTACAGCTAATCGTTTTTGAGTTATGCGAAATAGGTAAACACAATATGTGCGTACGGAAGTCACGAAAAAAATAATTTTAAATCCGTTTTAAGGCCATTTTAGAGACCTCGTTGGAAAAGAGTTATTTATTCTGTGGGTATATATATAGATGTAACGCAAAACAAATGTCCGTATGGAGTAGCGAACGGTCATCAGTCTATTTCGGTTGAAATATTATACCCGCAATTTTTCACATGTACAATACTTTTTTTTTCTTTGTACAAGAAAGCAATAAAATGAAACAAATTTTATGCTTTTTTTTCTAAATTTTCAAAGGAAAATTTTGAAGTGGGGTAAGAAACAACCCTAATTAAACTTTTCTTCGACATGTGCAGGAAAAATACATATATGTAAGCAAATACAAACTTCTTTATTTCTTATAATAATTTGACTTTTGATGCTGTTTCTATTCTGATAAACTTTGAAACCTTGGAGAAAAATTACTAGAAATTGTCTTCATCATGTATTTTAGATGTTCATTGGTCAATTGGGCTCTTTTCTCAGCTTTATTAATTTTCATCTGCGAAAAGAACTGTTTACATATAAATGTACTTTCAAATAAAGGGATTATTTTTCAACTCGATTTGTATATTCGGTGGTGGAAATGAAGTGGAAATGAAAACATTGTAAAATTGGACTACAAATCATTAAAATCAATATATCTGTCTTCAAGTTCTTGTAGTAATAATAGTATATTTCTCGCATATTTTTTAGATTTTTCTTTTGAAATAATAGAACAGGATTTAAGATATTTGGAATACACAAACTATTTTGTTCAAGTTGTGTTTCCCGTTAATGCAATTCAACTTAAAGAGTTTAATACAAACAGACATATCAATGACAAGTTTTTTCTTTCCTTGTAGTTCTTTACTGAGAATATCTAAATGTCTGGTTAAATTAACAAAGGAAACATAAATCAGTAATCCATGCATTATTATATAACTTGCCGATAGATTTATTTATAGATTGATTGTGTTTAGTGTTTCGAAAAGTTTGATTTGATATATTAAATCACTAACCTCTTTTAATTCTTCTCATAGACGTAACTACCTCATCTAGTTATACTAAATACTCATTAAATCTACTTTGTGTTTACTTGTAATTCTTCAAGGAATGCAATAAAACCTATGGTTTAGAGCTCTTCTGCGGATATACCGTTTTAGTTAACATATCGATAATCTTTGTCATCTACAAACGTTTGCACCGCATTAATACCAATACGTATCTAAAGGAAGAAACCTTGAAATTTATTAAAGTTCTTTAAAAAAGAATTATTTATTACAACTACTATTTCTAAATATCCATACATGTCTAATCATAACAGTTTTCGCACCATATTTGCATTCATGGAAAGACTTTTTGCTCACGATGTACTGAGTTGGCAAGGAAGTAATTTCCGTTTGTGCAAACAGATAGTGTTATGTTTCTTTTGTTATTCTTCTGTCAATATTACATTTTTTTCTTTTGGGATATTTCAGCTGACACGTTTAGGAAGCTATAGAAACAAATTCTGTGTATTTTTGTTTACAACAGTTAATTTATAGTCACATTTAACATGCGGTGCTAAAATAAACATTTTAGATTTTTTTATCTTATTTTCATAAAGGCAAGAAAGCGGCTGAAGCTTACAAAAAGATATGTGAAGTTTATGTTGTTGATTGCTTAACAGAACGCATGTGTCAGAAATGGTTTAAAAGGTTTCATTCTGGAGATGTTTAAACATAATGCATATGTTTAAACATATTTAAATGTTTAAATATATTTAAACATAATGCAGTCGATCCTTATTTGAAAGGAATTATCACTGGTGATGAAAAATGGATCGTTTACTATAACATTAATCGAAAAATTGCTTGAACTTGCTGAATCAACACAAGTGATATCGAAAGCTAAATTGCCCCAGAAAAAGGTCATGCTGTTGTTTGGATTACAAATCTGCTTTATATTTTGAGCTTCTTCTAACAACCAAACGATCAACTCAGATGTTTACTGAGACAACAACTTATGAAACTGGAGGAACTAATCAAAGTGAAAAGGCCATAATTGACAAATCGCAAAGGAATCGTGTTCCACGCCCATAATCCAAGGCTTCACACATCTGTATTAACAGGTCCGAAATTTTTGAAGCTTGGTTGGAAAGTGATGTTGCAACACCCATATAGACCTGACCTTGTACCATTGGATTATCATTTATTTCAAAATTTTCAAAATAAAACGATGACCTCAAAACGCATTTGGTTGAGTTTTTGCTGATAAAGACTAGTCGTTCTATAACAGCGGAATCTTGAAATTACCAGAAAGTTAGCAAACGATCATCAAACACAGCGGAAATATTTGACCGATTAAATTTTTTGCAGTATTTTATTTAAACTTGTATTCTCGAATTACATTAGAGACATAGTTCTCATTCAATTAATTCTGTTCTGAGTTCGCGGCAGCACAAAACTACTCATAACATAAATACTCAAAACCTCAAAATATATTCATTAAAAATTGAAAAAAAAAATAAAACACCAAATACAGTTAAAACAGTCAAAAAACAATTTTAGCAATTAAAATTAGAGTTTCTACTCAAAGACAAACAATTCGGCCAGCAGGCAACAAGGCAGATTTTTCGGTGTATAAAAATAACTTTTGGTTCCACTCGGCAAAAAGACACTGAAGGTGCAGAAGCTGAATTCACTATTCTGCTAAGCTTTAAATGTACACAAATATGGCTGCTATGGTAAGCAAAACTTAGGCTAAACCGCACTTGAACAAAGTTTAAATTGTTGATAATTCTATAACTATTGCATACAGATTAACTAAAGGCATAAAAATATTAAGTGGAAGACAAGAACATCATAATTCAATCATTTTTAAAGCACAAAATGCGCAATTTACCAATATATAATAATAAAAATACTGAGCTTACTGAGTGGAGTAAGAGAGTGAATGTATGTATATATATATATATATATATATGTGTGTGTGTGTGTGTGTGTATTTGTATATATATGTGCATTGTGTATATATATGTATGTGTACTTTCGGTGCGGCCGATTGCAAACAAAACGGGAGGTGCACAACTACATATTATAGCAGTTCTATATACAAAACATCAACGTTCTGAGGCTCCTCGTTTTTGAGTTATGCGAGATACATACATACATACGTACGTACAGATACCACGAAAAAGTCTCTTCGGAATCTATTTTAAATCAGTTTTGTAATTCGTTTGAGGGAAGAGATTCCTTTATTCTGTCCTTACATATGTCAAGCAAAAGCATCGTCAAATTGCATTCGATATCGGTCAAGATGCATATTTTCTTTGTAATATGATGCCCGGCATTTTTCGTGATTACAATACTTCCTTTACTTCGTACAAGGAAGTAAAAATGGACTATGTCAATGTGAAAATATCTTTCTCCTAATCTAAATCGTCATTTTTTCCTAATTAGTAGTTACATTTCAATGATTTTATCCAATTTAAAAACTATCAAAGGTTTTTCTTAAGAATTATCTTTTTGTACTTTACAATAAGAGAAATAAAAAGGAAAAATTTGTGATAATGAAAACCTATTCTTATGTTTCACTGCTTAAACCACTATTTAGAATTTAACTTCCGTAATTTACTTATGAATTGGAAATTTTTATTCGAAAGTGGAATTTAATTAGTACAAAATTTTACGTTACCCGCTTTTGAAATGCATATTAGTACAACTTTTATCGCATTAGACTTTCCAAAACTGCTGGTGTTTCGTGCAATACATATCAGCTTAGTATTCTACATAGTAGAATAGTTTTACATAATATTCCTTTTATGAACAGTATCTCTAATTAATGAACAAAGTAATTTTCAGAACGTCATCTATCGACGCTAATTGCTAATTTTATAAACTTTATAAATAGTTTCATATTATATGCCTTTGAAAATTTAGAATATATGTATTTTAAAATAAAATTATATGATCATATTGTGAGTAATAATGATGTACTTTGATGTCTTTGAAATCCTTTGATGCTTTGTTCTTTGAAGCTTTATTTATGATTCCTCTGTAGTTCTCTTATACAGTTAAAGGAAATCGTAATGTGAAAACAGTGCATAATGAATTTAACACAATACCCTCGAGATCTCAAAATATTTCAATTTAGGATATGAACTGCGGACTTCAAGCGCTAATTTCCAATAAGGTTTCATTTTTGAGATACCAAACTAACACGCATTGGAGAATATGCATATGCGTAGTTAAATATTTATTCTATTTAAAGGTATTTTCTAAGGCGAAATTTACTTCGTAGTTGCATAACATCAAATTAAAAGTGGAAAGTAATATTATTCATAGAACTGATAGACATTTTATAAGATTTTGGATGCTAGCTATTAAAAATATTCTCGCTACAAATCTCAGCCCTTATTCTATCTTTTCTCGAGTTGCTTCACGAGACGATAAATTATATCTAAATAATCACACATGTGTACACAAGCAACAATTAAAATTTATTTCAACCTTAATCTGAGTTATAATAACTTGAAATAAACAGAACCTTAGAGAAATAACAGAAACCTGCAATCTCATACGACAATGGTAACCTCATGTATTAATTGTTTTAACGAAATTAAACCTTGTAACTCTTAAACTAAGTTTTAATTTGGTTCGCATTCTAATTACAAGTGGAAATATTGTAATTCTGTGGTCTAGTTATCATAGTCACTGGGAAATAAGTGATTTAACAATTAAAAGACGAATTAATACAAAGTTTTTAAAATCCTTAACTTTCAGAGTAATCCTTAACTTGAGAGTAAAATAACTGCCAGAAAAATAAATTCGGTTAATGGCAATTCTAAATTTAGCGATAAGGTAATTGTTACTCGAACGCGAAAGTTTCGCTTCTGTCAGTGGCAACGAGAGTCGAAAATGAGGCATTTCCCCCATCTTTTGATTTAAAATTATTCTTGAACCTTGTAAATACTGTAATGTAACAGATGTACGTGAATAAAAGTCATTAACACTTATTTTGAGTTATGATTCGAGCTGAATTGGATTTCGAAATCGAAAGCCCTCCGAAAGAGAATCGTTTGCATTTTAGAATTCTTGGATTAGAAATAACAGTAATATTCTACTTAAACTACCTTATACTACTTACTACTTAAACTATTTACGATATGTGATCTGCAAAAAAAGTGTATTTTGAATAATTTGCACTAGCAAACAAACTTAATATCTTTTAACCTAAGGGCGAAATTTCATGCTTCTTGCCCAGGAACACTTCTCTTTAAAAACCTCACATTAGCAACGGAGCATTTTGGCCATGTACAGCAAAAGATTCCTGATTTTACAGCAGCATGAGTTAGAATTATTTGGCTATGTTTCACTTTTATTGAGAATAACCTAAATTTGTATGAATTTCTGGTTTTCGAGAGCATGCACGCAGATTGGAATGACTCTTGTGTGCCATTTAGTAGAATTGGGTGTAGCCTCCTTTACAATTTGACCTGAATATTATCTACATCTAAACGGTTATACCTCAGTTTGCATTTTAAACTATAGGAATTAGAGAATAATAATTATCTCCCTATATATATATGGGCTGAGAAATTATCTTCAGCAAATGGGTTGAGAAACTACTGTTGGTTCGCTTCCGCCAAAGTATATTCGAGCGTTATAAGCGTCCATGCGTTATTTGAAAAATAATACACCGGAGAAAAAAAGATGATTTATTATCGGTATATGCATTAAAACCTATATATGCTATATTACTTTAAAATTGTGAGAATGATTTCTTAGATTCTCAAATTCATGAATAATTGTAGAAATGGAGATAGAAATTTTGACAGAACTCTGAGTGTTGAAGAACTGGACATTACTACAAAGAAATTATTGAAGATCGTTCAATAAGAAGCATTCTCTAATGAAGAACAGTTGAAGGGACATTTTGCTTTCAATGATGGAGAAGGAATTGTAAGATTGAAAACACATATTTTGAGAGGACATGACGATGAGAACTTTAGGTACCGAATTGTACTTCCATTCAAAGATGAATTAGTAGAAAGAATGATATAAGACTACCATTTACAACTTTTACATGCAGGTACTGAAATATTCTTTTGACCAGTATTCGTCAAAAATTGCGGATAATAAAAGAACGAAAAACAATAGAAAGAGTCATATGGAAATGCTTTCGGTGCAAGAGACACACATTCACTCCATCTATGTTTATTCAAGATGTTCGAACCGAGGGTGTTCCAGATCTGGACAGTCTGGATAAAATCAACTTGTTGAATAGATGGAGATACCACCAAACGTTACGTACGGAATTTCGTAAAAGATTCAGAGATGAATATTTTAACTGCTAGTACATCAACCAAAGACTGTACCTTCGCAAACCGTCAAGAAAGGTGATTTAGTGTTTGTAGAGAACAATAGATAAAAAGTAAGAAAAAAAATTTGATAGCGTAAATTGTAAGCGTTATAAACGTCATTATAAGTAAAATTTTAATATTTGGAGAAATGTACAACATCCGTTCTGTAACACAGGGTTAGACAAATTCTTTATGCGCATTTATAATCGACTTTCAGTTTGAAAAGTAATACTGACACGAAAGTGAGACCAGACAAAAGTGAGGACTGAGATTAATGATCCTTCCGATGATAATGATCAGGATCATGGAAATATGTAAAACTCATGAAATCAGAATCATGGAAATGTGCACAAGTCAACAATTCTTTGAACAACATTTACTAAGCATATTAAGGAATTATTATAGTTTCGCGAGTCTCTACTTAAGTTAATATAAAATATCACAAAAACAATAAAGAAAATATTTATAAATGAAGCAGAAAAAATTAGTATTCATGATTTTGGTGTGAAATGAGAATATAAATACATTTTTAAAATCTTAAAATGAAATTTTTAAATCTACAAAATTTATTTCCAGGAATGGAAACCAGACTAGCGCATATCTCTAAAGTTATTTCACGCAATCAGTTTCATTTCCTTTTCGTATTTTTTTACTATCGATTATTTAAATAGCTTTAGTTTTGTAAAAATTGAACTATCGCAAATAATTTAATTTTTATTAAATGGAATTCATAACAAAACACACATTAGCATGTTCGATAAATACAAAAATAAATACGTAACCAAACTCTGAACAACCATTTTTCTAGGTATACCATCCTGCATTGTATAAGTTATTTATAAATTTATCAACTAATACATAGAAGCGTAAACATGAAAAAAAGGAAAAGCTTGACAATTGATTGAAAAGCATCCCATTAAATTCTGCTAAGGATAAAAGAAATTTTCCAATATGCATCATCGAGAATCACGAACTACTTCAGTTTAAAAAGGATTTTAAACCACTATCTGAAAGCAGAATTCTTTCATTAACGATGGCCGTTGGCTATGAAATCACTTCCAGAATACTGAAGTGTCTTCATTTCTGTCGAAGTATTTTAGATGGTTTAGGTATTATAAATGTTATTTTTATTTCCGCTTGTTGTTTGGCATCAATTTAATCAATTTACTTTGCTTCCTATTCTCAATAAATCTTCCCTATTGGCTTCAGTAATTTTATTTAAAAAGATGCTGTTGTAGTGCATTTTTGAATTAATATTGAACGACGTAAAATACTAGGCACTAAGAATATTTTTAAACTTCTGTAATAAAATATTATGAAGGACCGGTTTTAGTAAAAGCGCGTAATTTATTATTTGAAAATATATAATCTAGCTACTTATTTCAAGAATTTTAAATAACTAAAATTAACATTTTAGTAGGTCGATCGGTGACTTTACCGATAGGGACATGAGTTATTTTTCTTGGTAATTTATTCCTGGAGGATGAATTTCTTGCATCGGAATTTTCAGATGGCATGACATTACGAGTATGTTAATTAATCTTCTTTTATTTTCTTTCTTTTGAAATTTTAGTAGACGAAACTACATCGTAAGTGTACCGCCCAACCAGAATAGTAGTAGCCGATGCTGACTGCCATCACGAAGGGCCTGGCTTCGAACCCCGGAGAAGGCATAGATGTTTGCAAATGTGCGGCATGCGGGGGGGAATCTAAACATGAGGCAAGCTGAAGCTCCTCTCCATTGTTAATGGTAGGGGAAGAGAGATGAGAGACCCTCGGAGCCGTTCCCCTAGAGTGTTCTGCATCGAAAATTTGCACGGAACTGAGCAAAGTCGTACTGTCATCTGTAGGATGCTCAAGACTCTTGCCAACGATAGGCACAATCTTACTTTCCTTGCACGAAGTACAGGCTGTTTTTAAATTAATATCTGGGCTTAAACTCTTTGTAGTATTTATTACTTTGTAGTATTTTTATTTATTATTTTATTATTATTATTTGTAGTATTATTTACTTTGTATTATTCCTCGTAAAACTTAAAATCATAATTAATACATGAAATGAAACAGCAACTCAAAAAGTTCTGTTTGTTAATACGTGCGTGCGCCAGAAACCGCAAGTAGCAAAAACGGCTACTAGTAAACAGAAAGCTTTTTGTGTATTACAGATTGCAAAGACTGAATCTGTAGTTATGGTGCAACGTGCGTTCCGGATTAAGTTCAGATGTGATCCTCCAAGTGATGATAACATCCAGGGATGGTATCAGCAGTTTGAAAATACCGGCTGGCTTTGCAAAGGGAAGAAACGACCAAGTATTAGTGAAGAGAGTGTTCAGCGAGTGAGAGAGTCTTGCACGCGTAGCCCGAATAAACTTGTGGGGGTTCCTAAAGGATCGTGTGTGAGTACCTCCTTTACCAACTGACCTACCCGATCAAAGAAACAGGACTGAGGCAGCCAGCCTGTTGCAAGGGAAAAACTAGGCTATCGACTTAATATATGCCGTGTGAGGAAAAGTGCTTACATTTGAACACTTGTAAGCTTGTAGATTAAACTGTTTGAATTGCTTTTCAGTTTGATGTATTAATTACAATTTTAAGTTTTACGTAATAAATACTACAAAGTGTTAAAACCCCGATAACCATTTAGAAACACCCTGTATTTTGTAGCTTGTTCTGATGTTACTGTCAAACATGTGAGGAACATCACACACACATCATACATAGGGTGTTACTTTTACGTGGTTTACATACTTATCTTATCATTTACGCCTTTTACTGTTACATAAGGCTTCAAAGGATGTTTGTTATATTTTGATAGGTTTATTTGGAAGTCTAATAACAAGTCTTTTGCTAAATAAATTAATAGTAACTACTATTAATTTATCTAAAGATTTTGAATGAGGCGGTTACCGTCGTAAAGCGGAATAAATAAGTCACTTGAGTCTATAACAAATGGGCTTCTATTCTTTTATGCTGCAATGAATTCCATTGCTGGGAAATGTATTGAAATCCAAATAATAGTATCTTCCATGTCCTCGCTTTTGTATTTTAAAGTCAAATTTAGAGTTACTTCTTACATAAAATTCAGTAAAATAAAAGAGGTACATCTTGAATCGTCATTCCTCGCAAATAATGATATTTTGCTCAATTTAGTTTCAGCAGAGTCAAACTAATGAAATTCTACTTCACCAATCTTCTTTTAAAATAAATAGCTATTTTGAAATCTTTGGAATTTCCAAGAAGATTGATTCATAGAAATAGAATGTAAATCTTAAATTTCTAATTAAATGGTACTGTATAGAAAAATTCAAAGCAGTTCCTCATCGTCTGTCAGCAGAATAGCTATTTGAATCATAAAAAGTAGGTTTATTTCGAGACACCTGCGTCTATTCATGAATGCTAGTCTTTTCCAAGTATAATTAAACTTTACGTAGACTTCAGCTTTACAAAAGCGAGTTAAGGAAAAACTGACTTGGAATACCTTTTTTTTTTTTTTTTTCCTTTTTTTTTTTTTTTAATTTTGTCATTGCATATTTAATTCCTTTTTTTTTTTTTTTTTCCTATTTTTTCTATTTGAATTTTGCAGTATTTGGAATGGAAACAAATTTTTACTTGAAATATCTTCAATCAAGAGTGTGTGCAGAATTTAACTAACAACAATCTCTTATTGAACGAAAACGCTTTACTGCAGAAGAAGCCCAGAAATAGTTTTAAGCAGGTACACTTCTTTATTTTCACAGCAGTATATTTTTATTTCTTATTCACAAAGTGTGTTAAACCTTAAAGTTAGAACTCTACAGAATAAATATTTCAGAACAAGTGGATATATTGACTTTTTGTATGCATTTATTGGTAACTGAAAATAAATTTCAGTTTAAAGAAATCTAATGTATACACCACATGATTTCCTTGCACGGACTATTAAATTAGACACATTTTTTCCTCCCTTTCATTTAAACTTATTTTCTCAAATTTCATTATAGTTCTCATTCCATTAATTCAGTTCTCACTTCGCGATAAGGCAAAAATACATAAAAACTCAAAATATCTGTATTAAACATTTAAAGACATAGAAAAACATAAAATACCAAATACACTTAAAACAACTAAAAAAATTTTTACAGTTAAAATTAGAGTTTCTACGCAAAAAGAAGCAATTCGGCCAGCCCGCAAGAAGGCAGATTTTTTGTTGCACAGAACTGAAAGTTTAGTTTTGGTTTCACTCGGTAAAAAGATACTGAAGTTGTAGAAACTGACGTAATCTGTTGCAGATGCTATGCTGAGTCGATATATGGGATATTTTAATAACTTAAATGATAATTCCAGAATGGATTAAGCATAAATTAATTCGCAATAATAAAAGAAGGCGTTATCTTTGTTTTTGCAAACTTAGTTTCTCTAGATTGGCAACAAATCTAATGGTCCGCTAAGTTTCAAATGTAAACAAATATGGCTGCCATGGGAAAAAGGATTAAGCTTAGTCGCACTTAAACAACTTTTAAATTGTTGATAATTCTACAAATCTTCCATGCAGATTTACTAAAGGCATAAAACCTTAACTGGAAGATAAGAACAACATAATTCAATCATTTTTAAAGTAAAAAATGCACAATTTACCAACATTAAAAATAAAACTTCTGAGCTCACTGAGAAAAGTAACAGACTGGATATATACAGAGATTTATGCACTTTTGGTGCGGCCAATTGCAACCAAAATAGGAGGTGCACATCTACATGTTAAGCAGTTCTATATGCAAAATTTCAATGTTCCGAGGCTACTCTTTTTTACTTATGCGAGGTGTATGTACGGACGCCATGAAAAAAATCTCTTCAGAATCTATTTTAAATCCGTTTTATAATTTTTGGGGAGTAAAAGAGTCCTTTATTCTATCCTTTCGTAACGGTATCACTCAAAAACAGCGTTAAGTTGCATTCGATAGCGGTCAAATGGATATGTTTGTTACTTTTTTTTTTTTTTTTTTACAAAAACGAAATCTTATTCCTAGAATCCTATAGAGTTTGTTTTCTAGAAATAGGTGTCAGGCTCCAGTATTGACACGTAGCGAACTTATAACATTCTTTGAAGGAACGGGAAATCTTAAAGTATTTTCAGTTTAAGGAATTTTTATATGATTTAGCGTTTAAAAGCGTTCTGCATTCATTTAGCAATTGAAACTTAAAAAATGATAACTTAAAATTTTTTGTATGAAAATGCTTTTAGCATTCCACTTGTAGCAAAATTCTAAATTAAAGACTATTACGCACAAGTAAATGACAAAAAAAGCATTGAAAGGCATATTTAAGGAAAAACTATCAACCTCAAATTACTCTAATTTACTTATGAACAAACCAAGACAAGTTGGAAATGACGTCAAATATCCCAATTTTTTAAATGAAATATCTCCTTAATTTTTGTCATACGGAGTCAAAACGTTTATTGCTTCATTTTTTATTATAACAAGTGTAAAATTTCTTGAATAAAACTATAGGAATCATATGAACGTATAAAAAGTTTTATTTCATAACTTTTATAAAATTTATCTCCTTTAAATTTGAAAATGCCAAAATAGGGAAACCTGAGTCCTTTAAAATATTTTTGCAACTGTAAGCATATAGTACGACAAAGGTTGCTAAAGTATAGGCTGCTTAAAGATATTTGTAGGTTTTTGCTCCTATTTGGTTGCAATATAGCAAAATACTTTGAATAAGCGAATTTTATAAACAAAAACGTCATGAGAAAAGAGGCAACAATTTTGGGTGGACGATGATATGCCTCTCAGTTTTATTTCAAGAACTTTGAAACTAGGAAAACGAAGTAAAAGCAAATGAAGAAATTTAACAAAGTATAGATACGTACTTACCGATTTCTATGGAAAATGTAATAATTCAAGCAGTAGCTCGAGTTTCTTGAATAAAAGCCATTCTATTTTTGAAACCTGCTGCCATTGATTCAACTAAATCTAACTGAGAACCTCCAACTAATTGAGAGCTGCAAAGAAAAGATATTTAGAATATATAGCAATATAGTTGTCTTATATTTTATCGAAGAAGGAAAAGAATAGATAAGGCTTCAAAAATACAGTCGATTTTTATATACATTACTTGTAAATATGCCCTTTCATTTTTTTACCATAAAATAAAAATAAAGCATAAAATAAATAACTTTAACATAAACATAAACCATAAAATAATAATATTTTTACTATAAAATAAATCCCTTAGGAAAGATTAAAATTCCCTAGCACGTTTGTACGTAAAACTTGCATGCTTCATTTAGCGCCAATGATGATGAGTGAAACGGGTCAAAAGATATTCACTCTATTGCAGTACAGCGGTGTGAATGTGCCGCTGTGCTGAAAAATAAAGCACAAAACATGTAACTTCCACACGGTAAAAGCTCATATAGAAGATTAATTTTTAATGTTTGGGGTTTGTTTAGATTTTCAGGGATAAAAATTAATTTTTATCGCTAACTTGAGAAGTCTTTTAAAAATTTAACTAGCATTATTCGAGATTTAATTTTGTTTCTTATTTTAATGTCATTCAGTTGCACTCCTTTCTGATTTACTATATAGTCTGTTATTTTAAAATGGGCCCTTCAAGGTAGTAATGATCCTATCATCATTTACAATCGCTGCGTATACCATCGTCATCGAACAGAGAGCATTAGAGGATTTTAGACATTTGGAGGATTCGTCCTTTATTCTATAGTAGTCATTACCATGGTTGCGAGTCATGGGGTGGGGGAAAAGGCCTTGAAATGCCTTTTCTAAACTAATAGACTTTTTAAGTTAAAATTTTGCTATATTTGGTAAACCGAAAGCATTCTCACAGGAATAATCTTTAATTTTCTAATAGTAAAAATACCTTAATAGCACTCATAAGCAGTTTTAATTCTTTACAGTCATCATCTAAAAGTCATAAAATGCTATAATTTTAATTTTTAATTCATGAAAACAATTAGCAACGTACAATACCACATTTTCCTAGAGCAAGAATTTTGTATGTTTCTGTGAACAGTATCTCTTTTTTGGAAAAGTTGCTTTGATCTAAATTGTTCCGTAGAGTCTGCGTATCAAAGCTCCTCATTCAATCTATTAGCATCAGAAATAAGTTTTTCTTTCTAAACTGACATTCCATTTTAAGTTGCTCGCAAAGTTAAATATTTCGCTCTTCAATTTTGTGTAGGACTAGTGAATTTTCAGAAAACAAGATACTGAACTGTGAAATTAAATACGTCTATCAATGTTTTTTTCGTATGTGAATCAAACTTTCTCCGTCTTTTTTCTAATAACGAGCAGTTTACTGAATATAACAACAGGGATGGCGGGAAGGAGTCAAAATAAAGATTTTGTAATTTTTATTAAATTGACTGTTTAGTTTTAAATGATAAAGCATAAATGTATGCCCTATTTAAAACATTTTTCAAACAGCATATATACCTTCGTCTAATGATTGTGAAACAAAAGGCCGTGTAAAGACTTTTATGAATATGGAGTATATATATTACTTCAAAACTCGATTCGGTACAAAAATTATTTGCTTTATTATGTCTAGTAGTCGTATCGTGTGTAGTAGTATATTGCAGTTGAAGCCATAATATAGGATTTGACAGACGCATGATTCAGTTTTAAAGCTGAGAATCTCAGCTAATGCTATGGATGCTCATAGAGCATTATTATAGACGAGAATGGCCTAATTTTATGTCAGTAAGACCCTCATGTCAGAATTCAGCAAAGTTCGAGAGTCGCAACTAGATTTTTCAAAGGCCGCAGCTCCATATTTACTTTACTTAAAAACAGTGGTTGAATTCGTATGAAAAAAAACATGAGTCTATACAATTATTCAATGATAGTTTGCCTTCAGTATACCATGATGCGTCGAAGACAACGTGAAGTTTTGTTATGTCCTTTTTTTTCTCTAATTATAACTTGATGCAGCAAAATGTTATAATTAGACTGTCTTTTTCACTGTCTTTTTACAAGTTACTTTCACTGTCTTTTACACTGTCTTCTCACTGTCTTTTACAAATTCACTGTCTTTTACAAGTGGGGAGTACTTCGATTCTTCTGTGATACCTTCTTGTAAATGTTGCTCTATCACAGTTTTTAATCCTCATGAAAATTCTGGTTCTTCTTAGCGAATCAAATTGTTTTTTCGCTCCCTCAGAATTATGCCGTAGTTATTATAGTCGCTTCATGCTAAGCAAGCCGCATATCTGTTGTCCACAAATTTCCGAATTCTCGAAATTTTCTAGAGGGAACAGCGTCTTTGGAGTGAAGATCTGTCATCAGATTTATTAGAAATCCCCAAAGCTTCCAACTACAATAAATTTCTCCTAAATTTGAACTTTAAATCAATTTCTAAATTATTTTTTAACTCGTATCGGATTCTGTATAACATTAAATGTTTCTGATGCAATACATGCGTTAGCATCCACAATGATATGTGGATGCTTTACGAATGCGTACATCCATTCGTAAAGCATCCACAAGCAAATCTAAATCTTGAATAATTACGTTTGGACATTGATCCGTTGAAGTTTATTAACAACTTTGCATAAAGAAACGAAATTAATCAATTACTTTCTATTACACATTGAGTAGTTTTTGCTTACCATATATAAATTTTGTTTAAGCCACACTACTCACCTGCGAGAACTACGTTTACTCACTTCCCTGTTATAGACACATTTTTTTCTTTCTCAAAAAATCCTTTTCTCTGGCATGTAATGTTACGAGAATGCACAGGCGCAATAAAAATGCAACACTGCTGTTTACTAAGACATATAAATATGCATATTATGCTTTAATACATTTTGTATACTATTAGTAAGGCTATTAGTAAAAAAGCAGAGCATTATTGGACAAGTTCTTGTGGAATCAAAATTTACAAAGTGAATAAGGAATTGTGCTTAATACGATGTTACCTCTTGTGTAGTTCTGGGATCAACTAATTGTATTAAAAGCATATGAAAACAAGTTTTGAATTTCTTCCTCTACGTGAAAGTTGAAATAACTACTAGTTTAATACAAATGTAAACGGTGCATAGATAAATATAACATTTGTTTTCGTTTTGTAAGAAAGACTTTAAATTTATTAGAAAAGAAACTTTAAAGAATATTTTACTTCTAGTTTAGGAGTTAATTCACTTAAACGCTACGTTTAGTCAATTCACTTATATGTTGCTTTTTAAGACTTGAGAGTATTGTAGCAAGTTCGATTGTACTTCTTCAAGACTCAGCTCATAGATTTGTGAAAATCAGAAATTTTATAATACATGTTATCGTCTTTCAAAGAATAAAATCAAATTACAACGAAAATATAATTCGAAGTATAATTAAAAATAAATTAATTCCTTTTTCATGTGTTACGCAGCTGAATCTGCTTCAGTCTTTCGTACATTGTCCATTTATCTATCTCCATTTTGAGCCTAACACTCACTGTCTAAGTAGTGAAAGCTGGAGTATCTTTTTCGAGGGATCTTCTCGGGTAGTGGTCTGCAAATTACAGACACTTTAAATGTCACAAAGAATTTGCTTGGAAATGTAACAGGCTCAGTTAAATTTAGCAATCAACTTACCTCCTCTCGCGAAGCAGTCTATCCTATAGTAGATTTCCTTTTACATCTGTGCCACAGCTCTAGTAATATTGTGCATGTCAACTACAGTTTTCTAAATAACGAAGTTAGAATGAGTAACATTACTATAATAATGAAATGTAAGATATGTTTAATTATCGTGAGTTAAATAATATGAATGATGTCTAAACTTTGAAATGTGAGTGCTTTCTAAAAGCATAAATGTCTTAACAATGTCTATTTGATTCTTTCCAGTTGGCACACAAATCTACATAAATTCAAAGGAAGCAATTAATTTAGACCGTTTTCAGAAATTATATCAAATTGAATTGCTTATATGAAAAAGACATTTTGTATAATGCAATTTTACTATTACTTACAGCCATATCGAATCGTCTAAATTATAGCTATACTTAAATTTATACAAGTAATATTATTCTCGCCGGACCATCGTTAAGTAGAAATATAGCACTGAAAGATTAAAATCGTTGTTTCTTCGAAGTAGCGCTACTGGCACTTTTTTTATCCATGTTCTGCTTAGCAGACATTAGCAAGCTGCAACAAGAATACCAGTCTGTGTCTCTATTGCAACCAAGGTCAATAAACAAAACATTTAAGTTCTTCTTAACGCTTATATCACTTACTTACAGAAGCGGGAGAAGGAAGTCACAAAGTTAATAGCTGCTTTCTGAGTAGACTAGAAGTCAGTGGCGGGACACAAGTTCTGTTAAGTTCGATTTATTTAACTATGGTAAATCTTTCGAGGGCTATCTACCTAAAAGATGGGATGTCTTCGTAGAAAATATTCTAAAGGAATCTGGCTCTTGTACACGTTACAAATGCGGAAAACTAAGCAAACGTTCAGGCAGTAAACCCATTCGCCGAAATACAAACCTCAAACCAAACTGCCAGAGTTCAACAACTTTTGCCGCTCAGCAGCTGTGGGCCCTCAAGGCGAAACACAAGAACAAACCTTGTAGTGTACTAACCCAGATTGCAACGTAACTGATATTTCTTTCAACTATTTTTTCAACTATTGGCTATGATTTTCTTCAATTATTCGCTATGATATTTCTTTCAACTTTACCCAAAAAGACTGAGCATGGCAGAGATTTTATACTGTCCATTGCTATGGTTTTCTAGAGGAATGGTGGTTGATAATTAGTGTTATTAAGATTAGCATTATGCATATTATACTACACCATACTAATCATTTTACTTTATAAATGATGAGTTATTATCTATTATTATTGTATTATTATGCTGTTACGTTTGTTCTTGCGTGCAATAAAATAATATACGATCATAATTATATTTACCATATAGTTTTTTGTGAAGACATTGATAATTAGGACACCACGTATGATTTTCGATGATGAAGAGTACACATACAGATAGACCATTGTGATGATTCTCCGAGTAAGCTTTATATCCGGAAGTCTAGGATTGCATACTAAGGAGTTGGAACTCAGATGGGTGCTTTTTGACGATGTCTCTACATCAGTGGCACAATGGTTCAAACACGTTAAATTATTTCCAGTAATTTCTTGGAAATTAAGGTGCGTCAATAACAGTTGCAAGCAGATTAACATGATGCTACACAAAAATAAATTCGAAAAAAAATCCTGCTGATTTTGAAAGGCGAATTACATACAGGAATTAATTTGTACATACCAAATGATTTTATTTATCTAAAACTGTTACCGTCTCATTACGATCATTAACCATCCAATTAAAATCTTAAATTTATCAAAAAATTAAAGCAACAAAAAGATTCCTTATTTCAGTCATTTCTTACGTTATTTCGTAATTATTTGCAGAGTATGATTAAGCAACGTGAAATGAATCAGATCATGCAATGACATGTTTTGCATGATCATGACGCCGATTTGATTGTAAAGTACAGTTAGGAAACCAAAGATCATAAAATCATAACTCATTTATAACTTTGACATATTGCAATAAAGCTTTGAGATATTATTTGACTGAAATTTATTAAACACTGCATTGTATTATGTTCTAGATATGATGAAAATCAGGATTACACTTCCTTTTTGGATCTTTCTTATACTGTAGATTATTATTAATCAATTGCAGTTGTCCTTTTTACTATAAAACTTAACAAAGCACGTGGAAGGAAAAACGTTAAACGTAATGTTTGGCAATGCACATTTCGTCATTTACTGATAAAACATGGACATCTTTTAATAAATAATTTTCTTGTGGCAGAAACTGGTAACTAGACGTAGTAAGGGATCAGGAATTTATGCCAAACAAATTTTAGTTAAATCAATTTCGAAAAATATAAAGTTAAATAAAAAACATCTATGTCTATAACTTAGTTATTATAGATTTTCAATTAACTGGAAATTACATTTGATAAAATAACATGATGAGACTATATAGAGCAATTCAATATCTATAATTACGCATTATTTGAAGTAATATTTTAATCTTTCGAAACTTAGACAGTTCTTTTATGAACATAATGCAGTAACGTTTGAAAATAGCGATATTGGCTCATTTTCAGGAAATCTACTTATAGGCTCTTGAATAAAGATGGACGCCCTATCAGCACCTTTCTTGTATGGATGCACTTAAAATCTGTCAGTTTAAATTTCTTAAATCCAATATTTTTGATACTATTTATGAGGTAACTGCGTTACAAGAATCTAAGCTTTCAAGATTCGTGATACTTTTGATTCAAGAGAGTTTTTATGAAACAAGGTTCTAAAGTTAAACGCAATGCAGCTACATGAATAGCATCAGTAATAGCAAGATGTATACGGACAAATTACCGGCAATGCCCAGACTATATTTACATTATTATAGCATAGCCAACAGATCAGTTAAACAAATTATTAAATTCTGCACTTTAATTGCCCTTAATTCTGCATTAAACAAAATATGAGTTTTCTAAGTGAAAGGAAAGAATGCTTTTATCCCTTCTATATTTAGTCATATGCAAGACTTACAGAAATTAACATTTTTACAAACATAATTGTTTCGATACATTTAATGACAGAAAATTCAAAACAACCTGAATTCCCTTTCAGTGAATCCTCATTAATTTTAAATCGAAGTATCTCTGACTCTTATTTGGAAAAGTATAGATAAAGTAATTTACATCAAACCATTTATTATAATACAAAATAAAAATTGAAACGTTAGCCAGAATTCACTGTAATATCTCAATTATGCACCGATTTCTCAAAGAAAAATGTTAATATATTTTTCAGCTTCGAGAACTTTAAGTCCTTCCCCTGCATTTAAGATGACACAAACATCTAAATGTAATGGCATAGCAACATTATCAATTATTCTCATACGAAATATTTCTGTCACTTGTACAATCTCCAGGTTCCTTATGCAGTCCATCAAAAAACACTTTGCTCCACGAAAAATACATTGCCAAAGCTTCTTTTCTTCCTGAGATTCGCTGTCTCCCCTTCCTTTCGTTTCATTCTGAAGAATCCCGTCATTCATCAAGGTTGACTTTTTTGACAATCATTTGGTTTAATCGACTGTGAATGACAAACAGTCGTCCCGTCCGATCTTCTGCGTCGAAAACCCGATCATTTGCCTTGGACCTTCTTTTTGTAACCCCCTATTCTTCAGCAACTTTTTTGTCACACGCGCATACACACACACACACACACACACATATATATATATATATATATACGTTACATCACTGGTGTATGTATATATATATATACGCCCATGACAGTTGTAAATGACAACCTTGAGAAAAAGTTCAGCCATCTAAGTCCTGTTTCCTTCCGCTGAGGCAAGCTTTCTTGGTCCTCATCTCGGTAGCCTTCTGTTTGCATTCCCTGGGAAAATAATCTCCTAAGAGAGATTTGGGGAGGAACAATTTTGGGGGCTGAAAGACAACTTTAGAGATTATAATAAAGGCAGGCAGCAAAACAATTCATTTTTTAGATAGAAATTATTAACGAAATTGAATTTTAACAAAAAAAATTAATTTCAAACAACCTGCAGTTGGATGAGAAAAATGATGCTATTTTACATCTTTTAACATTTTTGTTTTAATTTCAACTGTTAATTTTATAATGGAGGTATATAATACTTCAAGTTGATTGATAATCATCCGTAAAGCGTGATTGCGAAATGGTTTCATTAAGATTCATGACAGGAAATATGTTTTCATATGCTACGTAGGTTGATATAAAAATAACCAATATTTATCGAATTTGATCAAAAGTGTTTTAAAATTTTCTGATTGCTTCATGACTCTGCAAATGTGTTAAATCTGCACCGTACTGCAGATCTATAATCTCACGTTATAGCTTACTCAGTGCACTATCAGCTTCTACTTGAGGATATGTTCCAGGCTATTCAAAAATCACTCTTTGATAATTAAAAATATTCTATGATCAATAAAATAGTGTCTCGATTTGAACTAAACTAGAAGTTCACTTTTCGTTACAGTCTGTTACCTTTTGACAATATATGTGACAAAATTTAAGATTAAATTCTAATTACATTCTTTCAAATTTAATCTATTTCTTATTAATTAACATAGTAAGGTATTTAAAAAGAAATATATACAGTTCTTAAGAATATCAGATTTTTACTTTTGAATATGGTTGATTTAAATAAAAAAGGCATTTAATTCCTGATAGATCTGATAAAAAGCGTGAAATTGTTTTATAGAATTTTATAACGTATCTTTTCACTTTTCAAATTTACAGAAGCTGTATAATGTACCGATGCTAGTCTAAATGTAGTTTCATCTAGTATCCTATAAAATGTTTTCTTATTTCACACGGGCGGTCTCCATTGAAAAACTCTATCAGTAAGACATATTAAACTTCGAAAAAGGCCTTTTAAGCGGTCAATAAATTTGATTCCTTTCAGGTGATTTTTACAGTTTTAATTGGAGCGATTAATTATCCAACTTTTCCAATTCTTATAAAATTTTATTTTGATGAATAAGGTAGAGATTGGCCTTAATAGATAAGGTCCAAGGCCTATCACATACGACAATCACCAGTAATAACGCAGAAAATTTTTGCAAGACTGGCAAGTGACAGATGATGAAACAATTCACATCACAAATACATTAAATTCTCCATAGAAAAAATACATCAATACTGAAGACCAAGTGATTTAGAATAATTAAAACTGGAACAAAGAAATTTCAAAAAGCAGTTAATAATCGAACATTCAAACACAATAGAAAGTTTTAAACAGCATGCAGCAAATATAAGGTACAGCAACAGCAAATTTTATAAATATAGCAAAAGCAAATTTCATTAGGAAACTCCAAAACTTCTACCAACAAACATTCCCGGCTAAAGCATCTCAAAACTATCTACCAAACTGGTGAACTAAGAACTAAAAGAAATGCATAATGAAACAAAGCTTTGGAATGGAAAATGGAATAAAAAATGAACGAAGCAGAAAGAACAAATGAATGAGCGGCAGTAGTCTCACAGCGGCGTATGTACAAAAACAAACTCATTGAAGCCAAAACATGGCAGATGTTCTAATCCATATGGCTCTATAAAACACCATCCAAAAAGATGTTCAGTCCAACCACGATTAGAAATCAGAACAGCATTACGATCATGAATACCAGTACACCACAAAATGGAAGAGAAAGCAACGTTGTTTATGAACATTTTTTCAAATATTTCTTAGAAAAAGATGAAATGGAGCAGAAAAGTATTCGAGCAAACCCAATCACACCCATCCCAATCAATAATCTTCCATTTACATTCCAAAATTATGAAGTACAATAAATCAGCTCAATAAAAGAAAAGCCTCACTAGCCGATACTATTAACAATACTGTTATTAAGATAATTCATAGCACAAATGAAAACATTCTCTTAGCACTATACAATACCTGAAAACAGAGACATTTCTAACCTGTCTGAAAGTAGATCATATAATCCTATCTTCAAAAAAGACAAAGACCTTGACGTCTTCATATAGGTCAAGTAATCTGCTGTCTATCGTTGGGAATTTCCTTGAATGTTTAATAGCTGGAAGGATGAGGCATCAATTTAATAATAAATAATTAATAAAACCATAATAACAACATAATTAATACAATCATTTTAATAATAACTAAATTTAATAAATTTCGTAGCAACAAATCACTATGGCTTCAAACTTAATATTTTCAGAATGTTGTTAATGTTGACGTCCAATCCTTCTCTTGATAGTCGAGGAGGTCAACATTAATCTAACAGTAATGGAGGTCAACATTGTGAATAAATCAGCTCCCATTGATCATAAAGATTGCATCATCAGCAAACGCAATGCACGTTGTGTCATCTGGCCATTGATGTTGTATTACATCACTGAATGACTATATGATTCCAGAAATCAGCGCTGAGGCAAGAGCCCTGCTGACTACTTTATTAGTTTACGTATTTTTGTTTGCAGGTGTGAAGTTAACTGATCTTTCACTTTTTGACATATTTAATTGCAAATATGTTATCAAAATGTGTAAACCACACTTCACATAGAGTTCTAAGTGTAAAATTTATCACACGTGTACAATAGATAGTCATTAAGTGTTTTGGAGTAGAAAATTTCTAGGCTTTAATTATATCTCGCTGGACCTAAACCCGATCTTCTGTTTCCTAGCCCTAAACACAAGAAATGTCTTTTATACATGATTTACTCAACATAATTTTCGGCAGTTGTTTTACAAAGTTTCAGTAACATTTGAATTCTTTCTCCTTAAACACTGCATGCTCTTTTCAGTAAGTAATGTTGTGAGGTAATTTCGGGTACATTCCGCAGAATCAAACTGAGACAAGAACAGATGAAAATCTAAAGCAGAAATGTCTGCAGAATACTGAGGTTGCTAGAATATCTTCTGCCTTCAAATTTTGAACCATCGCTCGGACCGTTTGCGACCTGGCGCTGTCATGATGGATGGTGTAGATTATGATTCCCTTTTGAATAATCAAAATCATATATTTTCAATGAATTACCTCACTGATTTGATGTATTGCTCACAATAATTGTTCGCTTGGAGAAATTCGAAGAAAATGATACCTCTGCAATTTTATGATACATATCATTGTATGAAATATGGCTGTTGCCATGTATTTTTTCAAATTCATCTGCTTTCTAAAAGACCTTTTTATATGCTTTTGCCCAACATATAATTTACGTCTCCTGTTACAATTCGAACAAAATTAGCTGCTGAATTGAGACATGGAACTTCTGTTCATTTCCATCAAAAATGCAGCATTCCATTATCGAGGTCGGGAGTGAACTATGTTTTCTATAAATGGCGAAATGCATAATAAAGTCAATAATATGCTTATCCGCGATGTCTTCACTTGTAATCATTGAGTTACTTCCCACTAAACCACTCATGACCAAATTTACGTCCAGAGTGAGATTTAACATTGTAGCTAAAATCACCATTTCGTCATCTACTAAAATAATTTTTATTTGTAATGTTTAGAATTGAAACGCATTCCAGCTACAGTTTCAAATGATTTTTGTTGTTGTTCAATAATCAATTCTTTCCAAAACTAACATATAATACTATAATGCAGCACAAATGTAACTTTTCATTCCCTTTTTTATAGCATTTTGTCATGCATAAATCAATTTCATCCAATTATATCTCTTCCTGAAATCATAAGATGTCATTATTGTAACCTATCCATCAGTATAACATTTAGCAATGAAATATAAACTCCAGTGTTATTCTACTCTTAATTTTCGCCATGGTTGAAAATCGGGTCCGATATTTTGCAATCATTTAATAGAACGTTTTTACAAAAGTACTGTTCTATTTACAAGACCATTTTACACGTTACGCGCTCTTAGAGATATCCTTAATACATACATATATAAACAAGAAGAATTCGAAATTTGTAGAAATAGCAGCTGGTACAAAGCAGGATCTGCTATGTGATGCACAAAATAAGGCCTTGTATCATCTGCGTCCACAATATGTGGACACAAATTGAAAACAAAAATATGAAATAAAATTATTAAAAAAATGCCCCAAATCCCAAATACAAAAATAAAAACAATATATCATAAAAACTCATAAGCCTAAAGCATAATAAAATAAACACAAATATTTACATAAATTTATACCTTCGAAAATATAATTTTGTATAAAATTCCATTTTCGAATTAAATACTGTAATTATCTTCGAGTTAATGATTACATAGCTAACGATTCCAACAAGTGGTTAACAGTTTTTAATCCCACGTTTAAAGCCAATGCTAACCATTCTAATAAAATAAGTGAATGTATTGTTTATTATTTGGCAAAGGAATTATTTTGTTTAATAATGGCAAAGTAGTCGAAATCCGTTTTGTCCAAATAAAGCTATCCTTGGAGGATGAGCTCTTGGGAAATATTGGATTTGTTGTTCTGTGTCGCATGAGGGAAATTTCCTTGCGGTCAACCCTCTCATCTTCAAATAAACAATTGCATCATTCATTAATCGTACTTCGTTGGATGTTAGGACATGTTTACTTTATTTTTTTACTTGGGTATGAAGCTTTTGATTTGAGCTTTTCCTTGCTTAACAGAAGTTTTGCTAGCTGTGAAATGATTAAAACCACAGAATATTGATAAATTGACCCGAGTCTGTTCTAGGTATTTTAGCAAGTTAAATGCATGAGGTATTTATGAGTTTCCTCAAGTTTAAAGCAAAGTTTAGTTGGAGTACCTCCATTAGAATATTCCTACCCATACACAAATAGCCGTGGAGTACGTTTTCATAATTAATTAATAAAAGAACGAATAGCAGTAAAAATAAGGGACAATTATCTACATAAGTAAATCAAAAATCAGAAAACATTAATATTATTATAGGGGTTAAATAAGTAGTATGTGTTACTTTAAAAATATTAGCTAGGCTGTGATGAATATCTTATGTATGCACACGTACTGAATTATTTCATTCTATTTGCATGCAACCTTGCAAATAAATTAAGTAGTTAAATACGCATTTTAAAAAATAGCCTTATTTTTACATTTGCCAATATTTTAACAATTAAATTATTAAACTTTCATCTAGCAGAAACAGCACGTACCATGTATTTAAATAAAACATATGTACTAAAAAAATTCTTTACCCTTTATTAAACATTTTTGACACAAAACAAAGTTGTGATTCAGCAGCCCCTAACCTTTGCATCAGTAACAGACATTTTAGTTCGAGACCGTGAGCTCAAAGAGTGGCCTGGGATATTGTATATTTTTCATAATTTTTTATATTATGGAATTTTTCCTTAAGTGGTATTTATCAAGTTCATTAATTTTCAGAGAGTCCGTTTTATATTATAATACTATGTTACACATGAATCATTAAATTCTGGTCCTTTTTTACTAACACATTACTTGATGAGGAATACAAATAGGATCCAACTGCGTGTGAATCCTTTCACAAAGTGGACACGCCCTTGGAGATTGATTCTTTTTGATTTCTGTCACTAAAGAAATAGGCAGGTGTTCTTTTTTGATGAATGCATTTCTAATGGACGTAAAAATATCTAGGATCTTCATATCCAGACCTGGAATATACGTCGTATGAAGGTCACTTAAGATAGATGTAAACGAAGCACGCTAACCCGGACCTAAAATTTAAGTAAAATTGAACTCTTACTGCAGCTAATTTTAGGTAAATACTGAATGCATTTTAAAATAATCTGCTTTAGTCTATATCCTTTTAGGAGTGAAGCATGGTACATGTAATTCAAAGTATGCTTGTTTACTTTTATCTTTGGATAAATATCTTTGGCAAACACCGCTGGCAGGTTCTTCTAAATGTATAAAGCATTTCCCAGAAATTAAGTCCAGAATAGTAGTGTGAAAGTGACAGTTCAGCAACAGGATCTCAAACTCGCAGGCGGATTGCGAATGAGCCCGGAAGCAGGTGAGGCGGTGCAAGTCGGGAGGCGGTGCAAGTTGGGAGGCGGATTGACACGGTGCAAGTTGGGAGGCAGATTGAGGCGGTGCAAGTCAGGAGGCGCAGTTTGATTTAGTTGATAAGGTGTCGTCACACTTTGATAAGAGATTATCTTTTGTTGATTTTCCAGCGGTAATTTCTAATTTTAGGATTTTTTTTCCTTTGTATTTTTCTTCCTCTTTACTTGGCATATAATGGTTATTTCCTACGCCTGGAATTTAATGACTGACAGGTAGATGTAAATTTTTAATTTTTGCGCTATATTTCAAGAATTATAATGTCCTATGCACTCTTAGTTTTAACGTATGCCTTACAATTTTTTATTTCATCAGAGCATATTAATTTTCCTTTATCTTAATTACATTACTCATTTTACACAGGACGTTCTTCATATCTTTTAACCATATACTGGTAATTTTATTTCACTTATTAAATTTTAGGAGTGTAATTATTCAGATATACATTTTAATTTATCATATGATTTTAATTTTAGATCCAATTTTAACTTTTTCCCTTCTTTCTAACCTTCGTAATGTTTAATGTACTCCAATTTATAACTTATTTGCTATATTTTACGAGCGTAATTATTGAAATATATGTTTCTATTTATTATATCATTTAATTTTATATATAATTTCAATCTTTTTTTCATACTTTCTAACATTTGCGATCTTCAACATATTATATATTTTAACTTATTTCTGATATTTTCTGATCGTTTACATGACCTTCACTTAATTTAGATGTAAAATTTTTAATTTATTTCGTAAATCTTAAGCTTATTTATTATATTATCACACTATACACACTGACTTTTATTTAATTTTAGATGTAATCTTTTAACCTTCTTTCCTATTTTTAATGTTTTTACTTCCCAACATACTCTAAAGTTTAACTAATTTGCTATATTTTCGCATAATATACATCCCATTTGTAACTACTTTCATACATTTTAACTTTCATAATTTCCAGTATAGTCCTAACTTTAACATAATTCGTATATTTTCCTATCATGTACCTAACTTTTATATAATTTTACATGTAAATTTTAACTTCTTTTCTATTTTTCGACGTTTTTAGTTCCCAACATACTCTGAATTTTAACTAATTTGCTATATTTTCACACTATGTACACGACTTTCATTTAATTTTTAACTACTTTGTACATGACTTTCATATAATTTTTAACTACTTTCATACGTTTTAACCTTAGTAATTTCAAACAGGCTCTTAAGGTTAGCTTAATTCCTCTGTTTTTTATCATATATATGGACTTTATTTAATTTTAGATGCTATTTTTTACTTACATCTTATGTAACTCGTACATTTCAAACCTTCGTAATTTTTAAAGTACTCTAATTTTGAACTTGTTTATTATATTTTCTTACCATATACATGAACTTTAATTATTTTAGATGTAATTTTTATACTTTTCTGACACTTTGTTTCTTTCTAGTTCCCAACATACTCTAAATTTTAACCCATTTTTATAATTTTCGGTTGTAATCACGCTTTTGATTTTACTATTTCAGCTAAATATACACGTTTAAATGTCTTAAATATAGAGATAGTTTTCAATTAAACATTTTATTTTACAACCTTTAACTGCTATTTGTACCCAATTCGTTGAATAGCCTTTACTTACTCTATATTTTATAGTACTGTTTTAATTTGCCAACTGTACAATTTCTTGTTTTATAGCAGTCTTACCATGACTGATTCTAATATTTTTCTTCATTCGCATTTTCAGACTTTAACCTTTCCTGAGTATTCATGTATTTCCTTAAAGTTTTTACATCATTTATATCTGAATACATGCATTTAAGCTCTTCAGTATTACCAATGTTCAGTTTTGAACCTAGATTGCTATTAAGCTAACTTGATAGATTGCGAATTTTTAGAATGAATTCCCAATTTTCATCTATAATTTCAGAACCTTTTTCACTGCTTCATATATACATACAGAAATCTTTCATATTGTTTTAGACGTTTCATACCTTTTAATTCGGTATGTTTTTGCTAATTCATTGCATCCTACATCACTTTAAATGCCCCGACTATGCTAAATTTATCACCTTTTTTCTGCACCAAGTACGAGTATTTCTGCCTTCATAGACAACTTTCAAGTAAAATTAGCGAAATGTCAGTTTTCATTAATTTATTTACCAAGTTATTTTCTTATGAAAGAAATCTTATGAAACACCTGCCATACTTTTACACATCATATATCCTTACCAATATACATATAGTTACGCAAGGAACCAAAGAAAGAAACAGTAAGAGACACTTTACCCAAGTCTCCGCTATATTTCTGAATATTTTTACCTCCATCTGCCCCGAATACAGAAATTTCTTCATAAAATTCTCATCATGTAAGTTAACTATTCTTTACTAAGACACATTTAATGAGGAATAATCCCCTTTCAATGCAAAATTACACCCAAATAATTATAATATTTTCTTATATTTGTACGTATATGTTCGCATTATAGGAACTTTCTATGCATTTTTGAGAAATGTAATTTAATTATTGTTGCTAAATATTGCTGTTTTCCAAGAGAAAAACTCCAAAGGCTATCTAAATCATCCAACTTTTCCTGCATTATTTCCTCAGTACAGAATAACTATCTTAGAACTATTTTCCTAATTTTAAGAACTTAATACAAAATAAGCATGCTCCACTGTAGATTATTTACTATTTTATCCAAAATGAAGATAGAAACTTTACCAAATTTAAGCTTTTTTTTCCCAGAATTCCAACAAAGAACAACTTATTTACCTAAAAATGAGTCTTAGGATATTCTTATCGGCTTCAGATTTGCTATCAGTCGGAAAAACCTGATGTTCACTTTATCTAGCCTTGTCACTATACACATAAGAACCACGAATCATTGTGAAGTACAATCAACATTTTAGATACAGTCAATATTGATTCAACTAACTTTAATTAAATTTAAATTAGAAATTTTAAAAGATAAGCGGATTTATGATACATATTATTAGATTAGTCACAAGCATTATTAGTGGAAAATACAATTAAATACCCAAGACCCACATGCCCACTAAGAACAATACGAAAAGTAAAACTTTATGCATATTTCCACGAAATGTGAAATCTTGTATTTTAGTATAAAACCTGACTAACAAATTATTTCCAATAAGCAGTATACGGATAAAAAGAGTATTCTTATGATACCTTATTAAGACTTAAGCAGTAAGAGAAAGGTAAAGAGATATTCATTAAAACATAATATGAAACAGTTGACAGCTAAATAACGATACATTTCAATATAAATAAAACATTTTTTATTAAAATACATACTTACTAAAATAATTTTTTCTCACAAATTTTCTATTCTATCACGTAAAGTTGACAACGAAATATTCTTTAAAAAGTCATCGCTGTCATAAATACAACAGCATGTGTCTACATACAGTTTTTGAGCAAGTCTTTTAAAGTTCATTGACAACATAGCTTTGTCAGTATAATTCATAGCTTTTTCCCGAGTCGTCTCCATTATACAGGGGTGGCGGCGCTGACTTGGATGATCGACTGCACATCCCTCACAGATAAATACCTCGTTGAGACTGGTTAAGTACTCCTCGTAAATAATATTATTAACTTTCTGCATGCATTGCTCACTAGTTAAATGTTCCAGCTGCTGGCATTTTGATCGCCGTTTTCGTATCTCATCCGGTAACACATTTTGAAATAGAGCAGTTTGGATAGTCTGTGTTACTTCACTGTATAAATCTAAAAGTTTATCGGTCTGATATGACTCTAATTCAAAACAATCTGCTACGAGACGGAAACCACCGCAGGAGCTTTTAAAAATTCGTTGAAGAACACATTGCGCGTTTGTACAAAACACCGCCAACTGATTATTGGCTATGAAGGATGCTTCCGAATACTTGAAATTAAAGTTTGATAATTTTTTCATAAAATCATACCACGTCGCAGGAGTCATACTCACACCCTCAAGGGAAGATCCACAGTTGAAATTATTCTTTTCTGCAGAGTTCTGTATATGAATTCGAACGTTATTATTCCTGCTCACAACGATGGAAAGACGACACATCCGTTCTAATGACCAATAATTGATCACTTCATCATAATTTCGTGATGACTGGTAATGCCGACTCAACCAATCGTCCTGAGGTATCTCGAGTATCTCATTATCTTCTAAACGTGATTTCTTATGCAGAAAAGTCCTTTTATTCATATACGGTTTGGGGGTTATATCGTCATAATAACCGAAGTCCATTTCATCAGAAGAACGCTTCACCTGTGGAGATATAAGTTTTCTAAACGTCAAACTTATTCGAATAGTCTTCACTTCGGGCTGGGATGGAATACCGTGTTTCCAGATTACATTAGTGGGGGGTTTCATCACTAGAAGCGATCCATGTTCAAGACTCAGAATGTGAGTCATATAATTCTCTCTTGTAAAATGCATCACTCGCGTCGCACCGTAACTCAGTGTGGGAATGCAGTAGGAAGGGTCCAGAGAGCTTTCATCGTCTCTGTGCGCGGATATCTTGGCATCTCCGGTAGGGTATTTATTGAGTAGAACGTAATTATATTTTTCGTGGGTGAGTGCTTCCACTTCACTTTTAATTTGCTGCAGCATAGGAGTCCAGGGCAGGGCGGCAATTGATGTCCCCGAAAAACTGTAGGTGAGTCCATCTTCATCCCCGAAGGCGCAACAAAGTCGAGCTGGAATATGTTGACGGCCGTAAATATTCAGTTTCACGGTTTGGAAAGGATAGGTGCACAGTTCCGCAAATATAGAATCAGCTTTTTCTTTGTCATGAAAATCTTTAAAATAGGACAGTATTAACTGATCATCAAATATTTCGGTCATCGAGAGTATTATAAGAGTTAAGAAAAACTGCTTCGAATCCTCCAAGATTTGCAATGAAATGAGAAATATAGTGAGATAGGATATTTCTAAACAACTTATTTATATAATCATTTACTGATAAGAAGGGATCATTTGATTCACTATCCTGCTATGATTTCATTCTTCTAATCGATAATCATGTTATTTATTTGGATAACCTCATGTTTTCCAGGAAGATGCTAATCACACTGAATCATGGTAGAATAAACAGATGGGATACTTCTTATCACTTCTGCTATGAATGAAATGAAGAAAAATATTAGAATCAGTCATGGTAAGACTGCTATAAAACAAGAAATTGTACAGTTGGCAAATTAAAACAGTACTATAAAATATAGAATAAGTAAAGGCTATTCAACGAATTTGGTACAAATAGCAGTTAAAGGTTGTAAAATAAAATGTTTAATTGAAAACTATCTCTATATTTAAGACATTTAAACGTGTATATTTAGCTGAAATAGTAAAATCAAAAGCGTGATTACAACCGAAAATTATAAAAATGGGTTAAAATTTAGAGTATGTTGGGAACTAGAAAGAAACAAAGTGTCAGAAAAGTATAAAAATTACATCTAAAATAATTAAAGTTCATGTATATGGTAAGAAAATATAATAAACAAGTTCAAAATTAGAGTACTTTAAAAATTACGAAGGTTTGAAATGTACGAGTTACATAAGATGTAAGTAAAAAATAGCATCTAAAATTAAAGTCCATATATATGATAAAAAACAGAGGAATTAAGCTAACCGTAAGAGCCTGTTTGAAATTACTAAGGTTAAAACGTATGAAAGTAGTTAAAAATTATATGAAAGTCATGTACAAAGTAGTTAAAAATTAAATGAAAGTCGTGTACATAGTGTGAAAATATAGCAAATTAGTTAAAATTCAGAGTATGTTGGGAACTAAAAACGTCGAAAAATAGAAAAGAAGTTAAAATTTACATGTAAAATTATATAAAAGTTAGGTACATGACAGGAAAATATACGAATTATGTTAAAGTTAGGACTATACTGGAAATTATGAAAGTTAAAATGTATGAAAGTAGTTACAAATGGGATGTATATTATGCGAAAATATAGCAAATTAGTTAAACTTTAGAGTATGTTGGGAAGTAAAAACATTAAAAATAGGAAAGAAGGTTAAAAGATTACATCTAAAATTAAATAAAAGTCAGTGTGTATAGTGTGATAATATAATAAATAAGCTTAAGATTTACGAAATAAATTAAAAATTTTACATCTAAATTAAGTGAAGGTCATGTAAACGATCAGAAAATATCAGAAATAAGTTAAAATATACAATATGTTGAAGATCGCAAATGTTAGAAAGTATGAAAAAAAGATTGAAATTATATATAAAATTAAATGATATAATAAATAGAAACATATATTTCAATAATTACGCTCGTAAAATATAGCAAATAAGTTATAAATTGAAGTACATTAAACATTACGAAGGTTAGAAAGAAGGGAAAAAGTTAAAATTGGATCTAAAATTAAAATTATATGATAAATTAAAATGTATATCTGAATAATTACACTCCTAAAATTTAATAAGTGAAATAAAATTACCAGTATATGGTTAAAAGATATGAAGAACGTCCTGTGTAAAATGAGTAATGTAATTAAGATAAAGGAAAATTAATATGCTCTGATGAAATAAAAAATTGTAAGGCATACGTTAAAACTAAGAGTGCATAGGACATTATAATTCTTGAAATATAGCGCAAAAATTAAAAATTTACATCTACCTGTCAGTCATTAAATTCCAGGCGTAGGAAATAACCATTATATGCCAAGTAAAGAGGAAGAAAAATACAAAGGAAAAAAAATCCTAAAATTAGAAATTACCGCTGGAAAATCAACAAAAGATAATCTCTTATCAAAGTGTGACGACACCTTATCAACTAAATCAAACTGCGCCTCCTGACTTGCACCGCCTCAATCTGCCTCCCAACTTGCACCGTGTCAATCCGCCTCCCAACTTGCACCGCCTCCCGACTTGCACCGCCTCACCTGCTTCCGGGCTCATCCGCAATCCGCCTGCGAGTTTGAGATCCTGTTGCTGAACTGTCACTTTCACACTACTCAGAATAATATATGGATTTGTTAGGCCGTAGTCAGATTAATAAAATAGATATTTATTCCCTATCGCGGATCATTTTTCAAAGTGTGTAGAAATTGTTCTCCTCATATAAGCCTCCGCTAAAATTCTTACTGATCCCTTTTTAAATAAAATTATGTTGGTGTTGTTACTGATTTTAACTGGTTAGCCATTAAGCTAGACCAGGTCATGAGTCCAAGAGTCGTCAATTTATTTTAAAATATGGGGCCCCATTTCAAGTTAGTGCAGATAATGGCAAGTATTATTAGTTATGGCAAGTTATTAGGCAGATCTTTGAGGATTTATGCACAGAGCTTAGCAAACAACATTTTAAGATGGTTCTCTATCGGCTGTAGTCAAACACCGCAGAGCGGTAAATAGAAGCAAATTTAAGATTATTTCTAGTTATGTAGAAAGTTATCATAAGCTCTGGGATAGCTGCGTCACTGAACTTGGATTTGCCTTCAGGACAGCTAAGCATGATACTAGCAGGAATACTCGAGCGGAGTTATTTCTTGAAAAAAAGTTTATTTCCCCTCTAGATAAACTATTTTTCGTTCAAATGAGAGCTCCATAATTTGACATGGCGGACATCCAGAAATTTTTGGACGAGGCTGCTAAAGGTCAATATGGGTAGAGAGAAGCAAAAACTTTATTACGATAAGAAAAGGCGCGATTTTGATTGTAAGGTGAGGTTAAAATCTTCAAAATTGAACGTTCTCTTTCATGCGCCCTTTAAGATAAAGTACGGAAGTTTTTCTCTAAATTTGAAAGCCCATTCTTCGTCGAGAGAATAAGAGAAACGGTAGTCTATCTTTTAAATAAAAAAATGGGAAGAATCTGATTGATAACATCAATTATATATAGAGGTATTATGAGAGAGCTAATATGTCCGTGTTCAAGGATAGTTTCAGGGATCGCCTTCGGTAAACAGGGATAGACCAGCTGTTAAGATTGTAGAAATTCCTTCAACCTTCAGGAGTGGAAGATCTGGCAAGAAAAGGAAAACAGGCTGGTAACAGCGAAGTGCAAAAAAAAAGACCCACATGCGATCAGGCAAAAGACAGTATATTGGCAAATAAAGAGGATCTCAGACAAAAGAAAAGTTTTCAGGAGAAGAGGAAAGTTACAATGATCCAGCAGATCTAGAGAACAAACGAGTAATCAGCAACCCACGAAGAAGCAGATTATACATACGCAGACACAAGGTAAAAAAAATATGCAAATCAAAAGTCTGATTTAAATTTGTCATAGCCCCTTAAAAGTCCTTTTTTATTTGCGTGCTTCCGGTTCTCTGGGCTAAAATTAGTAGCTAATAAAGCTTTCTAAAATGCGTCATTTCAAAATTATAGCTATTATATGATTTTTACATTACGTTAATAGCTCAAATGCTTGCATGTATAGCAAGAAGAGGTTTAAAAACTTTAAATTAATCAATCAAAAGAATGTTAAATCAAAACGAAAGCGTTCTGAATGAGATTTCGTTTTGTGCACGTTGCATTCGCTCTGTGTTTCTCTTGCTAGCACAAATCATGTCGTTGATTTTGTAACGACAACATCTTAAAAATGTAAATTTTCCTCAAAAACAGGAGCTCTTACTCCACCAATTTAATACAGATGCGTGAAGAATGTTCATCTTCAACAAAACCAATGTTTTACCAAGAAATAAAAAGTCTGAATCGGCTCTGATTCCAATTACTTCTTTAGAAGTCGGTTGTCATCCTTAACAATTATGTCATCTGCATTTGTTTTCGAGCACCAAATTATATCACATATTTTGTTAGAAATATCTTTTTTCTTTACCACATTAGTTCGAAGTTCAATAAATAGTACGGAAAAGCGCAAAATTGTTAAATATTTTACACTAAAAGGCCCATATAAAAGCACCAGACTATTGAAACAGCTGGAGTTCTTTCTTCTAAATGTGGACTTTTTAATTAAAAAAAGAGTAAAATTCGCGCAAAAAACAAATGCTAAACTTTTTAACAGCGACAAAATGCAAAAACATGTCAAAAAAAATTAAACAAACGAAAATAGCAGAGTTTTAGAGCAAACGAACCAGAGAAACCAAGATATTGTAAAAGAAGCTTGTGAGTTAAATTAGTCATCTTATGCTTGGTATAAAAAAGTTCTGTTTTTTTAATATTTTTAACACTAAAAAAAAGGTCAGGGTGCATAGGTCAACATTAATGTCTTTAATCAAATAATGATATTTTCACTTTCCTAGATGCCCTCCACCCATTTTCAAAAGATCAGATAGTATTTGAAATACATTAACCGCGGCTTATTAAATTTACTGATTGATAAAATCAGGCGTTTATTAAGTTCGGGTTTCCAGGAACCAAATCTTCGATCAAGATCAAAACTTTGGTCTACAAATTTTTATAAAAGTTATTTTTAAAACTTTCAAATTTGCGTTAATATTTTAATTGTAACATTAATTATTAGTTATTATTTAACATTAATTATTACTATATAATTTATTCATTATCATTGTTAATTATTATTTTCGTTACTGTCTTACCAGATGTATTTAAAACTGACATCACAGTTTGAATTAATTATTAGTTATTATTTAACATTAATTATTACTATATTATTTATTCATTATCATTGTTAATTATTATTTAACATTAATTATTACTATATTATTTATTCATTAGCATTGTTAATTATTATTTAACATTAATTATTACTATATTATTTATTCATTATCATTGTTAATTATTATTTTAGTTACTATCTTACCAGATGTATTTAAAACTGACATCACAATTTGCAATATTCATATCGCCGTCTATTAAACTCAGCCTCTTTATAAATTCACACATATTTGGAACAGATGTGATTTTAATAAGCGACGGGTATTGCATATGGAATGTTGTCTAATTTTTTCAACTCTAGGATTTTAAAAATATTAAATCAGAAACATGAACAAAAAGTTAAACTTTGCATTTTAGTTTTTAATACCTTTTTTTAAATCAGTTACTGGAATTGTTTTCGTTTTAAATACCATGGAATGGCCTATCAGAAGAAGTGATTTGTCATGTGAAAGGGAGATTTTAATTCTGTATTTTGTTCGTAATTAGTGAATTAATAAACAATTTTAACTGCATTAATTTGGTGATTGTTAAGGTTTCTAGCAAAAAAACATAAGAATTCTTTAGGCTTTTCCTATATTTCAGTTTCCGAAAGAAAGAAGATTCATGTTTAGAAGTATAAATTTGTACTTTTATATAACACTTACCACACTGAAATCATGAGAACAAAACATGCAAAAAAATGTATTGTACATTTTTTAATTTAGACGAAAAATTTTGAATTTTAAAGTTTATTTCGCGAAATACTTGGTAGAGAATATATTTTACATCAGGTGATGCACAAATGATAGAGGGTTGGGGGTTTCGGAGAAGGTTTTACTCCTAACGACCTTGTTACACGGAAGGTCTTCCATGTGAGCAAATAAATAACAAGTGTAATGAGCGTCTAATTGCGTAGTCAATACCGTTTTTTATTTACAATTAAGCACGTGTTAAAATAATATCTATCCCATGTTGTTATATCAAACATTAGTACCTATTGTTGCTACCAATAATATCTCCATTTCATGTTAATTGTAGATATAGATATTTTATATATTAAATGAAAGTTCACATAGGAAATCCTTTTATATTTGTGAAATATTCTAGGATTTGGAAATAACGTTCGCAAGAATGAATTCTAATTTATGTTATTACGTAAATTGGCTTTTGCTATTTTTGCTCCGTCGTGCGGAATTCTAAAATTTATGGAAAAAGAAACAAAAATCATGTTTCGAGTTTATGAGTTTGCATTTGCCGCCAAGTGGTACCTAAGCCTATTTTCCTTTATTTATTCATATATTCATGAGAGCTTTCATCAACGCTGTAGCGGCTGTTCAGTCAGTTTTTTGGAAGCCACCGCTCAAATGGGTAACTTGGATTTTCCTGTTTTCAGAGAAAAGGGGTTGTATAGCCATTTTGTTGCGGACTTTTTCAACATGCGTCCAACTTTTTATTACTTTTTGTAGAAAATATCCAAATCTTACGCGGACAAACATATTTGTGCTTAGGCGTTTTCAAATATTATTTTTTAATTTTCGTAAAGGGTTAAGAATACGATTTTGTGGACAAACTGAAGAGTGAAGTTTTCATTAACTGCAAAGAGCATCTTACGCCATCATCACGTCTTCCAGTAAAATAATATGTATGAATAAAATGTTGCCCTTTCACAGAATTAAATATTTGACTGTACAAAAGTCTTATTCTATGTACAGTCAATTATACATTAGGAAGTGCAATAGGTCTTTCTCGGGCCGAAACCACCGACTTGCTTCAATATTTTATGCCGTTCTCTCACTAAATTTTGTTTTAAAAGGGCGAGTTTCCCATTTGGAGTTTTTTGCAGTTTGATTCATTTTAATCCGAAATTTCAACTTGATTGGGATCGTCTTTGTTTAAACTTTTGCTATACCCTATCTCTAGTTTCTTGCCTATATAGTTCAGTTTATAAAAATTAAAAACTACCAACCTTTGTAGAGTTTTGTGAAATCTTTTCAGGTATACGTGAACCAACACAGATAATCAACAGCACCTCGAATTCGCTGTTTTCTTCATTTGCTCAAGTATTTAAAAAAACAAAACTTTAAAACATTGTGAACACTGAGTCCATTAATAGAGCAGTTTAAAGTTTAGGTTTTTATGTTCGTTCCACAAAAAGGAGCATAAACATTGCGAAAAATCCCAGGTTACTATATCACGCCTCGAAGAGCCGTTTGCTGTTGAAATTTTCAAAGCATTCAAAGGCTTTAAATTTAAAAATATAAAGTTATAAAATTTTTTAAAGACTATAGTCTGATCTTCATTTCTATATTCCAGTTTATCACCGAAGAAACTGTTTTAAACTACGGGATTACGACAAGCGTACTGGTTTAAGAATTAATCCTTAGAAATTAAAAAGAAAAAAATTCACATCATACTTAAAATAAGTGTTTCAACATAGCAACAATAAATAATTAAAAAAAACTTGCAATAAAGTTATTTCACCATAAATGAACTCCTCATGGATAGTTCTGCAATTATTCAGTAATGAACAACATTAACTGGAACCAAGAAGCATACTTTGCAATGGATTTCTTGCCCAAGAAGTGTGCAAAAAAAACTAAATATGGTATAAGTAAAATTGCAACAATTTTGATTTTGTCAGGCTTTGGAATTTGCATACAATTCGGAAAGGACAATAGTAATATATTTTTCAAAATACTGAAGAGAGTTTTTTTAAAGGTTTGCTGTCACATACTAGCCACCATATAAGTTAACGAAGTAAGTTTATAATATTAACATTAATAATAACGCTATAAAATAAGTTTCCGAGAAACTCCGTTTGGGTGAAATATAAACTTTAAAAATTAATTAAAAAAACTAAAGAAGCAAGAGAATTAAGAAAGAAATTTAATATAAATTAAACTTATTGGCAAATTTTAAATCTTTTCTTTCATCCATAAAATTTTCTTTAAATTATTTATCTTGATTTAAGATTTCGTACTAAAGTGCCTTTTTGAGTGCATAGTTGCCAAATATTTCAAATGATAAAGTTCAGGTATCATCCACTTAAAGGAAATTCGTTTTGTGCCATTTCGTTTCGACGAAATACGTCTATTTTCAAAAGTTTATATTCATCGAAAGAGAAATTCGAAATTAAATTTCTCTTTTAAGAAACAAGCGAAAAATGTAAATAACATTCACATTTCGTTTTCAGAGAAGATCGCTGAAAAGTATAATAATTATGAAAATTTATTATAATTATAATTATGAATGCATTCTAAATTATACGACATTTTGGACAAGACAGTTTCAGTACTATAAAGATCAGTATGCGATAAATAAAGGACAAGTCCAAACAATCAAACGTACTATTGTATCAAACCTTGTACATAAGCTATTGTAAAGAACAGACTTAGATCTTCGAAACAGATATAGGCAGATATAAAAGCTACTAGTACAGAAATCTGACAGATCCATATCACGATTAGATGTTAATAAATGACCCCATTACTCCCCCTCCCGTTGCCGTCCTCAATCTCTCTTAAATCTACGATACTTCAGCCCCAACCGCAGCCTTTTAGCATTACACTAATAGCACATATTTCCAATTTTGAAACGCTAAATTGCTCTATGTATATTATGTTGTTAAATATTTATTATAGCATTCTCATTTTTAATGTATTTAGATTTTGTGTGCCATTTGGTGTCATTTCATACGTTGTTCTTCAAGCATAAGCACGAAATTAACAGTAATTGCTACGTAATTTATAGGTAATTGCTTACATCACTTAAGATTCCTATGAGCACACTATTGCAGTGTGAGGGGAAACCTGTATTTGAATTTCCGATGACCTGTTGCTCTTTCCTGAAAAAATTTCAAACGTCTTTTATTAAACTCAGGTATGTTTTAGCGTTTAGACTATTCTTCAGATATATTTCTAAAACATTAAGAACTGATTCTGAGGAAAAGCAACTGGGCCGAAATTTTCTTTCTCGTCTTGCATACTCTCTAAAATATATAAGAATATCGAGAAAGAAAATGGCATTAAAAAGTTTCTATCCGCACAACATTTCAGTATAATTACCACACACCTTTAGATTTCTCTGTCACTTAAAAATAATAAAAACGTATTGTCTCTCAGACGGTATAGTGGTTAGTGAAGCATACTACGGTACTGAAAGGCTCGGGTTTGAATCCCGGAGAAGACATGGATGTTTTTAAATGTATGTTGTCGGTGCGGCATGACGGCACTTTAAATATGCGGCGAGCCGAAAGTCCTCTCGTATGGAATGGTGGGAAAGGAGAGGAGTGGGAGAACTCGGATCCCCCTCGGGGCAGGCTCTGCCTCAAAATTGGGGGCGGAAAATAGAAATCCAATCAATTCTACGGAGTAGGATCTGGCAACCCTTGTTCCGTGTGCTATGGACAAGACAACAACAAAACACTTACTGAAGAAATATAAATGCATATGCTTTTGATTATTGAAATATTTTAGTTTATTGCTCGTATCATTTCGTCTAATTATTTTTAATAATATTACTTTTCCCCTTAAATGTATGAGCTGATAAGCAAAACAAAAATTTTTTTCTATGTTTCACAAAAAATTATTTTCTATGGTGTTATCGCAGCTCGAGAACTGATAATGTCTTATATTAATAAAAATTTCATCTTTTGCATACTGCGTTTCTTTCTATTTTTCCAAATCATCTATAAATGCCAAGTTACTAAAGAAGGAAGAGACATTTAACATAAGATAAAAAGACTTCGCAAAATCTCTAAGTAGCTTTCATATAAAAATTTCGGGAAAACTTAAATAGGGATAAATATTTCTTTATACAACTTGTTCTCTGTGCATTATTCTCTTCGTGACATATTTTAGTTTTAAATAATATTATTGTAACAGTGTCGAATAGTTTCGGTGAGATATTTTTATTCTATTTTTCTACAAAAATTGCTGTTGTTCGTTTACTAATTAATAAATTTAAATTAATAAGTTTACTAATTAATAAATGTACGAAATATGATGTCCATTGAATATATGGAAAACATTCAGTATTTTACAAGCAGAAGAATAATGAATATCTTCTGACGGACATGCAGGTGAAATACAGACTTAAATGGTTCTTAAGCACTTGCTGACTTCAATGACTTGTTCTGAAAACCATAATTTTTTATGCGCTACAATATTCACTAAAAGAGGATTTCACGTCATCTAGCATCAAAACAAATGTGTGATGAAAAGGATAATCAAATCATTTTAGTTTTCTTAAATAATGTTTCGATCCTCAAATCATAAAAACAGTTTGAACAAAAATTGTGTCTTTTCATTTCAGCAGTCACTATATCAGCTACTCTTCTCAAAAACAGTCAATTGCTTAATAACTGAGCAATCTGACATTTTCTAAATAGAACGTATTAAAAAAACCACAACATTATTGAAGAAAGGGAAAAAAGATTTCAGTAATTCACTTGAACTGTACCTAAACAAAAGTTATATAATCATAAACAAGTTATATAATTAAAAACTTAATTTTTGCATTATAACTAAATATTTAAAAAATTAAAATTCACTAATAAGGACTTATATTTAAAATAAAATCTAAAAAGTCTCATATTTAAAATATTTTTAAGAAGAATAAATCTGCTGTAAGTTTTTTAAATCGAAAATTCTAATTGATTTTTGTAATATTTTCTTTATTTTTTGGTTGCTACTGTAGATTATATTGAAAATGTTTGGAAACTTATCGCAAATTCTCAAAATCTAGAACTTGAAAAAACAGGGGATTATGTAAACTATAAATCCATCTTTGTCAAGAATATTTTTTTTCTCGAACTGGGAATTTTTTCGAGCTTCTTGAATCATTTCAGTTTCTCAATGTAAACCAAAGCTGCTTCATCATCGGAAAAAAAATTTTAGACAGTTTATACTTGATTAATATTAGGAACACAAATCTGAAGACTATTTTAAGGCACATTGCTGTAACTATTTATAGACTAATTTGTGTTAGGTACCTTTCTTCTACACTCTTAAAACAGAATTGTAGTAGTTTAGTTAACACTTTAATTATGAAATCAGCTCTTAAGATGGCAGTTTACTTATGAATTATTTTTTCAAACCCATTTCGTAAAAATCGAACAAAAAAGGATTTTGAATAGTTTAACGTTTAGTAATATTTTTAAGATAGTATACACAAGAGCCTTTTTTCTTCACTAATCACAGTTTTATGCATGTGTACGCTTTCACGGTATGTTTTCTTCGAGCTGAAATCAAATATATATGCAAGATTTTGCTTTTCATATTGTACATAACATATTAGTGAGAATATCCGTTTTTGAAAGCAAGCACAATATTTTCTGTAACGGCTCGTAAATGTGAGAGTAAAAAAATTAACGATATTAGACGGATATTTTATTTACTTTTAACGACCAAACTGTATCACGTTCTTTAGCAAATATCTTAGAAGAAATATGTTTGGCTCCAACACAAGTTACAGCTAACATATTTATTCTAAAACTTAGGTTAACTCAAAAAGACTACTTACTCTCTATAGAAACTCTTAAAACGTGGGCTGTTGCGTACATTTACTTCCATTTGAGCTCGTAAGATTTGTGTTTGTACGTAACGGAAATACGAATTTATTTATCCTTTTTATTTTACCAGACTTTTATCAGAGAAGTATTGAGTACTAATTTTAGAAGCTTAACATTTCGTTTCATAAAGATAAATGATTTTAGAACTCGAATACATCATTTGATAATTTACAAGCATCACAACCTATGGCTATTACGTAAATTTATAGTCATTCATTTATTTTACACCGGACTTCCAGTTATTTGGCTTTTTTGTAAACCGTAGATGTGTTATATTCATAGCTGTAAAGATTTTATTTTATTTTATAGGATTACGCTCATTAAAAGACTAACTAAGCTTCATATTATAGGCACAAATTTTCCTAGTTCCGACCTAATTTTAAATCAAAATCTACAGTGGACTATCCGACAGTTTCCCACACCTCTTTACCTTCCATAAACCTTTCGAAAACATTTTCGATTAGACAATATTTTAAATGCCCTTATGCTGCAAAGCACTGTACACTTGCAAAACATTTATGCCTTCTAAAAGATTCGAATTCGGGCTTCCTATAATGATGCCACCTATATGGTGCCTGTGTGTAAGGTAAGCGAGAATTAGCTCATGTTAGAGAGAATTCCCCCTTGCAAGCAGTAATTCTCAGCTGCGTCATCGCAGTTCAGTAATCCGTTCTTAATCTTTCCGGGCATTTTTGCATTCTATGTTTTGTACTTAATGCATTATATTGCAAAAACGCGTTTGAAATATTATGAAAATGGTGAATTTTAAAATGTAGCCTTATTCTTAAATTTCGGAAGCAATTCACTTATCTATTTCTCTTTATAGAAAATCGTACTTACAGTTAAGTCCCCTAAATGTGAAACAAAAAGGAAAGGTATGTTTAAGTGCAAGGAAGGACGAAATAAGAACTTATTAATATTCAAGGAAAATGTAAGAGGATTCTCCTCTAAGCTTTGAATTTTTGAATACGCCGGAAGACAGTGCAGAATATAGTAAGGAAACGAGACAAGCCAACATTAAAATATTGCTTATAAGTGTAAAATGTATGCCAGAGCTCTCGAAAGAAAAGTGATGAAAGAAACACCCCATACGAATACGAGCAGCTTGATTCTGCCCTTGTAAAGTTGTCTATTCAACAAAAATTGATGCAATGCTATGGTTCAGTGATTTTGAATAAAACATAGTATCTTTTACGTAAATTGTAGTTGCCAGAGACATTTCAATTTTCTCATGGCTGGGAAAAGAATATTTTAAGTTTAGTGGTATAGAAACTTTGAACTGGTTTTGAAAAAGAATTTCTTGTAAAGAAATGCAAATGTCAATGAGATAAGATATTTTTGAAGTTAGAAATATTTTCCTTATCTGAAATTTTTATCTGTGACACAATTAGACGAAATCATGTAAACTTTCCTACATCGAAATAAAACAAAATCTAAGGCAAGTTTTTAATTAATAACATAATAGATATGTATATGGAAGTATCTCATGTTTTGTACAAATATTGTTTTTATGGCTATTTGCTTATATATTAACATCAGCTTATTTATTTTGTATTTTTTTAGACTTGACCCTATTTAATATATTATGCGTTTCACATAACTGCTCAGGATCCAAAAGTATACTTGTGAACTGATACTGACCCATTCTTTCTTTTGTTTAGTAATTATGAAATACAGCCTCACAAATGTAAATGAATTCAAATATTTATTGATCTTATTTAAGTGCATTAGATTGTAGAGACATTAGGTTATTTTGAAGTAGGAAACATGAAAAATGAGCAATGCCTTCACCGGGAATCGAACCACGGACCTCTCGGCTACGCGCCGTGCGTGCTGACCACTACACCACGAAGACATGCGAAGAAGTTGGGAGAAATACCCTATATACTCTCCCTTTTAAAGGACGACTGGGGTTTTCGGGATCCAATCGCCAAATCCCGATGGTGGGGAATCATCATCCACCACCTTCTTAGTTCGGGCGCCAGTGTAGAGACATTAGATTATTTCGAAGCAGGAGATATGAAAAATGAGCAACACCATGAATGCATGCGAAGAAGGCGGGATAAATACCTTATAAGATCTTTAAGTACATTAGAAACTTTAGAATGGCTTGCATTCCAAAACTTCTTCATTGGCTGAGTGGATTTGTCTCATGAACACTTTTAATCTATTCGATTTCCGTTCCTCGTAAATGGACTGTCTGCATACGGCTTTTCATCAAGCCCTTCATTTGGAATCAAGCCATTCTCACTTCGAAAGTTCCCGTAAAGGCATCCTTCTTAATTCGGATAGTCTGGTGGTAGATTTCAGAGACATTGCTTAGAATCAGTTAATGAACTGAGTAATTATAATTTTCGAAATGACAATTTGTTTCTTGAAAGAATGTGAAAGTATTAAATTGTAATAGATCTCACAAAGAAAATATATCCCTCTTGAGTCGAAATTCTTTCACCATACTCGTAAAACATCCATCTATTTTGAAATTATCAAATGAAAAATGCAGTATAAAATGCAGTATTTGCTGAACTGCTAAATAAATGATAAAAGCAGAAGTGTCAAACCAGATTTCTACTTGCGCAGTGCAACCTGCATAAAAGCACGCTTCTACTTTCGCAGCGCAATTTTCAACTTAGAAAACATTAAGTACACTGCTGGCCACTCAATTTGCAACACCAAGAAAGACAAGAGATTATCACAACGAAATTTATTTAGTAGATAACATGTTGACCAAGTATCAAATGTTTAAATTTATAGACTTCTGTGAAGTATGGTTCCTTCCAGAATCAGTAGCCAGAGTAGCCGCCATTGTCGGAGATCACCGCTGCCACACGCCTCGGCATTGATTCAAAGAGACTTTGGATGTGTTCTTGGGGTACAGCAGACCAAACAGCTTCTATATGTTGCCAAAGTTGATCTGGTGTGGCAGCTTGGGATGTAATCTTGGTCAATCATTCAGAAACCATGGACCACATGTTTTCTATCGGCGAAATATCCGGAGAGAGAGCCGGCCAGGGAAGCAATTCAATCTGGCGATTGACGAATAACCCTTGGGCAATCCATGCCACGTGTGGTCGCGCATTATCCTGTTGAAATATGATTGTGGCCAAGCCCTGAAGGTAAGGAAGGACAACTGACTCCAACACCTCGGGGATGTAGCGCTGGCTGTTTAAAGTACCGGCAATGGGTACTAGAGGAGTGCGAGAGTGATATCGAATACCACCCCATACCATAATACCCGGTGCAGTACCAGTGTGGCGATGCATAACGCAACTGTTCAGCATCCTCTGTCTACGGTGTCTGCAGACTCGAATCCGACCATCGTGGTGTTGCAAACAGCAGCGTGACTCTTCAGTAAAGACAATTTCATTCCATTCTGCCGTCCACATCCTTCTTTCATCGCACTATTGGCGGCGGAGACGTCTGTGGTTCTGCGTCAAGGGTAGACAACCCAATGGACGGCTTGCGGACAGAAAACTCTGCTGTAAACGGCGTCGAATGGTACGCACAGACACTGGATGATGCGTTACAGACTGAATGTGCTGTGCTATGGTTCGTGATGTGACTGAGCGATCCGTCACTGCCATGCGCACATATTTCCTGTCATCACGTGAAGTGGTGAACTGAGGCGGATGCGATTGAACACGTTGCTCCGTCGTACCCTCCTGCATCCAACGGTCACATATCCGCGTTACAGTTGTTTGTTTTCGCCCAACACGACTATCGATTTCCTTGAAAGATAATGTCGACGATTTCCTTGAAAGATAATGCCCACTGTCGGTAGGCCACTATTCTTCCTCTGTCAAACTCGGATACTTGATCAAACGATGATCGCTGTTTACTACGAGGCATAATTGATCGGTTTTTTTTTGAAAAAAAACCACAAGAAAAACACAATTGCCGAACTTGAAATCGTCGAAAACTCCAAGCTTTAAATAGCGCTTTGAAGTGGCGCCCCACGCGCGCATGATGTGCGTCTGAGCTGGAATTCTAATCATTTGCATGTCTCACCTCCGCTAATGCATCTTGTAAATTTCATGTTAGTTGCATGCTTCCTTCAGGGTGTTGCATTTACGGAGGCCAGTACTGCATATAAGCCTTCTTGTAAACAAATTGCTAATGTTTTTCCCTTAAAATTCAGTCAATGCATGTTTTCTACTCGTTCAGAAACATGTCTATAATAAACAAAGCGGTTGTAGAATAGGATTTAATGACATTTTAGCTTTTAAAAACAAAATCATGAAAAACATTAGTTCTGAGCTTCTGCACGTTTAAGAGCCAATTAGTTTCTTTACACTTGTCTTTTAGCAAATGAATAGATTGTATTAAATTTTCTGAACTACACATAAAATACTTCTGTATACAATTTCATACAAAGATATATTGACACATGATAGAAACGTTGATATATTAGTGTATCTTATCTAACATATTAGTGTATATACGGTACTATATATACATATATTAATTTTAAGAAATTCATCTATTACAAGAATGCAACCTAATTTCATTTTCAACTAAGATTTCATAAAAAATTTATTTTCCTGCTTTCGTTCATAATTTTTCTGAACTCTGTAACTAGAACTTTAAGAAATTTCGATGATTTGTGTAAAGACTTTTGTCCATATGAAATAACTACTTGCTGTGCTTTTGACGTAAGAACTTTAGAATTATATTTAAATTTGTAATGGTATAAAAATTTGTAGTCGTTATTTAAGTTTAATCGTGTTTAATCGTTTTCGTTGTCTCAGCTACAATTACAGTAATTATGCGTTAAATTACATAGTTATGTATGCTTACAAATTTTAACTGATAAATATACTTTATTTTGATGTATTAATATTGAGAAAATAATGTGCCTGTGTAGGATTTGCGGATAACTATATATTTATTTGAATTAAGATTTCTCGAAACTATAAATGTTTTGCTTAAGTGCATTTCGGTGAAACTGTAGGTAAGAATTCCAAGAAATTTGGATCAATTGTGTAAACCCTATATGAGCATAAAATAACAGAAGATTGTATTTCTTGCCTTAAAATCTTCATAAATTAAGCTTAATGTTAAAAAAAAAGTTTATTTTGTGAATTAAGGAATGTTTATTTTTTTAAGAAAATATTAGTCAGCTATTTTTAAGTACGTCATTTTAATTATACATTAGTTTTCTTTAATTATACATTAAAAGAAAATAATAACTTAATAATGATTTATTTAGTCAAAACTCAGTACGAAATGCATATTATAATTATATGTAGAGGATAAAGAAAGTATTTTATTTTTATTTGATTTAAAAAAAAATTAATATCTGAAACATAAAATAAAGAAAGAAAATGCAGTATAAAGGATATCAATATAAGCGTTCAAAATATCTCGATCCTATTCCAGTTAGTTATATAGATATTCAGCTTATGTTAAAATTTCGGAGTATTGAGACATGTTAAATGTACCTGGGCCTTTAATATTGTGCCTTCCATTCATTTGGCGATTATGTATTTATTGTATTTGAAATTTGCTTTTGGTGATGATGTAAATATTTGCATATTTTAAGATGCCATTTTAAACGGCAGGTAACATAGGGAATTATTCATTCATTCTATGTGATCATCCAAAGAAATGTTTAAAATTTCGGTCCGAGATCCCATATATTTTGTGTACGAAACTAAGGAAAGTCACGGTTTATTTTTCAAAGATTTATTACTTCTTATCTCCTCCTGTCTACTGTAAAATTATAATCAATCATTATTAAAATCCTCACTAACGCCACTAATCTAAAATTGTAAAATTTTAAAAGCAAAATAATTTAAAATGAATGGCACAATTCAGTTGAAAGCAAGAAAATGAAAGAATGAATTTGCCATCTTGTTTCGACAGCAGAGTCTATTATCTACAATAACTTAGCTGTACCCCTAAATTTATGTCCTTGTACGGCCTTGTACTTCCTTGTACGGCCTATTAAATTATACACATTTTTCGTTGCATTTCATTTAAACTTATTTCTTTGAATTTCATTGGAAATATATTTGTCATTCAATCAATCCAGTTCTCATGTCGCGGTAAGGCAAAAATACATAAAAACTCAAAAGTGTAAAGTAATTTGAAATTGTAAAACACAGAAAAGCATAAAACACCAAAAACAATCAAAACATTTTTACAATTAAAATTAGAGATTTTACACAATTTTACGCCTCAAATTATCCATAAATGATTACAGAAAGTGAATGTACAGTTGACTTTACAAAACCGTAGACTGAATTCCAGTTCATGTTTGATTTCTTGTGATTTGTCGATTCCTGTATTAGGGTGGCTTAAAGTTAGAGAGTTGTAATAGAAAGTTTCGGTGTGACCTTTGCAATCATTTTGCGAGGATGTGTCTTTATTAGTGAGTTACAGTTTTTAAGTCTTTCAAGGACCTGCCTTTAAAGGGCTACGGGGAAGACGAGAGGAAACATGGTATGTAGCTAGTCGGAGGTTTTATTTTTTCCATTATTTTTATTTATTAATGTGTATGTGTGCGAATGTTTTCATTAATCATCATGAAACACGCGTCTTTCCTTGTTTGTTTTTCTTTTGCCTTTTACGAAAAGCATAGCTTCAAGATTTTGTTATGCACATCTTAATTAAAATCACTGTCATAAGCACAGTTCTAAATGATACATACTGATATATAGATCTAACAGCAACCTCAAATAAACAGGTTTATGTTAGGTTTTTTCCATCTACAGGGTGTATCAGTACAAGGGGAATAAACTTTCAGGAGAGAAAGAGTACACCTAGACGATGGGAAATCACATAGCAATCGGAAAAGCTTTCATGGCGTGGTAGTCACGACACAAAAATCAAGAAAGAAAGGACATGAGTGAGGTGAGAAAACATATTTATTATTCAGAGTACAGCAAAAATAAAAAAAAAAGCAACATAGACAACGATCATCATCAAAGAAGGTGTTCGAAATTATGACTCGGACCATGATGCAGGAACCGTGCGTCATGCATCTTCCATGCGACTTTCCATTCGGGATGCAGATCTTCCATGCGCCGGAGAAGTGAGGCCTGTATCACGGTCCAGGGTCGTAATTTCGAGTTTTCGACCATGCATTGCTGTGTGATTTCGTCTAGGTGTATACTATCTCTCCTGAAATTTTGTCACCGCTGTACTGATACACCCTGTATATAATAGTATGAAGTGCACAGCTGTACATCCAACTAGTCAACTTCTGACTGGGTCAAAGAAAGTATATATATATCAGAAATACCAGCTCAACAGAAAAAAACCAGCAACACAAAACACTAAAGCTCCACCAACTGCCGCCTGGCTAACTACGTTTAATGATTGTACCATCAATAGAAGCTCTCCGATCTTACACAAGTCATGCGGCCTCGCACACAAGCATACAAATATAAAGCCCTAACGTGTTTATTCTATCGCTTTTCCTTTTAATATCAAACCGTGCACATTAGATCAGGCCGTATGTCTGTTTATAAAACTGTAAGCTAGTATTTATAACAAAAACATAATTTAAATGTATTCTCAGACTGTGTAAAATTGATTCTTGGGCCTGAACGAGCCGCCCCTTTGAGACCACTGACCTAATGTGTAGGAGTGACTGATTCGTTCTGGACTCGTTTCCGGTACCATCTAGTTAAATAAAGATTTCGTCGCTGTAAGGATTGCATAATGTTAAATGATTACTACGTGAATACTATTCAAATGTATGAATAAATCATGAAGTCTTTTTAAATATTAGTTCTTTTAATTTCTTCCTCCTTTCTTTAGATTTCAAGAGCTACAATTTTTAACTCTTGGCTCACATAACTGTTTTGTCTTTGCACGCACTGTATGTGCATTCTTTTTTCGAAACATACTCGTTCTTACATTCGTTAAAGTTCTAAAATTGTAGAAAATAATATTTTTACTTGTCAGCTTGTAGGGTTTATATTTATTTTAACTAACATTTATTTTAAGTTATCTTTCTTGTTTAGCCTTCCTTTTCCCCTAGAAACGCCCGTACCAGAGTATGTAAATTGTAGTAGCACGGGCAGTTTATTCAAATTCAGCGGAAGCTAGTTGAATTAAAGAGTAGACGAAACCGGAGTTTGAGAGTGTTGTTTTAGAGTTACGCTAGCGAGGTTGCTCGGCAGATTTTAGATCGGCGCGTGTCGGCCTGTGCGCCTAGCTTTGCAGAAGTGCTAATTTTAAACTGCTTAATCAGTAATCTTGCTGAGTCTCAGCGGTAATTAAAAACGCGTTTAGTTTGGGATCTCAGAGCCTCGTCGGTAGTGTTTTGATATTTGTTCATCTTATCATTACTTTCAGTTTTGCGTTTTGTTTGAGTTGAACCGCCGGGTTGGCGCAGTTTGTGAGCGTCAAGTAGACGCCTTTGTCATTTTAAAGATAAAATAAAAAGGGCTTCAACCCCTTCTTACGTTTCTGTGTAAATTCACACATACTTTCAGTCACTATCCCAGTTTCTGACAAGAGTCTTGTAAAGGCAAAGCTCTGCGCGGTTTTGCACAGCTGATTGCTTCCTAGAAATAATGTTTTGAAATAGTATTTAATTCTCTAGTTACGGTTTCTAGGACCTCTTCAAAATTATTAAAATGATATCTTTTGAGGTGACATTTGAAATTAGGGAAGGAATCGAACGTAGTCTTGTTGGTGTCATATCTGTAGAATAAGTGGGATTGAAAATTTTGACACTTTATTTTTGCCTGTCTCTGCTTAACGAAATGTGTGATGGTACACATTGTCGTGCAGCAGAATTCATGGGAAACAGAAGAAGACCAACTTTTTTAAAGATATTTCGGGATGATTTTGTGAGCAGAATTTTTACTACTGTTAGGCTCCTCCTCTACCGTTCAGAGAGACAGATGACGATGTCTGAACAACATATACTGAATTGTTTCGATGGTTTCCTCCATTCCAAGTCCAAAATGTGAACACTTGACATCTTCATGTCTACCACGATACCTAAGCAAAGCACTTGGTGGTGTTACTGCTTGATCCATGTAATAGTTTTCACATTTTAGATGTCTTAGTTACAGCATTTTTTTGCTTTTCAGCAAAATATTATGTTTATTCTTTGCTCAGCATTCAAATCTATGGCAGAAAACATTTACTGGATCAAAGCAATCAATTTAACTGCCTGGAAGTTTCCGTCCAGAATTAATAGATACTTTCAGAAAAACAAATTGAGATGTCGCAGTAATAAACGCTATCAATTATCTTTTGGCGGATTTGCTAGAATTTATTAAAAGATTAGTCCTGAAATTCTGTAGCTGTGTTGCCTACAAACTTTGGTACATACTTTAATGTTTTAATATTTACTATTACTTTATAAATATATGTCTATCTAGCTAATGTAAGAGGTTTTTCTGTTTGCGACAAATAGGATTTGAACAGTTTGACGAATAGTTAAAGAGGCTTAGCTGAATGATAGGTTTCAATACTCTTTTTTTTCCTTTTCCTCCGTTAGATAAAGATTGACTTGTTTCTTCGATAAGAGGGATTAGTAAAGGAATCGTCGCTGATCGAAGCTCAGTAAGCCGATTTTGCACTCCTTACTCTCCACCTTTCATCCAGTTTAATCCTAATCTTTCATTAGAGCTCTCATGACCATATAATCTTATAATAGAGACTCCTTCCTCTACGGCCTTTCTAATCTAAGACCTTGAGCGATATTTGATTGGTTCTTGTGAGGTGCAGCTGCAAATAAAATTACAGAGAAAATACAGTTGGGATTTATCCATATACAAAGCCATGTGATTGCAAGTAGCTATATGAAAGTTGTTTTTAAGAGAAATCATGTCTGGTGCTTTAAAATTGCTGTAAGAGATTGCCTTGGACAGAAGAGATGTTTAGTGCTTTAAAAAAACGAATTTTGATATTTAAGTGCCGAGAAATCTGATTTCATATTTCATTTGCTTGTTTATTACAAATGATAATTTTTTGTTTATATCAGTATTTTCGAAATTAAAATATAGTGGTGTATTATAGTAGAAATGTTGTAAATGTTCAAGGTTTCAAATTTAACTTTGCTGCTGTGATATCATTTCTTAAGTTATCTGAACGAACAGTTACAAGTTGTTACTGAGATGTTTCAGAAGAATGTAACCATACTATTTTCTTTTATTATATATACATATAGATTTTCATGTACGTAATAAAAGGCAACAATTATTTCATGTTACGAATGCACAAAATTTGAGTGTCTATTCTGGATTATAACTACTATATCACGATTATATAAAAGAAATCGTTAATTTTTCAAAGAAATTAATTCATCTAAATGCATAATTTAATCTGGTGCCTTGACAAAGTATAAACGAAAGATTCACGTACATATAGACTATAAGTATTAACATATCATTGACAACAAAAGTTCAAATTTTTAAAGCGCTATTTGCTTAAATGAACTCAAAATATGGATAGAGAAACCATTAAAATGTGTTTAAAATGTATAGCAGATAATTTTAATTTGCTTTTCTTAATGTTAATTTAATATATTGAGTTTAATCTTCTTTATTAATTATTCATACTAAATTAATTAATTTTTTGGACATTATTTGCTTTTTCTTTAAAATCCTTTGAAAAAAATTATTCTATATAATGAGTACATTAGTTCATATTATGTAACACAGTTACAAATAATATGGTCTAAATAAATCTAAGTAGATTAAAATGTGGAAGTGCGTAGGGAAACAGTGAATTTTAGTGAAACATTTAAAGGATTCGTTTCAGAAAAATTAAGATATCAAATTAAAGATATCATTTTAGTAACAAAGATTTGTGACTTAGCTCTGATTTACGCATAATAGCTCATAAGCTTAAATTAGCAAAATACTTTCAAAATTAACATTTATGTTTAGAGCTTGCGTTTATTTGTTTGTCTTTTCAAAATAATTTTAATTCAAGTTTAAAGTATAAATCGCATGTGTAAGGCAGTGGCGTCTTTAAGGTTTTATGATTTGATACAGTTGTGAAAACTTTATTAGACCAAAAACGCAAAATACTCGAAACATGACTTTGCATTGATTCTCTTTAAAAGTCATTCACTGTAAACGCTTTGTTTCAGTTTAATTCGAGTCTGTTGCCAATCGGCAAAATATAAGTTGTTTAACTTCCAAATTTGATTTGTCTGTTTTTGTTTAGCAAACTAAGCTGCTTAGTAATAAATGCAGATCATGAGAATTTTACTTTTTTATACATATTTATTTCATTGATTTAAATAAAAAACCATATAATTCATAATATATCTAATTAAAAACAAAACTTTTTTTAGGATTATGTTATAAGGTATTCTCCCGCCTTCTTAGCACGCCTTCGTGATGTAGTTTTCAGCACGCTCGGCGCATATTCGAGAGGCCCGTGATTCGAGTTCCAACAGCACATCACCTGCTTTCAAAAAATTCCTAATGACTCTACAGTGGGGCCCGAACTAAAAAAGGCGGTAGATGATGATTCTCCACCTCTAGGATTTGGCGACTGGGTCCCCTAATCCCCAGTCGCCCTTTAAAAGGATATAAGTATTTCTCCCGCCTTCTTAGCATGCCTTCGTGGTTTAGTGGTCAGCACGCCCGGTGTGTATTCGAGAGGCCCATGGTTCGATTCTCCGTGAAGGCATTGCTCATTTTTTATCTCTCCTGCTTCGAAAAAGCCTAATTTTTCTACAAAATTATATACTTTTTCCCTCTTGAAATATACAAAAGATATATAAATTTGCCCTTTTAGTTTAAATGTATACACATCTAGTAGCCTGTAAAAGGTTTCGCTGTTCCACCTGGACAATGTCTATTTTCAATCTTTACTGATAAATCATATAAAACTTTAAAAGAACCTTTTGGGGCAACCATTAAAATCTGAACCCTTTCAGTTTTTTTTAATAAAATATTTCTAATTTTATGTCTCTTTTAATACTTTCCGTTTATTAGAATACATGAAAAAAAGAAGTTTATATAGAACTCTAATTTCAAATTTTAATCTAATTTAATCTGATTTAATATTTTAAAATTAGAGCATTTTGATTTTAAAATCTTAGGTTTTCTGGAAAGGAACTGTCTATCTGTTTAGATTAATTTTTTTATTGTGTATTATATTTATATATTTGAATTGATATAATATGTTACACTATCTTTCTCTGAAAATATATGTAAATGATGTGACTGCGGATTTTTACTTCGAATAATAATAGAATTTCCTCTGTTCTAAATTGACATTTTTCAATAAAAACAACATATTGATCCCGATAGACAACCGAAGAATGATACTGAATCATATATTTTAATTGAAAGCAAAGACCCCTAAAAAATGCAATAAAGGAAATACTTCCTAAATTGCATCTATTGTGATTTTTAAATTATACACAAGTAAAAAACCATGAGTGAAAAGTCCAGATTAAAGTAGTCATAAATTGGAATTGAATACCATTTCAGTACTATAAGTGCTGTTGCGCTGAAAAACGTACGTACTGCATCATGTTCAACGTACTAAGGAGAATCACGATAAATTAATCCTAAAGTCATATTAAAATACGTTATACGTTTTCAGGTCACATGATTCATACATGATATGATAATGTAACGTAATCGGAAGAAGAATTTAGAAATATTACTCTAACGCGAAAAATATTAGCTGCACTAAATGGATTCATGGTGAATTAATCCTAAAGTCGGATTAAAATGTCTGGTACAAAGGTAATATTTATCAGATTGCATAAATGGTTAATGGATGATAGTGCAATGTAACATAATGGCCCAATGAATTTGTAAATACTCAACTAGAACAAAAAATAAATCTATAATATAACTATATATTATAACTCGACATTAAATCTTTTCCATCTTTTTTACAAATAGTTAGAACACATAAGCTATAGCATATAGTTAGGACTGAGAAAGCACTTAAAATTAACTGAACTCTCTCAAATTTTCATTTTGTGTCCTGTACTTTGTTGTTTAATACATAGTTTAGCAATGCTCCAAAACTCCAGCATCGTACTACTTTGATTCTAAATTTCAGAACATTATTTATGAAAGTTGAGCAATCATTCTGAAAAAAAGGACTCTAAAATTCCTGAATTTTCTTGCTATATATTTGGAAATGGATGAAGATAAGCTTTTGCCATAATAGCAAGTTTCATAGAATGCTACAGAATTTTTAAAATCATTTTAACCCAGTAATTATCAAAACTGAGATTACTGCTTATTTTCGGGTATAAGTCGAGAATTGCCAGAACGCTTTTTATTACTGAATTTTCGGATTTGAAAAGCATATGAACTCTATCTAGTTTCGTAGTTAAAATTCTTATTTACAAATAGTTTGACCTCGAAAATTATATTATAGATTTAATAAGTGAAAATATGTTATTTTTATTTTTTGATCGTAATATACATTAAACATTCTCAATGTCGAAACCCTGCTCAATATTTGCTACCAATTGTCCGGTGACTTTAATGGAGGCAAATGCAATAGAGTATGGTTATCTTCCATTTTCAACATTAACATTATTGTCATCCGCCTATCACATAATACCATCTTCAGATCCATTTATATTACTGCATACCAAACGTAATAACTTTTTGTTTAAAACTAGCATAACTTTGTTTTTTTATGTGTGTTCAGGCATCTTTCAAATAAAGCACAATGAAGAATCACGTTAAATCCGCAAAAGCTAGAGCGTAACTAGCAAGATAAAGTCTTGTTACTGCTTAAGAACAATTACCACTACTAAAATAAAATTTTCTAAGCTATTATCTACACCAGTGGTTTTCAATTATGGTATACAGAGCGATAACTGGAGGTGCGCCAGAGAGGTAAACCCAATGATCACTTGCGAGTGTATTGATTGTATATATTACCTTATATTATATTACATGGGGTACATCTTTTAAATAGTTTTCTCTTAGAGGTGCTCGATTAAGTTTCGAGATTGCTGATCTAAGTGGCAAATGATTGCATATGCGACAAATGATGCGTTGATAGAGTTGAAAAACTACTGACATCAAAATTTCCCTTCCTTTCTAGCTTACAATTAACATTTTCAAAACATTTTCTCATATCCTAGGATATAGCGACTTAAACATGATACCTTCAGGATGTTAAATTATTATGTTCTCAGGATATTTGAGAATCAGTATGCTGAGGATATCCTATGTACATCCTGGAATGGTGCAATTTCGATAAGATATCTGTGCTATGAGGGTCAGCTTTGGAATCTACGCTGTATACTAATGTGACTGAGGAAATCCAGTAAAATAATATATATATCAAATGGTTTATAGCTGTCAAACACTTTATTTCCCTAAGTTTGAATTCTCGTTGTTTACAATTTACGCTATTTCCATACTAGTGCTAGTTATAGAAAGGTTTAATTTATTTTTCCAATTGCAGAATTATATTTTTGGAAGTAGGGCAAAAGATTAAAACTCCTGTTATTTATACATGCAAAATTAAATTGAACTGGGTAACAGAATTTAGAAATTTGAGCTAAGGACAACGGGCAGTTAAAAGTAATTATTTCACAAAATTCCATTTCATTTCCTCTTTTTCTTTCCCCCGTTGTTGACAGCTAACAAATAATGCTGCATGTACTATATTCATAACAAGCTTTTCATTAAAAACATTTCAGCGGACGTGAACCTTAAACCGATTAAAGTTCCTTCTGTTATCAGAAATATTATTTTTGTTGTTCTGGAAAGCTGTTAAAATTGTTTGAACACAAACCAGCTGTTCAAAGTTATCGCACGTGTTGTTGATGTCATAATGCTTGCTAAGCTTGTTTTTGTTTCTATATATTTTTTGCGTCTGCATTTTGTCATAAATGATATCTTTAAAATTTCAGATCTCTTCCCAATCCCTGGTAATGAAAATAAAATTTCTTCGATACATTTTAAATTAAATGTGCTGTTCCAAGTTACTTCAAAAAGACAAGTATACACTAATGGCACTGGAAAATTTTGCATAACTTGTAAGGTTTATCCTAATTTTATTAACAGTTCTTTTAAGTTATGCACCTTTTCTATCTATTCTAATTTCAGCTTACAATTTCCTACCAGAATATAATTTCAGAAACGCAGTTAATGCAAATGAGTAAAAGTACTATTTAAGTCGATGTTTCGCCGACTTCGAGAGACAGAGTCTGATTTTCCTGACTAGCGCCCGTTTGCCTTTCGACTACGTTCTCTCTCAGCTACTACGCTCGGCCCTTGCTTTAGGCCCTTGGCTTCGCCGATTTAATTAATATTTAGAGGCCAACAACTTAGAATTCTAATAGCTTCGGCTATATATTTCAGATAGCTTTAGTTAAGCTTAGTTAGTTTAGTTTCATGATTATTTAAGTTCAAGCCCAAGTGGAGGCTTTGTGTATACTCCGAGTCAGGAGTTGATTGTATTTATTCTAAGAAATAAAGGGTAGTTAACCCTTCTTACGTCTTACGTGTTTGTTCTCACACTTAAAGCGATTATTCGCTTGTTAGTATTTGTGGGGTTCTAAGATTGAACATTGGAATTAAATAAGCAAAACCCCACATTTGGCGCCCGAAGTTGTTCTTAACGAACCATGCCGCTAGGTACTGAAAGTTCTCGTTGACTCCTCCCACCTTTCAGTTTCCTCAGCCATAACCAAATCCCATGGAGGGATTCGGATTTATCGTGGAAAGGATGAGAGCGGCGATGAAGTCAACAGCAACTTCCAACAGCAACAGAAGAGGATGCGTAATGACCTTCCTGGAGCAGCTAAATCTACACTTCACGTTATATCCTGTCAACCAGCCGCAAAGAATTATCATCGCCACGTCGAACTTAAAAGGTCAAGCCCTCAGCTGGTACAAGAATATTGACAAGAGTTTGTTGGGGGATCCAAGATCCGGAACGTATATTTGGGAAAATTTTAAAAATTCGCTATTGAAAGCATTCCCAGTTGTAAGAAACCGCGCCAGACTGGAATCAGAATTATTCAGTAAATACCAAGCTAAAGTTGAGGAGTTAACGGACTTCATCTCAAGAAAGATACATATTGTCAAATTATTATATTGAAAAAGCCTCAACAAGGAAATCATCAAAATAATATATAAGCTGTTGCTTCCTTCAATTCAAGATTTTCTTGAAGTTAGAAATCCGCAAAAACTGGAACGCTTATTCGAACTAGCTGTCAAATTTCAGAGTAGGTGAAGGTCCGAAAACGAGCGTGCGAACAATTTTAGTCAGTATTCAAGGTTTCACTCCCAGACGAAACATCAAGGTCAGCAGAACTCCTATCAGCAAGAGGGGAAAGTAGCAAAGCCGGATAAGAAAAAAGCTAGTCAGACCAAAGCGTGGGGAAATAAAAAGAAGTTAGAACAAGGGGTTGAAAAGAAAAAATTAAACTAGTCACGGTGACCAGAAGGAGGGTGAAGTCACCGTGTGAAAAGGTAAATCCCTCAGAAATCAAACTGAATACGGTGGTCGTACAAAATTTGGCCTTGCCAGAAATCACAGTATTACTAAACGACGTCCCTACGACCGCGCCACTGGATACCGGGGCTCAATGCAGATTAGTGTAGCAGGATTTTTTTAAAAAGCATTTACGTCGTTATAGACTGTTTAAGACAACGGGTGAGTGCTGCCCGGTGTTGATTTCTTACGCGCACCTAGCGCAAAAATTTATTTTAAGGATTCTACCTTACAGGTCAAGATGGACAAAATTCAAGAAGAAAAAACTGCAGGAGGTGAATCTAAGTCACCTAGCAGAAGGAGAAAAAGAAAAAAATTCAAGAACTGGTAAGAACTTTTTCTCAATTATTTGATGACAAACTTGGCTTCTGCCAGATTGTCTCGCATAGCATCGACACTGTTAGTGAGCACCAGTTCGTTCAAATCCTTATAGATATGGTCGAGTGAAGGAAGACATTCTCGAGCAACATAATAAGAAAATGCTCGAGGATAAGGTAATTACGCCAAGTACCAGCCCCTACGCTAGTCCTGTAGTTTTATGTAGAAAGAAGAATGGACTGCCACCCGTAGATCCGAACGCATGGAGATTCGCAATTGATTACCGAAAATTAAATAGTATAACGAAATACCCCACATATTCCTTCCCGATAATAGTTGAAATTATAAAAAAAATTCCGTCGACTAAATATATGACCACTTTAGACCTGACGTCAGGCGATTTTCAAATTGCACTAAAGCCCGAGGATGTCGAAAAAACGGCTTTTATTACAACGTCAGGCGTGTATCGCTTTTTGAGAATACCGTTTGACTTAAGCGGAGCTCCGGCTACATTTAAAAAATTTATGGATATTGTTTTAAGTCCAGTCTTGGGCAAAAGTACAGTCATCTATCTCGATGGAATTACTGTGACAAGCGAAACCCTAGAGGGACACATTAAACATTTAGAGGGAGTTTTTACATTATTAAATGAGGCGGGCCTGAAAATTAATCCTAAAAAGTGCAAATTTGCAGCCAAGTAATTGAGGTACCTCAACTATAAAATCTCGAAAAACGGTATCGAAACTGACAGCTCTAAAACTTTAGCGATCAAAAGTTATCCACCGCCAAATACGGCTAAGAAATTAACCCTTGTTGGTGCTTAAACGAAAAAAGACTAGGTTCACATGGACAGCGGAGGCGAACGTGGCGTTTGAAGAATTGAAACACGCCTTAATTAACGCCCCTGTTCTTAAATTCCCGGAAGTAGATCAAAATTTGGAAATTGCAGCAGAGGCGTCAGACTACGCAGTTGGCGCAGTCGTTTCCCAAAATGGGCAGCCAATAGCTTTTTTTAGCAAGACGCTTAATCAAAGTCAACGAAATTATACCGCAATTGAGCGGGAATCCCTCGCGGTTCCATTAGCGGTGCAAAAATTCCGTGTGTAATTTGGAAGTGCTCCGATAACTGTGTATTCTATCACCCGGCAGTTGGTCGCTTATACTCCGGTAAAAAGTTTTCGCCCCGGCTCATGCGTTGGACACTCAAATTGCAAGAGTTTAACTTAGTAATAAAATACTCGCCGGGGAAAGAAAATGTAGTTGCGGACGTACTATCAAGAATAAATGTCGATGTAAGATATAATTAAATGTAAGATGCTAACTGCGAAAATAATTGAATCCCGGATTGCCATAATTTCCGAATTAAAAACGATTTATTTTCAGAATTTAAAGATATTTACGCTTATCTGGAAGATCCCGAAAATTTTGAACATGTAGACTTAACGGCTATTCGCAATAGGGGGGTCCATTATGAAGTTATTGATAAATTACTCTTTTACACGAAAACAACCAAAGATAATCAAGAATTGCGGCCGGTAGTCCCAATGAGTCTACTCTTAAGTATTCTAGAGGAGCTCCATGATTCGAAATTAGGAGGCCATTTTAGCGTTAGGAAAACCCTGCAAAGGGTCCGCGAAGCGGTGTACTTTCCGCAGCTATACAAAGTTGTGACTGCGTATGTCAGGTCATGTCACTTGAGTCAATTAATTAACGACGTTAATAACCTGGCCGGGTAATTAAATAGCATAAAAATCACTTTTCCAAATGAAATGGTTGGCATTGATTTACTTGGTCACTAATAGATACATAAACAGATAAAAATTAATTATAGATATATAATTTATAGATAAAAATTAATAAAAATAGATACTTGTTAACCATTGTGGATCATTTCTCATAATGGGTAGAAATAACTCCCCTTAAACGGATTTCAACAAAATTAATAGCAGATTCGTTTCTAAATAAATATATTTTAAAATGCGGGGCCCTAGTAAAAGTAATATCAGATAATTGTAATCAATTGCATTTGAAAACCTTTGTACAGGCCTTGGCATACACCAACTAAAAATGGTATCTTCTAGACCGCAATCAAATATTGCGGAACGTGTAAATAAGAATATACGTAGTTAAAATTATTCGGGGATATGTTAAGAATTATTATGACCGTTGGGACAGCTGTGTTAATGAATTAGGCTTTGCCTTGAGAACAGCAAAACATGATACCACACAAAAAACCCCACAGAACTATTCCTAGGAAGAAAAATTTTAACGCCACTAGATAAGCTATTTTTGGTTCAACAAAGGTAGGAAGAGTTTCAATTGAATGATATCCAAAAAATTATTAATGTGGGGCCATCAAAAATTCTGATGCGGCAAGGTCGAAACAAAATATCTATCATCATAGAAAGGGACGCGAGGTAGAATGTACGATAGGCCAGAAAGTAATAAAATTAAAACATTCCTTATAATCTGCACCCGAAAATAGGGTAACCAAATTGAGCCCAGGTTTGAGGGCTGTTCATTATCGAGAAAATTAAATTTTCTACGGTTTACTTAAAGATAATATAGATAGCTCTTAATAGAACAGCTCCAGAACGTTCAAACTTTTCCACAGAATAATGTTTGTTCCTTGGGTTTCACATGCTAAATGGCTTCTCATATTCCTGAAGAGACCTAAATAAGTTCCAAAGTAATTCTTGGATTATGGTGAAAGCTTGTTCTTGTTCTCCTCTAAGTTTATTTTCATTCTCTTACGACACAGAATACTTAAACTCAGATCAGTTCTAGAAAAGTAAATGCGGCGTGAATAGTATATAGAGCTAGTATCCTTCATTAAATATTTGTTTGAATGTTTTTATAGGACTGGTATATTTAAAACTGGAAGCAGTGCTCTATTAATTAATGAACGAACGTTTAAAGAACACATTAAAGGTCAAGATAATTTTAGCAATAATATGTATACACGATCGTGTGGAACCGTTTAACACATTTCATATTTGAACATTGCGCCCTACAAAATTGATTTTCGTGGTTGACAGAAAGAAAAGTAAAGAAGAGAATGCCATTTTATATAATTAGTTGCAATGGAACATTAAAAAAATATGGATCTTCGGCTCAGATGTCTTTCAAATTCACATTTTTTTCTCAGTGAGAAATAAATCATGATAAACAGTTTGTGAGAGAAAATCAGGACGATGAAGAAATTTAGATAATTTAGGGGTTCCTAAAGACTGTCCAGGCATTGTAGTCTAACACAATAAGCAGGTCTTCTTAATGAGGAATTACAGAAGCATGTGTATAGCAGCTTCCGCGCATGCTTGCAAGAATGCATAAATGTAAACGGAGACGATCTGCATGAAGTAATTTTGAAAAAAATAAATGATCTAGTAATATGTGGGATGTATATAGCGCATTTTGATGCAGTTATAGACCGATTCGCTTATTTTTCTCAATTTTCAGCAAAAATTTGTAAATTAATTTAATTGACTTCAGAGAAATAAACTGCCCTTTTCGTGAGAACCTTTCCATGTGGTGTTCTAAAAACATTGAAAAATAATAAATTAAATACATTGAAACATATTATTTATTTAATTGCGTCATCAATAGCTCCTCACTGCTTTTAAGTTGAAAGAGAAACAAAACTCTTTTATGTATCATTAACTACAAACAATGACAAAATCTCCAAATTATCATCTCTGTGCATGGCCATAAATTATTTTCCCTGCCATTTATGTAAAATTTCTGGCAGTAAGTGTAGTCTTTGTATCTATTCATTTATGCGCTAAAAAAAGAAATAAAATATCGTTACCATTCTGCAAAAATAAAAGAAATGAATAAAATAATAATAATCGCGTGAGCGCGAGGAACCCCATTTTTCGTTTTTAAATGCGAAATTATTTGCCAGCTTTTTCTTCTCAAAAAGCATAAAAGAAATCGAAAGGAATAATAATGTTACAAAAAGGGAAAAAATACGAAATTTCTAAGCGAATACAAAGTGAATTTTTGGGCTGGATGAGAAAAATAAACTCTACTTTTTTTCTTTGGCACTTTTAAGCATTTTCCTTTGCGTGTTTTTTGATGAGAGCCAAGATTTTATAGGGAACAAGCCGCTCTCCCAAAATGACATATGGATATTTTCTGAAATCAGCAGGATTTACATTCATAAACGAGCTTTTATTACATTTGGATTTTTACTCTCATATATATATTTTTTCCTTAGAAGCAGGCTACCGAAAATAAAAGTGACTGCATATTTTCTGCTTGTTCCATTTTGCTGTTATTTTATTCATTGCCGGGAAAGACGAGCAAAGACGGGGAAGAGGGTGGGAACAGGAGCTTAGAGCTAAACACTAGGGAAACTATGTTTCCTAGCGAATGAATGCAAATGACACAGCAATGGGCCTGCTTTGCTTGGGAAAGGGCTATGTGCCAACTACTCAGTACATCCGATTTGAGGGCAAGTTCAAAAAAACTGGCGATTTGATTTTTGGTTATTCCCCAAAAAGCGTTTTTATATATAACTTGTATACAACCTTAAATACTACTTTCAGATTTTAGTATTATAATTTAAAATGGCTAATAGTCCCATTTTCGCAGTAATAAAAGTATAATTCATCACCCAATCGAATACTTAGGAAGTGCAATCAGACCTTAATTAACTGGTGACATATTTACTTCTAAACACTTTTTTTATCATTGATAGAAAATCATCTGTAATATACTTCTGTCAATATACACGGTAAAAAATTGCTTTTTTAAGCTGATGTACGAAAAACTATGAAATAAAGTAAGATATATTTAAACAAAATTCACATGTTTTACATTAAAACCACGCTGATTTTTGCTGTGGTAGAATACTTATATTTTTCGATATTCTTCAGATTGTCACATTTAATTGCATAAAACATAAGACATGCAATCATAATGCCACTACATTCGAAAATGATCCAATAGCATTCTGTTCTTAAAATATCATTCTTGTACATTATCCTAGGTCTGTCACATACTTACATAGCTATACAAAGGGTATTCCAATAATAATGATGCGATATAACGAAATGGCGAATAAATCATAAGACGAAAAATGTAATAAATGATAAAATGATATTGCAACATGTTTATAACATTATTACTGTCACTAATTTTTATTTGTGTATAGCAAACTATGACGACTCATCACGACTTTATACACTCTTAAGAGGGTTAATTTTGAGTAAAAAATTATCTTCTCAGCGGAAGCTTATTTTTGCTTAAATGGATATGTTAAAGAAATCGAAAGGAATCGGTACAAATCTGATTTCGGTACAAAAGCAATCCACAAGAGATGTATGAGAAGCCCTTGTATTCGCAAATTTCCCTGTATGATGTGGTTTATAGCATAATGGCACCATCCGGCTATTTTGTTTCCAAACTGAAGAAGGAGATGTATTTACAGTGAGTGATACCGATTTGTGATAAATGTTGATGAATGTTCAAATCTGGAGGACATGTGGTTCCAAAAAGACGGTGCCTCTAACTCCATAATTGCGTCACACCACTAATGTCCTCTGGAGGTTCTGAAAACACGTTTGAGGAAAAGTTATTTCATAAAATACAGCTGTTAATTGGCTTTCCAGAAATTCAGATTTAACTCCTTTAGATCACTTTTTGAGGGGTAATTCTAATCGGTGGTTTATGGCACAGAGATTTTCAGACATAGCCAAACTGCAGCTTGAGAGCTGATTTAAGGCATTTTGAATCCTTAAATGAGACTCGGCTGTAACAAAGAGCG
>KK114243.1:185075-210329 GCA_000611955.2 Stegodyphus mimosarum | reverse complement strand
AGAGCGGTTAATTTTTTAATGCATCGTTATCAATTAGTGATAAAATTATTTTGATTAATTTGTGTGCATAATTATTTACTCTATTTCAAGCTGTCCACTGAGCACCAATCGTCATAGTAGTAAATAAAATAATAAATAATTCAATTTATGCAAATTATGACCTTGTCATATTTAGACCAATCACTGGCCATCAGGATAGCTCAAAAGACAAATGCAAAGGTTAATTAGAAAATAATGCACTGCAAATGTTCTGACTTCAGATGGTGTTTTATTTCGTGCGGTTTCTTCCTGCATTTCATCTAGTCTCTCAATAATTTCTATTGAGTGATTTGCTATTTTTTGTGCGGGCTGTTTTTTTAGTTTTCGAATGGCTTGGACAGTCGCTGAAGAAACCTCTTTATGGGAGGAAATGTGTAGTCAATAAAGAGGTTCTTCCACATTAGACACATATTTAAGGGCTCGTAGATTAGCGTGTGGGCTTTATGTTGGATGAGGTAAAACTTCTTATTAGTTATCGGTTACAACATTTTCACATCCATCCCTAATCAAGAAAGGTTTGTTTTTTCTGAAAAATGTTTGCAACCACTCGCAATAATATGTCTTAATCACATTTTCGCCACCTAAAACTCTATCTTCCATAATGACTCCTTTGCAATCCTAGTTAGAGATCATCATTCATTTTATTTATGATTGTGAAATGTAAATATTTTTGGTCGTGGTGAGAATGGAATTCCTCAATAGATTCACTGCAATTTTTCTTTTGGTCAAACGTCATTCATTCACTTTTGGTCAGATTATTTGAGATAGAAATCATTCACATTTTTTATCAAATCTTCGTTTTGATAAAGTTGCGTCAAGCGGTAAGGAACTTAAAGGACTCAGGCTTTTCTTGACATACGGTATACTGATGCTAGTGACATCTTTGTTGCTGGAGATATTTTTTCATATGTTCACGCGTTACAAGTATCACACTTCTTTTTACTATCTATACATTTGGTCTTCCTGACCTTCGATCACGTTGCACGTCCTGACACAATCTTCACAAAAGCAGGTATCTCAAAAGAAGACTGTATTACTATTTATTGCCTGACTGCTATAAATTTTACACAGTGCACTGTAAAATTCTATTGCTGCTTAAATTTTCAATTTCGAAATACGAAGTTTGATTTTCTATAATCATAATTACCCAGATATCTTTGCAATGCGTTTTAAAAATTACTTCAAATCATTACTTCAAAATGCCGTACTCTTCTCTGGACATTTGCCAGGAAAGGTTACCAGGAATTAATGTCATATTTTTACACGGTATGCCGAAATATATCTCTAAATTTGGCTCAAACATTTGTGATGGCGTCTGTCCAACGCCAAACCAAATTATACAAAAATATGTCATATAATGTGCAAAAATTACATAAAAGCGAAAATTATATTCGTTAAGTACAAACAGCAGAAATGATAGTCTTTTAACTAACGCAGAACATTAATGATATTTACTTACATTTGACAATATTCTTCCTATTTAGTCCCCATTGTAAATTTTTATGGGATCATTAGTGAGAGTTCTTCTATAACCTTTGAGCTGAGTGGATTTATGAATTTTATTAGTAACACAGGTTTCTAATCTACAACAAGAGCATGAACGATATTTAACACTAATTCTCTCATATAAGATATATGAAAATACCCATCATTCGTAACACCTCGATTAAGATACCTATCTCAGGTGCACCTTCTGTCCGAAATTTGGACAGACATATTAGTGTGTTATTAACGCGTATAGTCCTGTTAAAATATTTTGCATAGCTGATCATCAAATCACCAAAGGATCTTCAGAGTATCATCAAAGGATCGAAATTCCTTTGCATAGTTGATCATCCTATCTGTTATACTTTTAAATTACACTTAGCTCATAAATCCTTGAGTTTGTTAATCAAAAATTTGTTAGAGTTTTACAAAATATGAAATCGATAATAAAACAAATTCCCAATTTCAAATTTGGTCTTCCAGTTACCGGTATTCGCAGAAGAATTAAGTCACTTAAAATTGGATGGCTCTAAGTACCATTGTTTTATCACAATGCGAGAAACATACATAGATTTATGCAGATTCTTCATTATTTAATTTCTTCAAATATAATATAGGGCGATAATATTTGGTGGCAACAGTTTGAAAAGTGAAACGACCATTCAGAGTAATTCGACGCAAAATCAAAACAATAATTCCTCAGCTCCAGGGATCACATAGCCTCAAAGACCGTCTTCAGGATTACTATGGACAGCGGGACGTCAGAACCATCATAGAGTATGTCTATTCTAAGAGAAACATAATCATAGAAGATAATCAGGTCTAGAGATATTTACACATATACATGAATGGAGGCTTTATACCTGACGAAATGTAAAGGCAGAAAGCCTCCATTCATGTATATGTGTAAATATCTCTAAACTAACTAACCCTTTTTTCTAATTTTATACTAACATACCCAAAACACTGTAGGTTTGTAGGTTAGAGCACCCAACAAAAGTAATACACTAGTGTTATCAATATGTTCATCAATAATACGGTTGAAAAGATAAAAATCAAAAAAGGTAACTGGTACAACCATCAAGTTAACATGACTGACCTGTAGGCCCATTGAGAGGTGAAACAGGCGGAATAATAATAAATAAATAAATTTATGTTTGAAGCAAAAATTGTTAGTAGCTGTGATAATGGAAGTGAACGACGATGGGCTATACAAGCTCGGTACGAAATGAGGAATACTTGAGATGTTATATTTCAGAAATGATTTCTAACAGACTTCAGACAACTTCATAGCTGTAAATAACGTTCCAAACTTCATACACTCACTTTGAACCACAGTTACCCTTGAATCAGGAAGCTCACAGGGTTTCGTATACTGCAATTGTGGAAAGCAGTGTGACAGAAAAAGATGCAAGCGCCTATCTACTGGCATCAAATGTAACTCAAAATGCCATCACAGTTCTGCATGCAAGAATAAATAACAGTGCATTTTTCATAATTCTTTCTATCATTTATTATTTTACTATGTCTTCATTTTTTTCACTATGGGCATACTTTTTAACTGTAAGGTTATTAAAACATTCAGTACATCTCATTTAAATGAATTTTTAACTCTGTAGAGTCATTAGGTCATTTGGATGCAGGAGAAATGAAAAATGAGCAGTGCCCTTGCCGGGACTCGAACCGCGCACCTCTCGAATACGTGCCGAGCGTGCTGATAACTACGAAGGCATGCCAAGAAGGCGGGAGAAATACCTTATACACTTCCCCTTTTAAAGGGCGACTGGGGATTAGGGGACCCTAGTCGCCAAATCCTGGTGGTGGAGAATCATCATCCACCACCTTCTTTTTTTTTCAGTTATGGCACTACTTCTAGAGCCGTTAGGTTATTTGGAAGCAAGAGAAACGAAAACGAGCAATGCCCCCGCCGGAACTCGAACAATGGTTTCTCGAATATGCGCTGAGCGTACTGACCACTACATTACGAACCCATGCGAAGAAGGCGGGAGAAATGTCTTATAACTCATTTCATACATTTTATTTAGTCATATGGTTAGAGTTAAAAATTCTTGCTTTCTGAATTTCATCTGGCTCATTTATCCAAGTGGGGGTGTTATGGCGCCCATCTTCCAAGTGTGAAATCGGACTTGGATCACTACTGATTTGCCGTGTCCCGAATTGATCAAATTCAAGTTCACAAACTCCGAAATAATGTAACATTTCAGACTTCCTGCATTTGTCAGTGGTCCATTCGCGTCGTGAGCACTTTTTTCGCACATTATCGTATTTTGGAGTTGGGTCCCAACACATGTATGCTTATGTTGAAAACTGAAGCTCATTATCGTGATGTAAAATAAAGATAACGCTTCAAATTATAAAGAGGGTTTAATCAATTGATTTTGTGACTGCATTATATGGTTCTCCGTAAATTCCAAGATACTCTACGTTTAATCAAATACTTACTACTGGAATGCTTTAAATTATGTTTTTAGTGTTACATATCTGTTAGTCTATATCCCTTAATTCAAGACGCTAGATGAAAATCTTCATATAAGAGTACTTACATGTGTATCTGAATAATACTCAAAAGTGTATTAATATTTCCATTAGTGTATCTTATTCTGGCTAGACGTTATTGAATCGGTTATAATACTATATCAATAACACCTCTAAATTGATTAGATTATAAAATTATGATACATATTACTTTATGACATAAATATTCCATCTAAAACGAAAGCCAAAAATTCGAAGTAAATAAATGAACAAATGTTTTAAGTTTTTTTAATGCAAGAAAACATTGGGAAATAAGAACAAAACCATTTTGAAAAAAAAAAAACTAATTCTCAAAAGTGAAATAAATTTCTTTTATCTGTTATTTGTTGTGATATAACACAACCAATATCAGGTGTCTAAAATTAGAAATTAAATTGTTTTAAAGAATAAGTTAGGCTTGAAAGAATAAGCTTGATCTTACAAACAGGCATTATTCTAAGTGTTGCTATTCCGTCACAAGATTTTTAATATATCTTTCATATTAGTTTCTATGAACATTTGAAATTAATTAACCGCAATTAATAATGTTTTCTGCAGTTCAATACTTCGCAATTGATTAGCTTATTAAAAACTGATCCAGATGTTTTTCCATTTGTTTCAAAGAAATATCTACATCAGATATAAAAGTATAATCTGAATATGAAGATTCAACCATAGTTAATTCTTATGGCATTAATACTGCACAGAAATTATTTGTTCTAAAAACATAAAATCCATTTTCGATATGAAAACTTCATATCATTCATATAACAGTGATATGAAATGGCTAAAAATTTACGAAGAAAATCAAGCTATTAATATTTACATTTAAAGAATTGTTCAGCCGTCTAGGAAAAATAATGACTCCGCTCGGCTATCAAACTATATTTGTTTTTCCATATTTGCACCAGAGTAATATACAAATACCTGTGTTTATTTTATAGATTGTATACATACTTTGACGCTACATGTTTATGTATAAAATATGATTTTTGGTGATAAAACAGTATACGAATTCGTCCATGACCGCCGTGTTTGTTGAAGTTTATTGACTAAAATTGTTTTATGTAGGACGAAGCCGCAAGGTAGTAAACGGCGCAATATTTTAACGCCACTGGCGTAGGATCTATGGTAAATATTATTTAGATCCAAAAGCATATATTCAAGTATTTTATTGTTTACTTTATATGAAAACATATTATCATGTTTTAAGTACAGTCAATTATGTTTTTCTAAAATTACTTTATGTCATATTAAAAAGAATTTATATGTTTTATTCCAATTACGTGTATGGCACCAAATGTGAAAGCCATAAAATAAATATAAATCTAGTATTAGAGTAGTATTAATTCTAAACAAAATATGAAAGCCTTCTTAAGAACCCAAAACTCCAATAGAAATTCGCGTTTAGAAAACTCTTTGTGAATTTGAAATGAAAAGATATGGCTCGCCTTTCTATACAGTTTCATAGGACACAATTACACAATTATATATGCAATTATTATTAGCATATTTTATAATATACGTTCTGTGCAATTATACAATTTTAAGATTATACAATATTTTTTAAACTGACATATATTTAAGCATAAATTTTGACTACTTTTAAAATTTAAAATGCACTACTTTCCTAACATTTATTTATTATGTTACGTTATTTTTATCAAATGTATGTCTCAAGCCACAGTCTCATATACTCTCCTATATTTCTCAATAGTGCTCCTAAAATTTTCAACACTGTTCCCATTTCTATGAAGTTAGCTGTTGTTGAGTTTCCTGAATAACATAAACTGAAGTTATAGGAATCAACCATCTTTTACTGATGCATTATATCACTGGCTTATTTAACTAGTTTCGAGGCACCTGCGCAGTTAATGGAATTATTCTCATATATTGCATTGGCATTAAATTTAGACTGCGCTATGCGAACATCTTGCGGCTTCTGCCTTATTTTTTTGCATCATGACGCTGCCGCAATATATATATAGCTGGAAGTGCAGCCCTTTCTAAGCAATTGTGAAAAACGCCTTCGACTGGAAACAAGAAATTAATGAATGTGTCATTCACTTTCATAAATAGTCCAAAAAAGAGAACTTTCTAGTTCCACGGTATCAAGAGAATTTGTATACAGTTAGAAAAAAAAGCGTTATCTGGCAAAAGTTAAAGTCTTAGCAGTCTTGAATGCCGTCGAAAATTCAGCCGTATCATACATACCTGCGACACCAAATCTTCATTCAGGTGACCACCAAACTGAATGAAGGGCCTAGTCAGTCAGTAAGTCTCTCCGCAGTAGTCAGTAGGTGTCAGTCAATAATGCTGCTTCAGAAACCGAAGAGTCACGAGAGGACAGTTTCTCAAGGCAAGTCTTTACTCTCGACGTCTTGTACGTATTTCAAAATACTGTGAATGGACCACTTCTGTGAAATGACGATACTGTGAATACTGTGAATGGCGACTTGAAGCGAGTAGCATCATGTGATGAGTCTCGATTCCCATTGCGTCATTTGCGTATTTATGTACACAGATCTGCTGATCGACCACTTGTTACATAACATTTCTGCCCTGTGGATGCAAATGGCGTGTACCAGTAAGACATCTTCTCCTATTACAGATGTCGGTTGCTACCCTCCTGGTTCGAAGAATTTTCCCTGCTGAAATATCCACGTAGAAGCCAAACTTAAATCTCAATGAACAATTTTGAATAAGACGGAAAAGTTTTCTAGCAGATCCACCACACAACTGATTTATGGAAAATTCTAGATGATGTTTGCTAAGCCAGATCTCTAGAACAATTAATTAAAATTCACGCCTCATCGTGTGGCAGTCCTTATCAAAGCCGAAAAAACAACAACTCGCTGCTAACCAGGTATCTTCCTAATATAGTTCATATATGGGGGTCATTAGGCATATATAATTAAGCATAATTTAGTAACCCCCAAAAAATTTGTATATTCCTAATGCATTTGACTGAAAAAAATTGCATAATCTAAATACATTTTTATGTAGCTTATTTCATTCTCACTTTTAGTCTACAGAATACGAAAAGTGATAATAACTTAAAATCACTGCCTTGGAACGTAAAACAATTATTGTTTTAACACGGCGTAAAATTACATTCTATTGATTCAAAATTCATCTTGGATCTGGTTATTCGATAAAGTCATGGGGGTGATAAGCATGATTAAATCTTTTAGATTAAACCTCCATCATTGCGTAATTGGGCAATACCAAAAAAAAATCCAAAAATTTGAAAAATCACCAATTCGTTAAATGATATTAGATATGCTAAAATCCTTAGTTCATATTTTTGCGATAACTAATTTATCGTTAAACAAGAATTTTGTTAAAATATTCAGCATTAAATAAAAGCATACTTATGCCAAATTTTGAAAATGTTTCACTGAAATATTTTAGTCGCAAGTACCAATGTATGAACATTTTCAGAATTATTAGGTTCTTAAAAAGAGGATAAAAATGAATTTCACATTTTGATTTAAGCAAATAAAAGAAGAAAGAAGTAAAATTGAACATTGTTAAAGAGTATGTTTCAGAACTGTAACTGCGCATATTTGACACCGTATATAGCACTAAAAGCTATCTAAACTTCACCGCCTTAGTTATTTCTGAAGTGCATGAATATTTCTCTAGCCTACATAGGACTGATGGAAACATCTTTTACTTTAAGAACTCCGGAATGGCATCATAAATTTCCTATTCTAACATTAATGAGTTCAACATATTTGAAGGGATTGTTGGAGGAAATTATGCAGAGCTTGATTGGTAATTTACAGAAATGTTTCATCTAAGCAGAGAAGTTTTGGAGCGCGAGTTATCGAAATGAATTAATTCGGGAAGCAAAATTGAAATAATTTCTGCAACTCATTTCGGAAGGACTCTGTATTCTTGGCTCGTAAAAGTCTAAATAAGGTTCTAGATATGAGTTTAATGGCTTGGTATGACTAATGAATGTGCATGCAGTTTGGTATCTGAAAAGAGTTTCTCTCGCTGCAAGAGTCGTATAATGGAGTCTGCTAGATCGAACAGTCTAGTTTTCAGTGCCTGAATAAGAGACTTTTGAACATTATGCTAAGGACAACATGCTCTGTTGTGAACTTTTTCGAGTGAAATAAGGTAATAGGAAGGATATTAAAATTCATTCGTAAGATTCTCATTCAGTTTTAAAATAGAATTTCTGTAACCAGCCTGATGAATCAAGAAAGAAAGAAAGAGCAAAATCTCAATGTATATTTCACAGTCATCTCTAGATTTAGGTATTGACTTGAATGTAAGGACTTATTACAATTGCGTAATGTAACTTGTATTAATTGAGGAACTCATTTTAACTCCGTAATATTACTAAATTCTAAACAAGACTCATTATAATTGCGTAATATAATACGTACTAATCCAGATATTCAATATAACTGCGTAATATAATTAAGTATTAATCTAAGAACTCATTACTAATTATGTATTATACCTACGTACTAATCCAGAGACTCATTATAATTAGGTGTTGAGGTTATAATGATTTAATCGGTTGTTATAACATCAATACGTCTTTATAATGAGCTGACAATCGTTATAACGAACTTATACTTCCATCAAAATACATATACGTATATATCCTTATACTTCCATTAAAAGGGAACATTTCATGCCGGCCGTTATAATGGAAAGTTCGCTGTAACACAATGTCATTATAATGATCTGTAGTTTATATTGCATTCAGAAAAAAGCCTGTTTTGTTATTTTTATGCCCCCCCAAGGAAGTTTGTCAATAAGATTTAATAACATGCAGCCCTAGGATAAAAATTCTGACATGTAAAATGTGTTTGGAAGCCCTGTAGGTAAACTTTCTGAGTACTATTAGCTAGGGTTTAGATCCGGATCGAAACCTATGCTGGGAAAGGTGTTTTAATTTTTTTATGTGTAACATAATAAAACGTCTGTTTTCCTAGAAAACACTCCGAGGAATCCGAAAAACCGAGGAATCCGTGCATAAGCAAAGAGCCATCGATTGCTTTCCTCATAATTAATGTAAAGGTCCTCGCATACAAAGAAATTCTGAAACGAAGTATCTTAGCAAGACTTGATTTTTATTTCTTTTTTTGTTTTTTTTTTTTTTTTTGTAAGCTGTCCATTATACCAGAAAAAGATTGTCTTCAAACTCCTTCCACTCTACTCTTAATTATAGGCAAATACCACATAAAGCTCTACCACAAATATTTATTTACCTTCAAACTAATTTTTACAGTAGGTAAGTTTACATCTTTCAAAAAGAGAAACGTTATATATTTACAAATTTTATACTTATATAAATTTCCTATTGTATCAGGTATTAGTTGCTAGATCAACGATAGTAAATTTATGAAGGAAGGCCACCTTACGAATAATTTTAAAAGCCGTTCATCTTAATCAACAAGGTATATTTACTAATTATAGATATGGATCTTCTCCCGATTTTGACTCTCGCAGTCTCATAAATAGACCTCTGTTCGCCATGTGCAAAATCCAATTTAGTTATAGAAATACAAAATATACAAAATGTTTCGGTACTTTAATACAATAAATAACTGGATACTCAAAATTTGCAATCTGAATTTTATATGCAGAGAATGAATAAAAGCCCTGTGTAGACATTCTTGTTAAGAGAGATTTTTTTAAAGAAATAAGATATCATAAATATACTATTCCCTGAAAAAAATGAATTTGTTGTTAAGAAAGGATTAAAAAAATGTTTGAATATTTTCTAATGAAGGACAAACTTTGAGATAAATCTTTAATACACGTAACAGGAAACGGAATTTGCTCTAATGGGAGAAAAGTTATTTCTCATGCTAGGAAAATGGAATAAAATATAAATAATGAGAAAATAACTCAAGATCTAAATCCAATTCGAATTACGAAAATAATGATAGTGTTTTTCTGTTTTTAGAAAAATAAAAGTGTTATAAAAGTGTTAAAAGAAATTATAAATTATCGAAATATTAGCTTTGCTACTTTTCCTTACACAGGTGTGCCTGAAAGAATTATGGAACATTCTGACAGTAATGGATCATCTTGCTATGGAGAAAGGCAGATTAAACTAACTTCTTCACGAATGAAGAATAGGCTTTTTATAAAAAAATACTGTAATTGCCAATATTGACACTTATTTATGCTGTCAAAAATTTCAGTGGTTTACAGAAGAGATTGCTATAAAATGTGGTCGCCGTAGAAGGCGTTCGTTATATATGTATTCTTTTAGTATTTCTTCAAACTTTTATCTAGGAGAGGTCACATCAGAAGGCTGATATCTTATTTTCCGACAATTCTTATATTAGAAATCGGTCAGAGAAACTTTTATCTGCAATAAATGTTCGTCTACAGAATGAAAATTCAAGTCATTTATAAACAAATAAGCTGAATAAATATCTGACAATATAGATAATGTAAATCATTTTAATTATAAAGTTTCGAATTTAATAAAGTCATCACAATAATTAACAGATCGACATATTATTAAATAACTAAAATATTGTTTCAAACTTGAAACTCTTAATTCGCTAAAATAATAATTTAATTATTATGCTATTTCCTATATTCCTGACCTGAGGGCATAATTCTGCTAAATATAATAAACTACGTAAAATTTGCATGATAAGAAAAATAAACAGCAACATATAAAAGAGGTTTATTTCTGCAGATATTCAGAGCAGTATTTCACATTTCTAATCAAAGTTAATTTGTTCCAATAATTCTGAAGACGCACCACTGAAAATTCCAGTCCTGTCATTCTTGGCAGTGCATAATTATGGTAAAAATCACAGAGGCATTAATTTTTGAAAGACACTGTTTGGCAGACATTTATCAACACTGTTTAGCAGTGATGACGTATCCACTGGATCTTTTGCAAAGTCCCATACGAGAACATTCTATGGCTTAAGGCCTTAAAAACGAGATAGACTCTGTTCTATGAAGCCTGCTGTCGATGTTTTATTGTCTGCCAAAGCTTATTGTTTAACAGTATTTTTGAAACTTGATGAATTTCAATCTTGATAAGTTTCATCACTTTACAAAACCTTGATGAGTTTAATTCTACTATCAAAAGTTTGATGTGATATTTTTCAACATTTATAAAACTTTGACGTGTTTCAGTATGTAATGTAAAGTTTGGTGTGATTTGTTTCAGCATTTATAGCACTTTGATGTGTTTCAGTAAATTATGAAAAGGTTGATGTGAATCTGTTTATTTATAAAACACCCAAATGTTACACTGCATTGTAACAGTTGTTCGGCTCTGCTGGTATTGCGGTAAGAGAAATGGCTGCCATAGCTCGGAGTCCATATTCAAATCCAAAGAAGTTATAAATTTTTGCCAATATGCAGTGTCTTTTCGGCAAAGAGGGCACTTAAAATACTGTCAAACCTAATAACAACATTCTCGAGAGAACAGTTGAACAGGAAAATGGCTTGATACTTTCGGACTCGTCCCTACGGAAGATTCTTCGTCAAAATTGGAACAAAGTTGGGCAGACGTCTATAGTCACTTATAAGATGTCCACGAACTAGGCTAACGATAGGCACAACACATTTACTCTTGGCTACAATACATTCGGGCGTCTGATCTCCACCAGATCAAATCAGGAGAATTAGTCACTATTACAACAACTAAAATTTGTCGGTTTTACCATTTTTAAAAATATTATCTACATTTTTCTGCAAAGTTACATTTAGCAACAGAGCTTTAATAACCGAGATTTAGAAATAGAGAATTTAGATGAAAATAAATTAGAAAAACCCTTAATATCATTAACACGTTCCTTTCTCAGTCATTTTTTAAGGTTTACATTCTTTCTTCAATGATCTCCTCCTTTTTTTAAAAAGCACTTTGTGGATCTTAGATAGGAAAATATAATTATTCCTTTTTAAAATTACTACTTATGAAGTAAAGATTTTCCATTTTGTTTTGCTCATATGAATAAATGCAAAGGAAATTTACTGCTGTCTTCCTGATTCATATACTGCAATAAAACTTTCAATTGATATGCATACAGAAACAACAAAGAAAAAAAGAATTCGTAGCCCCCCCCCACAAAAAAAAAAACTTAAAATGCAGAGCCCGTTAAGAAGACCGTGACTTGAGTAGCGTTCCCGACGTGCTGCATAAATCCAAAACGATAAAAATCAACAACAGTAAAAGGAAGCCTGCATTTTCATTTTAGCTGAGCCTTTTTCAAGCTCTTATCGTATGCAGACCCCTGTCGCTTCTCGCTTCCCCCTTCCAGCAGTTGCGATAGTATTCTTCACGATAATGGTCTCGAGGCTCGCTGTGTGAGTTAGCTCAGATTGAAAGCGTGAGAGAAACAAAGTTTTCTGAAGCTTAATGGTACAAGTACGCCACGACTTTTAACTGCTTGTTACACAAAGAATGACTCAAATGCTCTAAAATCAGTTATGCTCGCAGAATATTTGCCCAAGATTAAATGCAGAAAGAACAATGTGATAAATCTGTTTTACAGCTTATGGAATATATTTGTAGCTAAAGAATCTGTTAGACGAAACAAAAATATAAGCAGCTGATTTGGGAAATTCTTTAAAATCTTTTCCTGGGTCATTGTTTGGTATTTTCTTTTACCAGTTTTTCTGTATCCCTTTTCATTTTTATTTCCAAATGAAAGTACTCTGAAGTTTTTGTCGTATCCAGTTCGTCTCTGAGTTTCGTGTTGCTCATAATTAACGACATAAATATTAATCCATGTTGATGCATTTACAGTACAATGAGAATATTCACATTATTTAAAATGTCTGTAGGAATTATAAGAAACTGCTGATTTGATATCTCATCACGATGAAACTTCGGCCTTTCTCTTCGAAAACCAATCTCTAAGTAAGCCTCTTATTCACCTAGAAAGCTCTACTTACATTTCAATTTACAACTCATGAGGATCAGACACTATACATTCATTCTTATAAACTCCTTTAGGAGTTCAGTTGAATATTGTAACCTGATGATACTGACGCCTTTAATCTTTCATTTAGTACCGCTCAAATGCCATTTAAATGCTGTAGTTACTGTGTTTTTCTGAATATAAGTTGATCGATGTATGAGTTCAGAAGGAAGTAGTTACTGCACAAATACGCCCAAAACTGAAAACCCGTATGTTAGGTACATCTAAATTCGCCTTATATATCGCTATATGTGAGACTAATAAGACATTGTTTAATTTAAGTAGACCCATCAGATCTGTCGAAGGGAAATGCCAATTCACCTCTTTTATTAAAAAAATAAGGATGAGAACATTACAGAATGAATGGGCATTAAAATTTCTCTTTTTCCAGTCTTCCAAATTTTGAGTATTGTGTTTGGTTTGGCGCACTGGTACAACAGTGGCGAAATTTATTTTGATTGTCGGACGCGATAACAATTCTAAAGCATTTCAGCATTCTTTTCTTCCAATTGTACTGTTGCTTTTACTATTAAAAATGCAATTCTTATTTTCTGCTATGCAGGCACATGTGTTCGGGCAAAAATGGACTTCCTGTTTTTTTTTTTTTCGCCATCGATAGAACAGTTGGTCCAGTGCATTAGGTGCTCATCAGCCTTTTTGATTCTGTCGATGGAATAAAAATGAACTTAGTGCAATGTCCTCTGCACATGACAAAAGTAAGTGCGGAGTATTAGAAGGGCTGGAACAAGAAAGGAAAACATATAAGGGGATAAACACTGCAATTATAGTTTTACAGTATACAATTTGGGAATGCAAATATAGCTAGGTCAGGGTGTAGCTACAACTAAAGTTAAACCAGTGGAAATGTTTAAACATTGCATGCTAAATAATAAATATTTACAACATTAACATTGTACATGGATACATACATACATATATATATATATATATATATACACACAATGGTTAGATACAACTTAATGTGGTACACTATGCTGTACTAGTTATAAATCATTATAGTGTCGCTACTAAGTATTCCACTAGCTTTCGGTTAATGTTTATTAATTTTGCTAGGCCAAGCTATGGGGATAGTTCTTAAGATGATATTATCTATGGCTAGAGTATAGGGATACAGCAAAGCATATAAGGGCTGTCTGCCTAAGGGAATGAGTGCCTGCTTTAGGGCTTTTTAAGTAAAACTGTCTAGTATTCATGTTACACAGGAAGAAATCCATGAAAACAAGCTATGCAATCAACCTGTTCCCCTGGCTTCAAACCTGAGATGTGCTACTAGTATGCAGTAGTCTTTAAGCATTTGGCCACTGGTAGACTCTATGAGACAAACAATAACGATGCAAAGGTCAGAATGGATAAAGCTGGCTTTCATTTGAGCTGCGGCTTAAAAGACGAGACTTTAGAGCATGATCTAGAAAACTGCTATTCGAATACTGATGATAATAATTTTAAGTAATTTACATTAGAAGTAAATAAAAACAATTTCAATTATTTTATCTATAATATCATTCCAGTGGTCGAATTATTTGTTAATCATTTTGAACTCGGTTATAACGTGATCTCCATATTTCAGTAGTAAATAATTTGTTAAACTTTCTTGCTTTACATATGGAAGCGTACTGCACGCATCTGATAGGAGGAAATCCAATTAATAGAAATAATTTCCATTTATTTTCTGCACGTATACGTGAGCTCGTTGTGGGGAAACTCGTCGTAAGCAAAGTAGGCTTTTCTCCCAATTAAAAAAAGCCAATTTATGTTTTTCACTGTCTTTTATGTCTAACACTACAGGGATAAAATTTACTTTAATTATTTTGTTTCAAACAGGATTCTAAAGGATGATTCTGAAACTCAAATCCTTTATAATTACCTTGCTCTTTATTATATTTTTGTTTAAAATAGGAAAAACAGGGCAGTACGCTGTTATTCTTATCTGAACTTTATAGTTATTCATGCTCACATTCAATGAAACACTTGTAGTGAAAAAGTTGAAAATTTTAATTGATATAAATTTTTGAGTTAAAAGGAAATGCTGTAAATTGTCTCGCAAAATAAATTCAGCTGACGTTATTCTCAGACTACGGTATAGATTTAAAAAAGCCTTTAACGTGGATTTTATGAAATACCAACGTTAGTGTTGTGCATGATAAGTGAAATCAACACGAATAAATAAATAAATAAATAAAAAGTAAAGGATAAAAAGTCTCAAAGTGTTCAGATTTTATATTACGCCCAAAGGGTCGTTTTTAACGTTTTGTGTGTTACCTTTATTTATTAAATATCATGTTCTTTGCACTTAAATCACATAAAATTCAAACCAACAGCCATATCACAAAACATTTAAAAACAGCATATCTTTAGATTTTCCGACAGACAGTCTTGCGCGGTGGGGATAAAAATAATTTTTTTCTGTACTTTGTCACTATTGCTCGCTTTGAAAGCGTTGATTTTGTTAATCAAAAATTCGTTAAAGTTTTACAAAATTGTAAATAGATAATAAAACAAATTCGAAAATCAAAATTCGGGCTTCCAGCTAACCATATTCGGGTGGAGAATTACTTTATTCAAAATTTGATGGCTCTAGGTACCGTTTCTTTTTCATAATGCGAAAAACATGCATACATTAATGGAGATTCTTCATTATTTAATTACTTTATAAATAATACAGGGTGATAACACTTTGTGACAACAACCTTAGAAGTGATTCAATGCTAGTCTACGTTCATACACATTCTCCACTTAATTTCTTTTAAAATAATGCAGGGCGATAATTTTTGGTGGCGACAATTTGGGAAAGATTCAGCCTTTTACTGTGATTCATCGCAAAAGCCCGTTTGGAGACTTAATAGCCCTTATGAATTAACACTCATTTGGGCTAATAAAAATATATATAAAAATTTTCCTAAAACATTCTTTTTTTAATTTTATTTGGCTCATACGTAACAGGTCTTTATCGTATCTAATATTTTCGGTGTTAGAAGTGTCTCTAAAATGGGATTGAAATTTCATGATCGGTATTGCGTGATATGTTCACATTAAGTCACTTATTAATTTTTTCATCTAATTTCTCTTGCCTTCTGTCGATTGTGCGACTCTATTTCGAGTAATCCTATTTCATTCGGAATTATTTATTTCCGCGAGTCGATAATTCAGTAGTCTCAGCGTAGCGCTAAATGTTTCATTATATTTTCATCTGAAGTTTAAGAAAAATATTATTGTATGCGTTCGGCAAGCCCCAAAGCAGTTTGTGATGATTTCAGTAATGAATTTAATTCAATTGACATGTAATCTTACTTTGTTAAATTTAGATATCAATTCTGAATTGTACGTAAGTAACAACTACAATTAAAGCAGCAACAAGTGCTTGAGCATTTTGTAAAGAATTGTAATCATCAAAATCTTGAAACTATATTATGTGACTTAATCTCCATGGGCTAATTACCTCTTTAAGTTATTCTCAATTAAATGCTGTATTTTACGCGGAATAATCACATTCTCTCGTGTATATCTTAGTATAAGTATTTAGTACGTCCAATTAGGAGCTGGAAGATCTTTGAAGATTTTCGGTAAGGGCCCAGTTTATTTTTCTTGCTTCATGCATCAGAAAAGTCTCCTCAGTGATGTCCAGACTAAAATATAGTGGAGACAATTCGTCATCACATGAGTTTGATCGACTAGCCATGCACCTTTCCTTCACTGTTTAAGTTCCGGAGAATAGGAGGAGTTATCGCATTCCTCTGTGCGTGTTCTTATGATGTAAATGGTTAGTTAGAAATTGAAAAATCTTTGGTTTGAGTACCGTAAATAAAGCAGTTAATTATTTTTTTATCTTTCATAAGTTAAACTTCTATACAATTTAACTGTAAAATACTAAAGAATAACAAAGTTAATTTTAATAATTAATACGATACATTGCACAACAGACTTTTATTTTCGTTGGAAATATAACAATACGGCTTCCATGAATAACTTGAATAGTTTAGAGTTTGTCTAGCGTATAATATCTGGCACTTATGTGCATACCTAAAAAACTGCCAAATGGGTTATATCCGCCTTTTAGCACAAAAGAATGTATACCAATATCATTTCCCTTTCAAATCGTCTATCAGTAAATTCATGCCTAAATATTTGTATTCGAAAGATTAGAACCTTATGATAAGCTCTAGCTACGATGGTTTATATTTGACTAGCAGGTTTACTTGATATAGTCTAAATAATTTATAATTCTTGATTCGAACATATCAAATAATTTTGTTTTCGGAATATGTCGAACTCTATTATAGATTTAGTTATAGATATTATATATATATATCATACTATATTATGGATTTAGTCTATTATAAATTTAGTTAATAAAAATTTAAAAAATTCGCAAAGTTAATTAAAATCTGAAAAACAAATTGAAATTTATGAACAGATAAAATATAATAATATATTTGTAAAGCATAATAATAGAATGTTAATTCTCTTTTCTCCTCTATGATATTTTGATAATCTATTTATTTATAGAATAAAATACGAGCTATGAATTACAATTTGTACATAGCGGGTGCATTACAATTTATACATATCGAGCGGGTCTATATATATATATATAGAGAGAGAGAGAGAGATAGATACTGTAAATATATAATTTCGAATGGGGGTGTCTAATTCAATTATAAAAATTATACTCATTAACTACTCACAGTTGGCAATCCATTAGAATCGCACTTCAAACAAAGGCACATTCAGCGCTGTTGAATAAATCTTCTAAAACTTATTAATTTCAATGCTTGAAATTCGCAGGCGCTTATCTTCTGCATCTTCAGAAGTATTAATTGAAAATTCTGATTTTGTTTTGCACATAATTTTAATCTGAACTTAATTTGAACATTTTAACACTTGCTAATAAAATTAACACTTCAAAGAGCAAATGTTGGCAATACTATAACAACAAAAACCATCATCAGTTTCGTAAAGTTTCAAGACTAGTTTCGAAGGTCAAATAAGAACCTTCTTCTTCAGCAGCAGAGTTAAAAAATCGTCATCATCGTCAGCTTTCAAAGAAATTATTTCACAGTTGCTTTCACTTTATCTTTATAGATGACATGAGTGACTAGCTTCCTTTTTCTTCAGTGTAGCTTCCTTGAATATTTTGTCTATTGTTAATGGGAGAGCATATGCTTGTCCTTCGCCATTTTCACATCTGCACTCCTGAAGAAGAAACCTTTATTTAACCTTCGAAACTAGTCCTGCAAATTTAGGAAACTTACGCTAATTCTTGTTGCTATAGTAATTTAAGAATTTTACACTTGTTAACAACATAGTAACGGAAATAATCTGAATTTCAAACCTTTTTAAAATTCAAAGGTTGTGGGAAAGATTGAGTGGAATTCATTAATATTTGTAAGAGACTTTATGACGTTGAAGACACCTTTAAAACAAATAAGCAATAAGTTTCTTAAGCAATTTATGTATAACATATTTATAATATAGTATACTGCATTCTAAATTTCTTCAAAGATTTAAATAATAAAAATATTAATTAAGATTACAGTGTACGTTTCATTAACTCTCACCTGCATCTCTTATATTTTTTTGTAGCTTTTTTTTAGACGTGAAACACATGTAAGAATTTAAGCAAATGCCCCTTTTAACATTAATTTAAATATCACAGACAGTTTTAGTTTCTAAGATATAGCTTATTAGAAGTTGTATTATTCATCATAATCTTTAAATTTACTGCCTTAAAAAGAGGACGCAAATTAATTCTAATAAAGATGTTTGTAACAGAAAACTTTCCATCTTTCATTATAAAAGATGATCCTCAGATTTTACCCCAGCCCAACTTTGAGTTGAAGTTTGCGAGTTTCTTAATTTCTTTGAAAGGAAAATTATCATAGTCCATAAAATTGATGAATGTGAGTTTTCTAAGCATGGCTTATCTGTGCAATGAATATTCCTTTCCTAAGATACTGTGAATCTTTCATTAGATTTACAACGCTTTGTCCTGGGAAATTCTTGATATGGGTAGAACTAACTCTAACTTAATTTCCCAGAGCGTCGGCAATCAAAAGTGGAGGAAGGCAACATAATTACTTCTAGCCTTTAAATCGCTGTCCCTATAAACTTATAGAATATTTGGTATGTCCATAAAGTTGTTTGATTCCTTGGTAGATCCTTCAAAACTTCACAGATTTTCTTTGTAAATCTTTCGAAGTATGTTTTAAATGCTTCGTTGCGTTTTTTAAATAAATTCACTGCTATTAAAAGCATAACCTTTGAAGTGAGACTTCACTTTTGAAAGTAGAAAGTAACCCGAAGATACCATATCTGGAGAATAAGACGAGTAGTTGAAAACTGTGGCATACTTCCTTTCTAAACATGGCTTTACTAGAATGAATCTGTGTGACAGCGAGCTGTTACGCAGAATAAATTTCTTTCTTCATAATCATCTATCTTTTGTGAACAATTTTACAGATATTAAATTCATCAACTGTTACTCGAAGGTCTCTGTTTGCGAATACTGTGTGAAAGACTCAAAGGTCTTTGTTCGCAATTTCTGTGACATCAACTATTTCCAGAGATTTAGAAGTTCTCCAAAACTGCTGACGATTTTTTTATTTCATGTTATTTTTCATTCAAGAGTGCGAAGTGTTAGGTTTATCAACAACATGTTTGCGTCCATCTGGAAATCATTCATGCCAGCGAAAAATATTAAATCATGTTAAAGTTTGTTATCTGTATGCTTTAAGTAATATTTCAGATATCTTCGATACTGTGCCACGGCTTTCATTGCGGAATTTGCTATTTGTTCCTCAGGGACAAATTCCTTGTGAATTATCTCTTTCAAATGAATAAATGTCAACAACATGGTCTTTACCCAAGATTTCTGGAAAGTCATCTCTAATCATAATTTGTTTGGAAATTTTTGCGATTTTTCCCGCTTTGTTGCCAAATGTTGTTGCTGTTCTTTGCTCAGCTTTCTGGTCAACTATAGTAGATATTCACTGAATCAAAACAAACAATTAACTGTATAGAAAACAGACAATATTTTAAACACGAGTTAAGATGTCATAATAATAAATACTGTCAATTATTATTTGAGAAGTTCTCTTGAAAGTTGTAAAAAAGAATTAGTTCTAAGACTCTGTAGACCCAATTCTCTATATCAGCATAAAACAAAACGACTTTTGATGACAAGGTGACAGAAGATACATTTCAGTTTCTACTCACAGTTTTGACTTCCATGGAAAGTTAGAAAATACTCAGGAAAATTTATATTCATTTTGTCGTTCATCTAGTTCATTTACCATGTCATTTAAATCCTCAAATATTACATTTTGTATTCGGTATACTGCAGTGTAACAACTGTACTTGTCTTCGTTCATGTTTTCATAAACGGTGCCTTAATTCTGTCTAAAGTGCAATTTTAATTAGCATTTTAATTATATTTATTGAATAAACATTTACATTTCTGAATTCCGTTTAAATTCATTTCATAAACTTAAATAGTTAACAGTACATTTGCTGGGTAAACATTCAATTAATTCCTTTTTAAAATTTTCTTCATTCAATAGTTTTAAGCTTAAAGGTAAAATATTCTTCAAATTTAAGAAACGTTTCTCTATTTTCGAGAAATTTTGATCTATATTGAATGATTGCTAAGAATAATAGAAATTTTGTCGTAAAATTTATATTGTTTCTGAATTCTTATTATTAATATTATTTATTATTCATTTAATATTCAAAGGAAAGTTATGTTATGGACTGAGAATAATCGTAGCAAAAATTCCTAAGAAGATTCATTTAACATCTTCATTTTTCTTTCTTTCTTTTTAATCTTTATCAATAAGCCCACATAAGTTAGGCTAAGTTATTTGAATGTAGCAAAGCACAAAAGGGCTATCTGCTTAAGGGAAAAGACGTTTTATTGGGGAATGTTTAAAGAAAAATTAGCTCATATTTACGCCCAGCCTTACGCAATCGCACTAAATATGTCACATCCAGGCTCAGACATGAAGACCATGTTGATTGATGAACATGTCAAACAATGGTAGAGTTTTGGGGGCACTGACACAATAGGAAGAAGGGTACATAAATTGTTCCCTAAACGTGAAAACAAGTTATTATTGGCTCTTCACATTTTATTCACCATTCATGCTGTCATGTGGCATTCATGAGCTCCTTGTATGGGTTCGGTCTATGCGATACTGATCAGTGTGCTTGTGGAATGGTCGGAGATGGGTACTATCTCTCCGTTTGTCCAAATCCCGCTAAACACCATCTTCGCAACACTGCGGACGCAATGCATTTAAAAATACTCTTGCACTGAAATGCTTATGGGACTATGGAAACATAGTCAGTTCTACTTATGACATATCTGGATTAACTTAACTACCTTCAAATACTAAATCGCTGGCAATGCCATACTTGGTCCTCCTTGAACTTTTTTTCTTTGCAGATCTGACCACTTTGTTGCTGTTTAATCGCTCACTGTGTAATACTGGTTAGGTTCTACTACTGTTTTTAGTATTGTTTAATGTAACATCAGTTGATGTAATTTATTATATTGCTTGAGAATGGATCCGTAACGAAACGAATCCCCATAGAATCAATGATAATTTGATAAATTTATTTCCCTTGTAGAGACATTAAGTTATTTCAAAGCAGGAGACATGAAAAATGAGCAACGCCTTCGCCGGGAATCGAACCACAGACCTCTGGGTTACGCGTCGAGCATGCAGACCACTACACCACGAAGGCATGCAAAGAAGGCGGGAGAAATACCTTATACTCTAAGCGAAGCAATTTACAATTATTCTGGAAACTTTCACAAATGTATTTGTATAGCTCTCAGTACGGCATTGCACAATCAGTAGTTACAATTTCACTTCAAACTACTAAGAACGTTAAACTGAATGAATTAACTAAACTGAATTAATTAACACTGAAATAAGTCCTTTCCATTGAATCATATTCCATAAACTCACTTTGTCACCTTCGTTAAATCGATGTCCTGAAGTTCTTGTGTCGCATCGGATCTCTCTTCTCCGTCTCCAAACTGAATTGCTCTTGTGCAAAATATTGCATCATTTCAAAGCATGCCTGGAGATCTTAAATGTACCCCTCAGGCGATGAAGACGCATTCGTCGGCCGACCAAACAAGAAATCACAAGACAAACCAACGCCCCGCCCGAACAGCATTTGGGATGGGGAATAGTCGGTAGTCTCATGAACAGCACTGCGTTATAAGCTTGTAAGAACAAAGGTAACTTTTGGTCTCATTCCTGTTGGTTTCTGAAAAACATCAGCTAAAATTTATTAAGGATGATTTGATTAACCTTTCTACCATAATGTTTGACTACGAATGTAAGTGTGTCGTTTGGGTTTTGTCCATGTCGAGTAGTTTCGAGAACTCTTTAATTACTGCCGAAATAATATTCCTTCCCTGATCGAAATGTAAATGTGATGCACTCGAAACCTGAAAAAAATGCTGTATCATTACCTCTTTTATACCTGTATCCTCAGCCTCTTGATCAGGAATAGGATACGCTTCAAGCATCTTCCTAAAGTAAACAGTGACTACGAGGATGTATGTGTTTCCATTAGTTCAAAAGGCGCTCCTATATTGCAATGTTGCAACTTCTCTCGACTGCGTTTCTTCGATGCTTTCGGAAGCGCACAGATATTGCACGATTGATACCACTTTTGTACGACAGCTTTTGAATCACTCCAGAATAAGCGCCCTCGCACTCTACGCAGTCTTCATTATTCCGAAGGGGCATTATTGTTTAAGGAATGCGCATAGGACCATAGTCCAGTATTGTTTTGGCGTAGGATTATTTATCGAAATGGCCTACGAGATAGGTTTCTTGTTTAAAGACTCCATTTGATAAATTACAGGTTTACTGTCGCCGTCTTCCATCACTGGCCTTTCCTGACTTCTTCATCCCTCCATAGATCTGGGACAGATGACAGATGATGTTTAATTCGTACCTTGAAGTACGACCAGATTAAGCAGTTCGTATTTCACTTCGACCCTGGAACAATATCAGCAGCTTTTTGGCATTGTCTTCTATAGAAGTTTTCTGCGTTTCCGAGTGACAGTCCTTTCCGATGACTGATAGTCATGTCATATTTCTGGAGTCTGTACCAATCTAGCTATTTGGCCTTCGGGAATGTTCAAATTTAGGAGCAAGCTCCGTGCTACATGATCTGCGCGGAGCAGGAACTTTCTGTCATAGAGGTAATGATCGAAATGTTTTACGGCTTTAACTATGGCGAGCAACACTTTTCTGGTGACACATAAATTTCTTGCTGGTTTAGACAGTCCCTAACTACAGTGTGCTACGTATGTAAGCTTTCGACGCGTTCACGACCTTTTATTAAAACAGCTTCAATACTGTTATTGCTCGCATCTGTGTCATGAATAAGGGGTTTGTCGAGCTGGAATACGTCAGGATTGTCGCAGGTGTTAAACATCCTGCAATTTTGTCAAATGTACTTAACATTCTTTTGCCCACGAGAACTTTTGCTTACTCACTGTCAGTCTGTGGAGGGCTCTTGAGATGGAAGAAAAGATCTTCAGAGATCTTCTATAGGAGGTTCAAAGCCCCAGGAAACTTCTCAGCTGATGCACACTTTTGGCAAGCCTTCACTCTCGTTTTTGGACCCAGACACTTTTTGGGACGTTCGGCAGAGACGACATGTCCCAAATAAACCACTTCGTGTCTGAACAATTTATATTACATTTGAATGAGCTTTAGATTGAACTTCCTTCAATTAGATTCCTTAGAATTAGAGAATTCCTTCAACATATTATTCAGTTCACCTTTAGATTAGCTTCCTTTAATTTAAGAAGCACCTCCCTCATATTTTGTAAATTACTTTCAAATATTTTGCCTACGACAATGATGTAATTCAGGAGTATCAGGCAAGCTTTGCAAGGAAAGACGTCTCAGCACGGTCACTATGAGGCTTTCGAATGCAGCCGATGATGCACTGCATAATCCAAACGGAATCCCCTTCAACCGCAAAATTCCATAATCCGGCAGGAAATACCCTCTTTTCTCAGTCATCAGTGTGCTTCGCTACGTATCCATATCCAGTCTTTAATTTAAGCTTCGAAAACCAATTGCTTCTAGAAAGAGTGTTCAGAATATCGGCAATTCTAGAAAGAAGGTAGCTGTCATGATATTTCTAGTGACGGCGACAGTCAACACAAAATGTAGTTGATCCACCTTTCTTTCCGTCCAGAATGACGAAAGAGACGCAAAAACTTAATAAACTCTCGATAACATAGCACACATGAAAATGAGTTCATCTTTTAATTGTTCAGCCAGACGTTTTCGGATGAGAGTAACTTCAGCCGCTGTATTGCTATTGAAACTGCAAGTAAATCCATTTATATGTTCCATGAAGAAAATTCCATTACTGACGCCACTCTTTGCAGAAATCTGATGGCCTTTGAAATGGCAGTGCTTAATATCTGGCAATATCCGCCCCAAGAAATGGACACTAATTGGATTCCCTCCTCCGTAGCTCCCGTGTCTTGGGTTGTTCTGCAGTTCCTTCGTATGTAGTCTTCACTATCGCAGTTCCAACACTTTGATGATTTGTTGCCACTCATATTCTGCTTCAAGGCCGATTTAGCCAGACATTGAATTGCCTGACTATATCATCTAGACTTGTAATTACTTGATCCACTGGCTCGTGAACTTAAGTACCTCAAACTTAGTGGCGATCTCCACGAGTTGGTTGCTAGGCTGCCTCGAATTTCATGATCTGCACTAAAGCGCTTTTTACATCTGTGAAGTCCACTATTCGTAGGACTTTCTGTATTTCAGGATCCCGGATGTTATTGATGACATACTGGGAAGATTGACCTTGTTTCTGTGGAGCAGTCGACGAGATGAGACAGTCTTTCGACACTTGTGGTAAACTCCTGGGCTCATTCCGTGAGCCTCTGTTGGCGAGGTTCTAACTGTAGCCTTACTTCTCGTCAAAGCGTAGTTCCAACGAGCCCAATAGAGCTTCACACTCCAGCCTCTGGTTTTCGGGCAGAGTTTGAAGTATATCCGTTTTGTCTGCTCTCAGAGAAGCAGGGAGGTGGCAGGCCGTAGTTTCAGAATCCCATCCATTTGCTTTCTCCCTATAGAGACCTGAGTCTTGTACACTTACCAGGAGGTCTTTCCATCATACATGGATAGCTTTAGAGAGGATCGGGACAGCATAGGTAGGAATTTAAATCTGAAATAGTTTC
>KK114243.1:89210-183034 GCA_000611955.2 Stegodyphus mimosarum | reverse complement strand
CAGTGAGTTGCAGTAAGTGGAACGCATCTGACAGGTCTACGAGCATATAGACCAATCTGCCCTAAGCGTCTGTACACGGTCTGTCTTGAAACTGTCGTACCAGTGTCTGAAGAGAGTTGACGAGACAGGTCTGAGGCTGTGCTCCGCCTGTTTCTTTTGGCAGTAACTGCCAAATACCGGTCTTCATTCGGCTTGTAACTCTGGGGCGACCTGTGCTGTAACGTCTACTCACATTACCATCATCTTGGAATCGTTGCCAAAGCCTGGAGATGACAGTCTAGGCAATTCCAAGTTCGTCTGATACTTCCAGTTGGGTACGCCTACATTCCAGACGGCCGATAATTCTACCACGTAAAAAATCATCCAAATGCGTCCTTTGTATCATAACTATTCGGTTATTGCACTGAAATGCTTATAAAGCGCCTGCGAACAATTTTACTTCTTTGCCTGTATTCCTTATATGTCACTCTCTTACACTCTCGTCATTGTGACGTACCATAGGTGTCATCTGGTTACTTCCTGAAATTTGCATATGATTCTTGAAGATGAGTGTAGTGATTTTACAGGTGATATATATATTTTAGAGTTCGATTTCCGCGTGACTCCGAATTATACTTAATTTATGGACATGAGTGTATTTTACGTATTACCTTATATGTACTTTTATGTGTTTTATGTATTGTCTGCTATATGTATTTTGCAAATCTTTGCTCTCTTTTTCATGCTTTTACTCACTGATCATCATTTCCTAGATTTTTAGCATTGCATTTTTTTATTATTGTGTTTCTTTCCCTGTCGTGAAAATGAGTTATGTTTTACATACAAATTTCTAAATTTATTACTGCTCTTTTATTAATTTTCGTTATGGTTCCTACGTAACTCATCTGTTTGTAGCCTTATAAGTATTATGTCTTCACAGTGCCACGTTTATTATATAATCACTGTGCTGCCTTATTCAATGAGTACCACTGTTTTTTTAATTGCGTCTTCTTTAATTACTAAGAATATGACGCAACCTCACTACTGTAATTTTATGCAACTCCACTGCTGCAACGTATGCAACCGTATATATATACAGTATATATATTTACTTATATTTTTATCGATTTTTTTATTTATTTATTTGACTAATTCTTGCATTTACTTATTTATTTATTTATTTATGTTGTATTTTCTCATCCGCCCTTTCGAGCATTGATTATCAGAAATGTCCCAAAATCTTGTTTATTCGTTTACTCTGATTTTGACAGTTGGAGTATGTATGTATTCGGCTAAGACTCTGCTCTAAGCATGCGCATCCCAGGCAGTGTGTTACAGATAATTACAAGAGTGAGTCTTTTCGACCCTTTAGGATAACGCCCAGTGGATTGGTCACCTTTTCGTTGGTGAAAAGAAAAAGAAAACTCTTATTCTCAATACACATCGGGAAAACTGCGAAATAAAACCATGCAGCCAGCACATTCACCTGCATCCTCCTACCAGTATTCATCATTCTTAACCCTCTCGGCAACCGGTGGGAGCGAAAGTTCTGAATAATAGAAAACAATTGTTAAATCTGAATAAATATGTAACTCATACTGAAATTTTGAAACAGCACGATAAAGTTCGCCTTGTGCAAAATTTAAGAAAGTAAATAAATGGACGAATCTCCATTATTCAATGAATGAATGTTTTAAGCACATAAATTTTCTGAATACGAATTTCTAAATGCCTCACCAATTGCATTAGATTTTAAAAATTTATAAATCAAATATCATGTAATATCTAATATAGGCTATGATCTTAGCAGACCGATCGCATACATAAAAGATGCGTTGTACATGTAATCTCTAGCCGTGTTACGTTATTCTTTAGAGAAAAATTTTAACTATGTTGCTTTCATACTTTTTTTACGTTCATTCGAAGAGAGAAAAAAGTGAGACTCCAAATTAATCTCAAATCTGTCTTCCAGTGGCTTGGATATTAATTTAAGGAAATTTCTCAGCACAATAATAAATTATTTTATTTTTTTTGTTTTCAACAAGCCGAAGATGTACATAGGTAATTCCTATATTCATAAATTCCGAAATTTATCCGATATTCCGATATTTTTGCTGCTTTGCTACTGCTGATCATAAGTTCGGAGGCCGCACAAGTGTGTAATTCCGCACATTTGCCTCTGTCATTAAACACAAACCAAGCAACAGAAAAAACAGTAAGATTTAAGTAATAAAAGTTAGAAATTTCGAGTTTGAGACCAACTCCTGAGAGCGAAATACAAGCAAAGCCCTTCTTTGCTGTAATAAATTTCTCACGACATTAAAAAGACAAAACCGACTCATTTGAAGTTCATTCTATTTTGAAATAGAATTATTTAGCATTGCAGTTTTCTCCAATATTGTAACAAAAGCAATGTTATAAATAATTAAAAGTTTAAAGTACTTAAAATTTAAACAAAAACTGTAAAACAATTTAGAAATTTGTAGGAAATATTCGCGAAATCCAAGGAAATAACTTAAAATTTCAATAAAATCGCAGAAATTCTTGAGCAATAAATATATTACTTTAATCATATCTTTGAATCCCAAATATCTCAAACGAGCTTTAAGCTCAAATGACTAAAAGAGCGTCTATTTTAAAAGGGACTGCAGTTCGAACATCCGTGTATTATTCGAGATTTAAATTTTGGCCCTTAAGCAAAGAACTTATTCTCGTCATCATAACAATATTCTTGGGATAGTATGTTTATTATTTCCTCAACAGTAAACACATATCATGTAAAGGTTGAAATTCGTTTGTTTACATTCCTCATCATTAGTCAGAGTCAAGTATTCCGCGTGGAATTTACATATACCTTGCGTCTTTCACACACGACTCTGCCAAAAAGAACTGCTGCCTACTTCTATAATCACTTTTAAGAATTTAAAATTGCATTTAAATGCAACGGCTTAAAACATCAGCTGCAATTTTGCAGAGTGTTAATAGTATTTCGCTTTTCGGTTAGATTGCGTCTAATTTCCAATTCCCCGAGGTAAGTCATTTGGGCTTAAACCAATGTTGCGCTAACGTCTGCAGAACATGATTATTTTTCCATGGAATCGTTGCAGCTTGAAGGCGGTTAGCCGTAAACAATCTAATGGTGTAATTAACCCCATAAATTTGGCAGTCTGCGTCGCTTGGTTTTTACTTGCCGTATAGAAAGGAAGTACCTAATGATTTCGGAGAGAGAAATGGATGCCATTTCAAGTTAAAATACGCGACCATTTTAAAAAGAACGGAAAGGGGGGAAGTAATTTCCGCCTCGATAATATACGGAAAATCGAATCCACCCTAGAAATCGTTAATTTGGATAAACGTGAGCACCTCTAAAAAAGAATTTGACACTACATTTTCTTTTGCATTTTTCAGTAAACTACTTAAAATAACTACGTACAGATAAGTTTTTTTAATTAAAAAATGTTTGTTACGTTTTATGGAAAAATATCTAGATTAAAAGACTATGAATTGTCATTCATTCCTGTTTAACCCTTTCACATTATTTAAAGTGGATTAATAATTATATTAAACTATCAGATGCAAGAAAATGAGACATTTATAATTAGAAGTAAAATTTTACTAAGGAATTAAAAAAAATTTAAATAATGTAAATAAATGTTTTCATAAAATCGGAAAAAAAGATCTTTATAAATGATTATAGAGGATTAATGGCTATCTTCCTGAAAATTAGTACATAAGTAAATAGTTCCATGCGTGTGGTGTTCTTTTTATACTTACCTTTTTAACATTTGTAGTAGCGGGCAAAAATGAAGAATTAAACAAAAGAATTGGCATATTCGTCACGAGAAACAACATGTAGCCCAGAAGCTGCAGGTATGTAGATGTAGAAAACAGCTCATCAAAAACATTTTGCGTATCAACAATTTTTAAAAAATAAATGTATTGTGTATTTTGAGCAATTTTACTACTTTCTTCTTGCTTGAGGAACTGTACTTTTAAACAAGTGTTGTTAAAGTAAGAATTTGTTACATGCACCATAATTGGAATTCACACAGCTCTGCTGACCATTTTCACCACATTAAAAATCAATCACGTGTAAACATCGTTTCGAGCTATGAAGTCTAAATTTGAATATTGCCTAAAATTTGTAAATGTTACCCTGCATTTACTTTTAAATTACAATCATTTACTTTTTAGTTTTAAAATAAGCATGCTATTTCTAAACCTAGGCCCAGAAACGTTAAAAAAGTATTTAACAAAACGAAAAAAGCACTATTCACTCTACAGTGTATGGTCTTAAGTGCAGCGATTTCGAGCGATAGGATGTAGCAAGGACTCACATAAAAGCGGACGTTTTATCATTAAGTTCAGTAGGGCAGCAAATGGATAGATATACCGTCTGGCCACCTGCAATAACAGACATACACAAATGCTTTACTGAATACACACAATCGCTTTTCACGCACGAATCTCGGAAAGGAAAAATTTTCGTACTGACCATACCCGACCTAGCTTTTGGCAGTTGACAGCTGACGGCAGACGGAGACCCCCATCATTCTGCTAAGAGGTTGGCTGGTATTGCATCGCGTCCTCGCCTATCTAGCACTAAAAAATAAATCAAATAGCACTGTAAGATATTGTTCCATTGTGGCTCAAGACATATTTCCGTAATTTACATAAGAGGTGTCGGCAGAAATCTTGGAACGCCACCATGTCAGATGAGTTTATGCAGAACATCAGCCTGGTATATATATATATATATTCAATATAATGTTCCTGCACCTCGATATAATTTTCACATCATTTACTAATCAACTACATGCACGTAAGTAATCTGAAAATGTTCCCTCAAACTTTGTGTTAACTGCTCTTTTCCTGGCATCATTATCATTCTTTTTTCCACGAAGGTCAGATTTCAGTTGGAGTAACAGATCCATTGAGCTAACTCTGGGCTTTAAGAAGCACATCAAACACATTAACTCCCTTGTTGTTTTTAAATTATATTGACACGTTGCTGTCCTTAAGTAGCTTAAAAAATATGAGTACCCACTTTGCAGAGATTTTGTTCATGTGAATATAATCATATATAATGTGCAAAACAGTTGTTTTGGGTAGACCCAATCTTTCTGCTGTGTCCTTGACATTTTAACCAGCTATCACTTGCTTACTTACCACCAGCTGAGTTGCTGTACTGCCTGTTATATGACTATCAGCATTTGTACTCAGTTGGTGGAGCATTCTATTTTCGCTAAGCCTAGCCAAAATTCTCTATAGAAAATTTAAATTAAATCAAAAATTAAATAAATTTGTAGCGGAATTTATAAAGTTACTTCGGAAAATAGGCATTTGTGAACTGTGGTTATTAAAGAGACTCTGTCAAGAGTATGACTGTGCTGAATGATTTTTTTTAGATTGTTTTTAGATTTTCGCAGGTAGTCTATAAGATTTCTAAGTTTGTTTCGTAGTACCTTAGTATCACCAGCTATCACTTAGTATTTCCTCCTAGATAGGAGTAATATTTTCTGATGTCAGTACCTCCAACAGTAGACGTTCTCGAGCAACCTCTTCTACGGAAGGCCAAGAAAAATTGCTTTACTCACACTTCCACTTTAGAACAGGAAGAAAACAAATTATCATATATATGATCCAAATTTTGCTTTATTTCTTTGGTATTAAGGCTTACTCATTTGTCAAAAATCTAGTCACAGAATGATACTGAATTTTAAACACTTCGTTGTATCACTTCATTCAAGATTTTTATTTGTAAGGCTAGGAATATTTGGATCTACCTGCGTATATTGTAAATATATATTTATCTTTTCTATCACTAATGTTTATATTATTACGCTCATCTTTCTCTGTATTTTTTACTTGTCATTATTTAATTTATTGTATTACTTTTCTACCTCTGTAGAAAGATTAGCGTATTATTAATTTACAATGTGACTCTGCTACGTCTATTCTATTTTCTGTACTGTAAACGTTTGTATTTTGTTTTAGTTTGTACCATATTTTAGCATTATATTAACATATTCTTTCCCGTAGTCTTATTTTCCAATATTTTATAATGTTACGCATTGTTTTCTGTTATGTTCTTATTCCTTTCGTATGAAAAACGCTATATGCTTCCAAATGATGAAATGTCAAATACAGCTGTTAGATAATGGAATTTTATTGAATACTAGAGATTTATTAAAAAGAATCTTTAAAGCAACCTTTATTTTGCTGTATGACTTTAACGCGAAAAATACTGAGTAAGACATTTTAGAGAGAAGTTTAAAAATACAGCATTAAACAGAAAAAGACAAGTGTACTGCTAATTGTAAATTTTAAAAAGAAAACTTTTACGTTCTTGTTTAAAACATTTACGTAAATCATTAGAAATCTGTGATCTTAGCACAAATATGCTAAGGGTGGTTTGTTGAAGTATTGTTGAAGTAATGTTGTGTTAGGCACATGCTGCAAATATAAGACAAGAAAAGGCGCAAATTAAAGTAACATAAAACTGCCGGAGTAAGAATTAAGAGTAATGTGAAGATCTATTACATTTACTAAAACCTGTCCGCATGGCTCGTCTTTTTAATAATATAGCTTTTGACAGCTTTTTAATAATATAGCTTTTATAATATAGCTTTAAAAATCATGTTAAGTGTAATTTTGAAATGATTAAGAAGCATTCAGAAGCTTGATTAGCTTAATCTGAAAATAATTTACATTTGGTTTTTACTTCCTTGTACGAAGTGAAAAGGAAGTATTGTAATCGAGAAATATTTCGGTATCATATTTCAACGAAAATATCCATTTTGACAGCAATCGAAGTCAATGTAACTATGTTTTTTGCTTGACATTTGTAGTTAAGAACAGAACAAAAGACTCGTTTTCCTCCCCCAAAAGTATAGAACTGATTTACAATGGATTGTGAAGATATTTTTCCGTGGCGTTTGTGCGTACGTACGTACGTACATACGTATATATGTATCTCGCATAACTCAAAAACGAGTAGCCTCAGAATATTGACATTTTGTATATAGGACTGCTATCTGCACCTGCTTTTTGGCTGCAATCGGCCGCAACAAAAGTATATATATATACCCAGTCTGTTACTCGGCTCAGTGAGCTCGGATTTTTCATTCTTATATGTTGCTGAATTGCGCATTTTTTGCTTTAGAAATGATCGAATTATGTTATTCTTATCTTCCGATTAAGGTTTTTATGCTTTTAGTAAATCTGGAATAGTGGATTTGTTGCCAATCTAGAGAAACTAAGCTTCGCAACAACAGAGATAACGCCTTCTTTTCACTATTGCAAATTAAATCATGCTTAACCCACTCTGGAATTTATTCCAGGAAATATAAATAAGTCTTTAAGATTTACTTCATAATTTTTAATATAGATATTTTGAGTTTTTATGCATTTTTGCCTTGTCACGAAGGAAGAACTGAATTAATTGAATGAGAAATACTGAATCGTCTGTGAAAAACTGTGTCCTTTTTGTTTGTTTAATTTCTTTTATGCATCGTTTTAGATTTAATATAGTATTTGAATAAAACATGTGGCAACGATTAGATAATTCTTCAGATGATATACATAATTTTTGTGCATTCTGAGTTATAAAATAAATGAGATGTAGCGCTGTTACCTAGCATCAGAGTGTCTCTATGGTTAACAAATATAGCGTTTTCTAAAGAGTACATTTATTCTATTGTGATTTACGCGCTATCTGCGAAGTAGATTTAATTCAAGACAATAAGTTTAAATGAAATGCAGGAAAAAATGCGCATAATTTAGTATTCCATACAGGGAAGTTATGTGGTGTATACATCAATTTTTTATTTTATTAACTCTTAGCCGGTTTACCGTTTTACGAATAACACAGATACGAAACTGTATTTTAATAGTATTCTATTCGCTGAAACTTTAGCGCAAATTATTTATGCAGTACTTATTTCTCAATAACAGCAATTCCATTTTAAAGCTTATTTATTGTTTGAAATAAATGACTTTTATTTGGTATGCTGTGAAATTTAAGAAACATGTATTTCATTTAACTTCTAATTATGTTAATAATAATTCGATTTTTATTTTAAGTCTTCATTAAGCAAATATAATTCCAAAACATCAATGCTAGTTGTCTCTATTTACTGCATTCCATATCAGAAAAATAAGATCTCAAAGAGAGTTTTTGACTAATTATATATTTCGTAACTCTATTACTTCAGAATTTGCACAGTGTTGAACTGATACGAAGCCTAAGCGATATCTTACAGTTCTATTGCCTGAAAACAGGCCAATATTTTGTGCTTTTATATTACAAACTTCAGCAATTTCATTTGATTAATAGAAGGCTTTTAATTTTTCTATTTGTTTTATGCCATTTTAGTCAAACATATTAGAAAAAAATTCTTTCAGAAGCAGTCTCCAGCTGCAGGTAAAAAAACAGTAATTCTACTTTGAATATTTTCGAATTCATGCGTCTTCGTTCACTATGTAGTACGATTAATTTCCTTAGGCGAGAGTTTTAAGCCGTAGTTCATAAGCTCCTGGCACAGTGTTTCTTGAGATCAAAAAGAAAAAGAAGCTCAGTATATTTTACAGGGAAAAAAGAGATATCTTACAGTTATTTCTTAATTTAAACAACTTTTGAAAAATTTTCTCATCAACATATAAAAAACATATAAGATGCTTGCAACATGGAACAGCTTAAAATCCGAAACCAGTATTGGAAACAGGAAAAAGCTCTTCAAGGGAAAAAGCAGACAAAACAGGTATGAAATAAATTCCGAGTAAAAGGATTAGCCTTCAGAATATATATTCCCAGAATTTTTCCTGCATCTGTTTCCTAGAAGCATAACCTTACGTCATATTAAAATAGATCTTCTTAGTGTCTGAATAATTTTATTAAAATTTTCCTCTGTTTGCCTTTACATTTCATAGAGTTTCATTTTGACTTCATTAAAGTAAATAAAAAAATCTGCATTCTTTGGAAATAACGTAATTCCATCATAAAGTCAACTAACTGGAAAGAATCATTTAACGTTATTCAGTAAAGAAAAATGACTCTTAAATAAGCTTAAATAAAACCTAGGAAAACGCATAGAGGTTAATGCTTTCATATATTTTCTGTGAAGTAATTCTGTTAGACGAAGTTTATAACTACTAATAATTATCTTTTTGCTTTTACCCACATACTTCAATAAACTATAATTGTTAAGGGGGAATGCATTAGTTTGCACTTTTACAAAATACAGTAAAAACTGTTGAAAATTAAAATAATCTAAATCGTGTAACATCATTCTAGGATAAGATGATCGAAAAAAACATTAATAGTGTCACTATTAATAAGACACTACTAATGTTTGTTAGTGTCTTTTAATAAGTTCTATATACCTAATTGATAAAACTTTTAGTCAGCTCCAGGTATTAGTTGCGAGGTTTTGCCTTTTTCAGCCCTTTCCGGTTTAGAACATCCTTTTTTTCGGTCCTTAATTTATAATCCATGCACTAGACATTCATACCGTTATGTCATATTCTGCATACTTAAAGAGAGAATTTCGGTTTTCCTGTATGTTTTTTTAATTAAATAATATATAATATAAATCTTTATTTTTTGTAATCGACGGTAGTGATATCAGAAATGAATTATTTAACTTTCTTATAAACTAAAATATATTTATATATTGAACAATGATCAAAATCTTGTTTCCACTGCACATCCATCCCTGATTTGCCGTATAAGAAGGAGATTTTAGATTAGATAACTGTATCTAATTTGGAACTATACAGGACTGCGATTCACAAATTTCTTAATATATATGCAGTATAAATATTATATAACTTAAATTTTCTGCAGAAAACGTTTTCTATGGAATATCTATTCACTTCAGAGTGCTAACGTTTGCGGCAAAAAAAAAAGAATTACATAAAAGGCACGAATGTCTTATTCGGACGCTTAACTGAATCTGGGCAACATCTTTCGCCACGTTTTCCCGTATTTCATTTCTGTTCTAGTTTTTTATACATTATGCTGTGATAGCAATATAAATCCTAAACACAGCTGTTATTCCTTTATCAACACTCCAGATCAAGATGGACAGTTTACAGTAACCGTCAACCGTTGCTGAAAAAAGTGTTTGCTTAAAATGGGAAGCAATTCGTGGGGCATTGAAAGATACAAAAAATATAAAGCATGTTTGACAGTAGATGCCGCCTGATGTGATGGCGGTTAATGCTATCATTCAGCTATTATTATCGAACTGCCAATGGCCCTGGCGTTTGTATATTAAAACATGGAAACTGTAATATTATCGTAATCAATAATTCGTTTAACAGGATGCAAATATTACGGAATAGAAATTTTAAACTGAAGTAAAGTCAACAAATAAGTTCTAAATTATTTAAAAAAAACCTGAAAGCAGATTTTTTATTATATTTAAACGCCCAAAGGGGCGTTTTTTTAATGTTTTGCGTGTTACCTTTATTTATTAAGTATCATGTTCTTCGCACTTAAACCATAAAATTCAATTCAACAGCAATATCGCAAAATAATTTTAAAATGAGCATATCTTTAGAATTTCTGGTACCAGCCTCGCGCAGTGCAGATAAAGATTTTTTTTTTCGTGTTTCCTTTCCTCGCTTTGAAATCGTTAATGCAAAAATTCTTTAGTGTCTGACAAACTATTAAATCAATGATAAAACAAATTCCGAATTCTTAATTAGGGCTTCAAGATGCCCATATTCGGTGAAGGATTACGTTATTCAAAATTTAATGGCTCTAGGTATCGTTGTTATATCACAATGCGAGAAACATGTATACATTTATGCAGTTTCTTCATTATTTAATTTCTTTAATTATAATACAGGGTTGTAATATTTGGTGGCAACAGCTTAAAAAGTGAACGACGAACGCAGAAAGTGAATCGACGCTAAATGCCAAAACGAAATTAATAGCCCTTCTGTGTTCGTCCTTTGGGCTAATAAAACTAGCACTGAGAATAACGATTTAGAGAGTCTAAAGGCAACGGGTATCACTGGAATAATGAAAGATATCGCTGATTCGTGTTACTTTAACACCTCTAATAAATCAATACTGATTATAAAAACTGCCAAGTAAGATAGTAGTGTCGCCCATGGATTAAGCCGCCAAGCAGCTTGATTTCCATTTTAGTCAGTTAAAAATGAAGTAATAATAAATTTTAAATTAGGCAGAAAAACAATATTAATTTTGAATACCTGTATTGATTTTGAGGGCGATTATGCTGAAGTCTTTCTTCTTCAGGAGCAATAGTATGCTTGCAGAATTTTTCCTCCTCTAAAAAAAAAAGTTCTATTAAAACATGTGCGCCAAGCAAACTGCTTTCCGTTTTGAAGGAAGGGCTTAATTCTAAATTTTGCTTTAGGAAGTTCTTCAATAAGGTTTGCCCTCCAAGTATTAAGATTATAAGTACAGTATTGGTTGCATAATTTACAGAAACGTTATGAACAGTTCAAAAATGAACTTTTACATTAAAGACATTATGACCAGCTTATTATCGAAGTTTCGCAATTAATTAATTTCCATGATTAAAATATATTCCTAGTTATATTTACATTAAATCGGTTAAATTCCATTGCTAATTTAAAGACATATTTTTCATCATTTAAAGTTATCAATTTGTTAATGTTCTCGGAATAGGCGTGGCCAAACGTAATCACATAAAGCTGCGTCTACTGTATTTCATTTCTTAAAGACACTCACTGCAACTCTCATTAAAAAAAAGCGCGTCACCTTTACTTTCTGTATCATGTGTCGTTATTACGTGTTTCCTTTCCTTTTGCGTTCATTTATTTCCAATTCTGGTTTTCTAAAATCGCTACAAAATTACAATTATTTAAATTTAACAGGACTTATTCATTTTCATGATGCTTCTAAAATTATTTTAGAACGTCCGTGCTGTTTGTCATGTATAATTAACATAACAATTATAAACAATTGTGCTACTTAAAACATCCCTTGTATAAATCCATGTATCATGCCTTCGTTATTTCTTGATTTACTGTTTACAAGCATAGTTGTATTAAAACGCCCATGTTTGAATAAATAAATAGAACTCTACAATTCTTTACAAGTTCTAGGAATATTTAGAGATAAAATCCGCGCAATTCTTTTCTAATTTATTAAACTCGAACCGCTACTGCCGATAGCGCCATCTATACGAGAAGAAGCATTCTTCTCTTAGTAAATCTTATTTTCTTCAACTAAATGGTATACCTCTTTATAACCCCTAAAGGAATCGTTGCCAAGTAAATGTTAGTCTCCCTTCGAGAATACATTATCTGACTAGGAAAAGTAAGTTTTAGTCTCTGCAAAAAAAAAAAAAAAACTGAGACTGAAGAAACTGCTTTATGCATTTGGTAATTTTCTATTTGAATATTTTTAGTTCTTCAAATTCTCCATAATAATGTTACTTTTCCCTCCTTTGATTATTTTATTTCCTTTTACACTCAGTCATACCTATTTTGTTCAAAGGAAACTCTTCTTGGTTTATAACGAATATTTAATACTTTTTACAAAAACTAGATACTATGTGATGTTATTAAATACACCGTGAAAGTAGAAACCATACTTAAACCCACTAATGAATTGAAACCATACTTAAACCATCGCACTGAACTGAAATTTTCTTAATAAAATTGAATATATTCATATTATGAGAAAAACAACATGTACATAGTATGCTTTAAAAATTCCATTACTGTCAACAAATTATATAAATAAAAAATGCAAAATAGGAAGTATAAAATGCAATGCTTAGTATATAAAAAGTAAATTTACGTGTATAATCTAAGAGACTTCACCGTCTACTCGTTAATGTTCGGAAATACGGAAATACTCTTCCCATGCAGGAATTTCAGTCAAAGCAAATACCAGCCAAAGCAAAATAGAGTTGCAAAACTGAAATGTTTTTTTCTTAAATGTACCATATTAGCATTTATTGCTCAAAAAGCCACAAACAGATTTGTTTTTCGAACAGTTAGGATATGTAGGTTGGAACAGTTAGGATATGCAGGTGCTGTGAAGTTTAACTCTGTTATAAACAACTTTTACTTGCTGACAAAGGAATCATCGCAGCGTCCGCGTTCGAAAACATATTGCCTGATAGCAAAACACCTGACAAATGTCATTTCGCTTTCTTACCAAAGTACTCGCACTCACTGAGTTATCATGTACAGTTTGGTGACTCAACACGAGGCTGACGATATGTATCGTTTTGCAGCTAATGACAGTTAGAATGATAATTGGTTTGACAGGTTGATATTTCTCGTACTGTTTCTGATAGCTTCTTCTATTCCATTCGATCAATGTGTCAGCTATTTTAGGTTGCTATGAGTTGAAATTTAACTAGTATTCTAATTTTGATTGAGTACAAGTGTTCTAATCTAATTCTTGACTGAGTATAAGGCTAATGATTGTTTGAATGATAATTGGATTTATAGGTTGGTATCTCTAGTACTGTTTGTGATAAATTCTACTATTCAATCTGATAAATATATCATATATTTTAGATTATCAGGGACTGAAATATAACTTGATACTCAATGCTCACATAAAACAGTAAAAAAGTAACCCTTTGAAATACTGCTTAACGCTTGAAAGATTACTTAACTTACAAATTACCATTACCCAAATTTACATAAATACAGAAAGCTCTGGGTTCAGAAAATAGGTTTCTGACACTATAATTATATTTTAAAAAGAGCAATTTTATAAAGAAGAATGCATCATAATTTTTAGATGTTTTTCTTATGCAGAAAAATAAAATCATGTATTTGGAAAGAGGAATTTTGAAAAGTGAGACTGAGAGCATAACTATTTTCATTAAAATCGAAAGATTCTAGCTTTCGGAAAGCCTGGACAATGTTTTGCAAAGCTAAATAAAACTTTACATTACTGAAAGAAGTGCAGATCAAGATCATATCATGTACATTTATATATATATGTTTGGTTAATTAATACAAATGTAACATACGCATGCTAATTTTCAAAGTTCTTGATAGTTTTCTACAAAACGCAAGCTTATAATTAAGTACAACTGCATGATTTTGATAAAATAGAGTTTAACAGTTTTGAAATTCAAGCTATACCATCAATGTACCATTGTTTCAAAATGTTGATTATCCTACGTCACCTCTTTGTGTATTTTTATTCATGAAACTTCTCAGATTCGCAGCCTTAATTTTCCTTCTTCTAATTATCCCTTCAGTAATGTTTGTTTCATATTTTATTTGAGCTACCAATACTATACGCTTTGCTTAGCCACTCACTTGCAGTTTTTTTGTACAAACTGTAGATTTTTTTATCATTCATATAATCGCCATTTACAAAGTAAAATGCATAAAATGGAATGAAGTAACGGGCAAGGATCACCTCTGAAGTTTAAATGTAAATGAAAGTCAAAATCGGTATTTAAGAAAATAAATAATTTAAATGGTAAAAAAGAGAGTCATCGGAAAGCATGGTGACAAACATTGAACCAGTAATGCTAAAGGAATTTGCTTTTCGCTGTGTGCTCACCGGAGCAGACAGAACGAAATTGTCAGTAAAAATTGTGCTTGGTTCATATCGGAGAAAATGTGTAGAAGATTCAAACAAATATGGATTGTTCAAACATTGCATGATAGGCAAAGAATGTCGAGGGCGCATGTATATTTGTAACTGATAATTTTGTCTTTGACTTGAAATAAGGTTTCATTTAGGTTAAATTTACTCATTTCATTTACATTAAAATTCGGTTGCGTCTTAGTGAGGCATTCTGTATAGCTGCTTATACGGGAGAAAAATTTCATTTAGCCTTTTTAGCATATTGTTATAATGGAATATCTACCTACAGCTCACATAGGTTCTTTCATTAGTAATTTATTTTGTATGGATTATTCACGTACCTAATCTTCAGAATACTATGAAAGGTTATTAAATTTTAATTGATGAATTTTTATTGTATATGAATTTATTGCTAAACAGCAATTATGAACTTTATTAATCACTTTCAATTTCTCCGATTTATCCAATAATTATTTTAAAAAATCTTTCAAACTCAAATTTAGAGTCAATAAAATATAATAATGCATCATGTTTTAACTCAGATGAGCTATTAAAAAAGGTTATGTTAATTTTTCCTGGCTGGTGTCACTTAGTTCATTTTATCCATGTTCATTTCCTTTGATAAGATGCTTTCACAATTTTTTGCCTTTTTAATTTTATTTATCACAAATCAACACCATTCTGAAATCATAATATATTCCATTACACTAACCCTATTGTTTCTTCTGTTCTACTCTTCCTCTCTCTGCCTCTGCACCAATGCCCGTCTGCTCCGTCTCCACCTTGTCCCCTTCTGCTCGTGGTTGCCGCCTTACACTGAGACGCCAGAGATGCAGCATTTGTCTGAACTCTCTTCTCTAGATCCGTTGTCAACCTTCTATTCTACATAATCCATGAAACCTTCTCTTGAAGGTACGTTGAGTTGATTTTAATGTTCTTTCCACTCTTCTTATTTTTAATTTCGCATTGTAAGAACAGTTCTGTCATAGCCTTAAATCTCTTACTGAAACTTTCTCTGCATTGACGGAACCACGTTGTTCTCGTCGTTTTCGATAATAAATAGATCTTTTTTATTTTAGTAATTTACGTAAAGCTATGCTTCACCATGATTGCATTGAATTTCCATTTATTCCTTGCTAAATACTTCTCATACTAGGTTATACAAATTGTTCTCCGTCGACCTACATGCCTCGCCAAAAACTGGTGAACTTTATGTTTTTTAGTTTTTCAGTTGTAAATCTTGGTTTATTATTTTATTTATTGCTGCTAGTGATGTATTTATAGACTGTGAAATTGATATCTGAGGGCTCTGGCGGATTTTCGTTTTTGTTGTTAAGAGGTGATGAGCGAAGGTTTTTCCCTTAATGTTAATAATGCTTCTTATTTTGCACATTAAATAGTTTACACCACGCATTTCACAATATTTTTAATTATGAGATAGGAATATTTCTTTTCGGAAAGTGCAAAAACATATCTTTCAATTCGCAGCTTGTTTACATGAGACATTTTGATGAAAGAAGAATCAATTTAAAATTAGAAGACGGTATTTCTCATTTCAAATATATGCTTTTGGCAGAAATTTTCATGCCAAATCATCATATATCTATAGCATGTATACATGAAACAAAGGTGTTGATTAAGATTTCTACAGCTTGGCTATTTGGCCAAACATTGTACGAAACGCCATCCAGTTCCACTCAGTCAACAAGTGCTTATTAATATGAATTCTGCAAAAAATGTTACAAATTTAGCATAAAACTCTATTAATAAGCTAAAGTTGCTGAATGAAGGGATTGTAGAAAAAATAAATATTTAAATTCCAAAGGGCGTTTCCTTCCGCGTCACCCAGTTATCGAACCAGATATTCTACTACCAAGTTGAACCTGCACTTGACTCTCATGCAAATTGAAAAGAAATCCTTCATTTAACGATTGTCTTATTAATGGTGTAAACCTCACAGAGTAGATACCTTTCACAAAAGTGAGTGAAAAGTCTGTTTGAGTAATATAAAATGTAAGATATCTTTTCTTCAAATAGAGCTGAAAGAAGAAGTTCTTGACTGCATACCGTTCTTATGATGGGAAGATACAAGTAACTGAAAGATACAAGTTTTCAGGTAAAAAAGTAAGTGTATGTGTGTGTTTGGGGGGGGGGTTACATAGAGTCTTTTTCTGTTGGTAAATGTAATCAATTTTCCTCTTTCTAACATTTCTTAGTAATTCAAATCTACTGCAAAGAATACGTCAAGTCTTTTTATATTGATAAGTGCAGTACAACTGATAAGCGTTGTAAGATCTTGTAATAACCTGTGCAACGATACTTGAGCAGGCTAAAATGGACGTAAGTACGTGACAGTTTTGTCCTGTCGACGAAAGCAGTACTAATGAATGAATCTAATCTACGCGTAGTTTCTACATTGTTTAGGCCTGCAATGAAATCGAAAGGAGATTAAGATTTCATTGCAAATCAATTTCCAACTCGAAATCCAAATCAGTTTCCAACTCGAATTCACAAACGAAACTCTGTCAGAAAGGAATATTTTAATCTCTTCCCCAGCAAATAAAGCATACGAAACCTTATGTTTGACACCACGCTTCTTATTAGCTAAATTATTGATCCAAGAATTTTGAGTTATTAAACTGAATTTGAATAAGTTCTACTCGAAAGTATTTAAGAAAATTATATTACGTGATAACAATAATTTGTCAGACATACAGAACTTAAGTTTTCCAGATGAATCAGGTATGGAATATAGCAAGATTGATCACTAATTTACGTCGTTTGCGCTGCAAGCCATTTGCTTATAAGCTACAGTTCTACAGGAAATGTAACAGCACTGCTTTTAGAAGCTAATTCAAGGCTTTCTCCTTTAACGATGATGATTATCCCACGACATTAGATTATTACAGCTCTTGCTGAAATGACTTAATAAATACATTATTGAAAAACTGAATTTCCTGGTATCCCTACCAATTTTCAGACAAATTTGACTGCAGCAGTCACTTGGATTAGAAGAAATGATAAGTGGAAAGAAATCCGTTTCAAGAAATTGTTTATGTAATAGTTTACCATTTGTAAGAAATCCGTTTCAAGAAATAACTAGATTTAAAGCTTCTAAACATTAAAAAAATACTTCTCTCGCGAACGGTCTAGCAAAATGTGTTTTCCATTGAAAAGATTCAACCAAAGAATGGATTATTAAGATTAAAGAGGAAACTTAATTGCGTAGGTTATAAATGAAAGTTGCAGCAAGAGAAGATATATTCTTTCGTTATGCTGTAGTGGTACTTTCAACGTATTATGTAATTACGTATTTGATAAGAGAATATCGTTTGAATAATTGCCATACTGGATTACAACAGCTTTTTTCTAATCTTAAAGAAATATATTGAATCATTTATTCAAGATGAGATGTCAAAAACGATCTATCAGAAGTTTGTAAAGTAAAGTTTGTAAAGTACCAGAGGCAAGAGCCTGTTCCTGTTCATTTATGCTTTGAAAGGCATTTAGGATTGTTTGAGTCGATCTTTGTGGGCCTCTGTTGTTGCTAAATCGTACTAAAGCATGGATAGTGTTGTATATATGTGCTATTTCCAGAGTTTTGCACATAGAACGTTTTGATTAGCTAAGAACAGAAGCATTCATTCAGTCACTGAGAAAATTTTATACCGACGGGTAAACTGTCTACCACATGTACTGATTGACGATGATGCTAATTTTCCTGGTGCTGACAATGAATCGCAAAAACGTAAATCGGAAAGGCAAGTAATGTAATGAAACTTTAAAGGTATTTATGTCAATTAACCAGTTATTTTATGTTACGAATCTTTACTGTCACCTCTCTCTTTCCATTTTCTTGCCAAAATGCAAATTTAGCTCGCGCGTATATTTAATGTTAAAGGGATAATGTTTGAGAGTATTTAGTCAGAGCTTGTTCCGTTTGCAAAAGGCTATATCACTAGCTGTTATTCTACAATAAGCATTCCTATCTACGGCCTTGATTTTTTCGTTCAAACTGTGCTGCCACGCCGATGCAGGTTAGATCCAACATGCGTGTTTAAATATCTTTGCGCAACCTTTAGTTTAAAACTTAGATTTGGTTTTAAATTAAAATTCCACTTTCGAATTCATGGCATAAATGCTGGCTGGTTTGTAAGCACCAGGAGTGCCTTCTATTCAACTTATTTGAGTTCTTAATAAAAGGATCTTTTACATCCTTAGTGAGTTTCTGTTTGTTTGTCTAGACAGTAATAAGTCGCTTAGTTCTGCTTCAGAGTGCTGACTTAGAGTATGTTACCAATACAAGTGAGACTCTGCAAACCTCTCATATGACTATGAAGTTTTAGGACATCTCTCCTATGACTATGAAGAGTTTGGTATTATGTTATGTGATACGGAAGCAATTATTAATGATAGCTCTCACTTTCGTCTCTGAATCCTAAGTGAGGCTACATTTCGTAACTTATGAAATGATGTAATGTACCCTCACTTTGTTTGATCCCCCAGTTTATTCTTCCCACAAACGGAAGGAAATTAGAGTAGCAGATTAAATTAATTACTAAATCACAACAGACTTCAGAATAGATATCCCTGTTGTCAATAATTGTTTCTTGTGAAATATTTTCCGCAAGGAATACCTAAACCAGTTAGTACAAAGAAAGCGAGATGCAAATGAAGACTTGAAAGTTAGAGCTATCACACTATCTAGTATGGAGAACCAAAAGAGCCTTATTTGACCAATGCCTAAAGTAGAAAAACGTTTTGCAAACAGAAATAGACATGCTAAAGGGATAAGGATTATAATAATAGCAAGAAATCTTTTCCGCCTACAGCAGCAGTTATATCGTTTGGAGATATTCGAAATACATAATCTTGTTCTCCGTCACGAAGCGGAAACTAAAACTCTAGTTGGAAGCAACTAAAACTTTCGTAAAGGCTAAAGTACTGAATATTGAGTTTTATAGAAACTAGATTTATTTCCGTGAAATCAAAGGTGGGAGGATATAAGTATTAAAAGTTCCTCTAATGGCCAGTAGATGGCACGCAGGTTAAAGTGGGTAACCATTCAAGTGTGCGTATACAGTTTACCTTCTGGAACCAATGGGGAATCGGTAAATAGAAATCAATGAAAGGAAATGCATATAATCGATATGTAATCGCGAGCATTGAAACTTGTTATGTTATATTGGATCAATTATTTATACTAATAAGTTTAAAAATTAAACCAGTGAAACGCCCTCACATGTCTTAGTGTTTAGGAATCAGTGAGTTAGGTCTTCAGAATTAGGAATAGGTTAAACTTACCTTTTATCCTATCTATCAACACTTATTATGTTACATATGTTTTTTAAAGACTTGACAGCAATCGTTATATGTTGCATACTTCATAAACAAGAATGTTGTCTTCTTAAATCTTTTCTTCAACTGTAAGTTTTGTGCGAAATTAGAACTAGTTTCATGACGAACTGTGTAATTTAAATAATTTTTCAGTAAGTTTCGCACGTTTTAACAATGATACTTAAACGAATAATATAAGTGACACCTGAATTATATACTAATTCAAAATGTACAATGTTTTGCCGTCTAATGCTGAGAAGTCTTTAGTTTGAAATGTTAGCTCTAATCATATCGTTACGAATTTCGTATTTAGTTAGACATTTTAGTACAATTATAAATAAAATTGTTTTATTTCCCTGTGCAATGCAGCGCGTGACAAATTTTAGGAGAAAGCTACGCCGAAAAAGTAAAAATACAAGAGGACATGCATTTAACATTCAATAAAAGTTTAACGCTGCAACTGATATTTAATTTGAATAAATGTAATTGACTACTATGTTAGCTGTAATCGTAATTCTGCTCTATTTGCTTTCCATAAATTGCTAGAACTGTCTCGCGTGGCCGATGTAAAAAGCTATAAAAGCCGGAGAGAAACATCTCAGTTCAGTCGTTTTAATGAGCAGTTGTTGTTTCCTTGGCTGCTGAAATTTTGCCGATCGGATTAGCTTTCTTTGCGCTTTGGTACGTTCTATTTAACGTTTTAGTAATTTAAAATATAGTTACTGATTATAATGCGTGATATTATGATACTGTATGAATATCTTTGAGGAAACATCCAGCGTTTTGTTATATTCCTTGTGATAAGAATAAATTTTATTAACTTTTTATAGGACTTGTGTATTCAGTCTATTACAAACCCGTACGCACGCAACAATATGATGTATTGTAAATTTGGTAAAATTACAGAAAACGAATTTACATTTTGTGTGTTAAGGGATTTAAATATTGCTCAGAACGAATAGTAACCAATGATAGTTATAGAAACTAGAACCAAAGACAAAGTGAATCCAACAAAAAAAACGAATGTTTCATGACTGGTTTTCTGAAGCCCAGCTATACATACATCTATTCAGTGCGAAAGATCCGTATAAAATGACAGATAATAAATTTGATATACTGTATAAACCAACATTCTAGTTTCACTTAATTTAATTGCTGGGCAATGCGTTATATTTGGCTTTCATTGAACTGATGGCAGACTTAATATCATAAATTATAGTTATGCCTCATGGGATTTCTTCTGCTCCCATTCACTTTACGCTTCACTTCAAAGATGAGTTTTTGATTTATACTGTCTGGAAGAAAGAGGTAACTTTTAACCGATCAAGATCTTCGCTTTCTAGTTTTATATTTTATTAAGTTTTTGAGAAAATAGGGAAAAACAGTTTTGAAACATTGCTTAGAATTTTAAAATATCAGGTTTTTAGTACTAAGTTAAATAAAGATTTTGAGCAATCATGAAATTAAATCTGGCATCTCATTTCTAAATAACAAACAGATTATAAATAACAGAAACCCTTACTTCATTCGAATTGAATTTTACGATATCAGTTATTTGATCATACAATAACATAAAATTTCAACAACAAAATCACAAAAGTTTTTGCAGCAGTAGAAAGGCATATGACTAGAATTACCAATGCAGTGTTAGGTATTGGCACACAGCGGTTTCTACATTTTTCTGTCGTTTCTCAGTTCATCATAGTATCAATGTTCAGTTTTCTTAGTAAGATGACTTAAACTTTCTTTTTTGTTTCTTCATTATCAACTTTTTATGTCTTAACTTTATTAAATATCACGCTCTTTGCACTTACGCCACATAAAATTCAATTCAACAAAAAAAATCACAAAATATTTAAAAGAGCATACCTTTAGAATTCTCGATAGAGTTTTGTTAAATGTTTCCATACATATTCTACACTCACGTTTGTGAAAATTGCAACACCAAGAAGGAATCGTCATAATTGAATGCAATTTAATACACAGTTGAGTGGTAGTGGTACAAATAAATGATTAAATGTTCAAAGCAAACAAACAAGAACAAGAGATCAGAATCAGTATTTTGTGTGGCCACTACGCGCCGCAATAAGTGCTGCTACACGATGTGGCATGGAGTCAAACAAAGTTTGAATGTCTGACTGAGGAAGAGCATTCCATATCGTTTGTACGCGTACCCAAAGTTCGTCTGCAGACGCAACAGGACGAGGATCACGAGCAAGACGCCGACCAATGACATCCCACACATGTTCAATTGGCGACATATCCGGGGAACACGCAGGCCAAGGAAGAAGCTGTACCTGCTGCGCTGCAAAGAAGGATTTAACAATCCGAGCAGTATGAGGGCGGGCATTGTCCTGTTGAAATACAGCGCCTGGCAAGCTTTGAAGGAAGGGAACAGCTTCGGGCTGTAGAACTTCACGGATATACCGGTTGCTGTTCAGATTGCCCACAATTCGTAGCAATTGAGATCGTCTATGATATGCTATGGCGCCCCAGACCATAACTCCGGGTGTTCGTCCACTGTGGCGTTCGATAATGCACTCCGGAAGGTGGCGTTCACCGGCATAGCGTCTGACACGAATGCGGCCATCATGGTACCACAAATTAAAGCGGGATTCGTCAGAAAACACGACATGCTGCCAATCAGCACGCCAGTCTCTATGCTGATTGGCCCATTGTAGCCGCAGGCGGCGATGGTCGTGCGTTAGGGGGATCCTGTATAAAGGAGTCCGTGCGCGCAGTCCACACTGCAGCAGACGTCTACGAATTGATGAAGCACACAATGAAACACCTGTAGCTATTGACCACAGTGCTGCCAATTGTCTAGAGGAAGCTGTACGGTCCGTCCGCGCCATGCGGACCAGGTGTCTATCATCGCGAGCTGACGTCACATTTCGGGGTCCACTCCCGGATTTCCGAGTTGTCCGACACTCGTCCGTCCACTGCTTCCAAACGCGCATCACTGTGCTGCTGTTACGCTGCACACGATAGGCTACTGCACGATACGACAATCCAGCTTCACGAAGGCCGATGATTCTCCCTCGTTCAAACTCTGTAAGTTGTTCAAATCTCGCTCTCTTTCGTCGACGAGGCATAAGTACAGATTGAGTTAACGTTTACCACTAGCAGATAACCACCGATAACCATACACGCCTCGCTACAGCCGTCTATTTATTCGGATCCATCAGCCGTTCAGAGGGCGCTGCTCAGCATACGCATGCGCTACGGATTTGCAGTTCTAATCATTTGCATATCATGCGCTACTTTGCATTTCCTGAAAATTTCAGCTCACTCGCGTAAGTCCTTCATGGTGTTGCAATTTTCACAAACGTGAGTGTATATCCGCTATAATATTTCTCTAAAATCTAGACGCTTGAGCAGCCAGCCGCCTAAAATAGTTATAAAGAAGCAAAAGTTGTAGAGACATTAGGTTATTTCGAAGCGGGAGACGTCAAAAATGAGCAATGCCCTCGCCGACACTCAAACCACGGTCCTCTCGAATGCGCGTCAAGCGTGCTGACCATTACACCACGAAGACTTGCGAAGAAGGCGGGAGAAATACCTTATATACTCCCCCTTTTAAAGGCGATTGGGGATTAGGGGACCCAGTCGTCAAATCCTGGTGCTGGAGAATCATATCCACCACCTTTTTTAGTTCGGGCGCCACTGTAGAGACATTAGGTTATTTCGAAGCAAGAGACGAGAAAAATGAGCAATGCCCTCGCCGGGACTCGAACCAGGGACCTCTCAAATACGTGTCAAGCGTGCTTACCATTACACCACGGAGGTATGCCAAGAAGGGGGGAGAAATACTTTATAGAGTATATAACGATTTCAATAAGTCCAGCTAATGCAATTTCATAAAAATATTGAATATTTTTAATAAGAATTTCATGACATAATTTTAATACATCTTTCTTTAAATCAATCATATTAGAAAGTAGAAAAAAATATTATTAATTGTGTTTATCGCTTTTAAATTTCTTACTTTATCACTCAGTAACCTTCCAGATCAAATTTCAAATTATCGTAGAGTTTACTGAATGTTAACTAGCTGGTGCGTAAAAGATAAAAAGTATTTTATTTTCCGCCACAGAAACATATTACTTTCATATAGCCGAGTTTGTTAGGTTCATTGAGATTACAACGCCTTCTCCTTCTTCCCACACCCCGTACAATAAAAATGGAGCCATGAAACGTCACAGTATGACGTCACAGCTCATCACGGCCGTTTCCAAAAGAAGACTTCTGATTGCTTTTGTTTACATTTTAGACGGCGTTTTATACATGTTAGTTCTTCATCATTGAAAGTTTATAAGTCTTCCGTTCCAATTTTAACACTTAAGAACTTAGTATATAGAAAAATCACAAAAATTGCAAATAACTCTTTCAAATTTAATAAAATCTAGAGACATACAAATATACAAACGGTAACTATAACACAAATGTATGACACGCTAAAACTGGGAAGATCAGTGGAAGTTTCAATGGTATTTTATGCAAATGATGCCTGCGGACGTTGATATTTCCTTTCAAATTCAGCATAATTTTATTTAACAATATGTTTCGCAGTCTTACGCCACGCTGATGGCAGCCATGATAAGTCTTGACGTCACGTTGCTGACATATCTTGGCTTCATTTTTGTGACGTCAGGCTTACTCTATCTATTTTAACTTCCTTGTTTAGATTAATTCAAATTAAAAAGTAAATATTGTACATTTTTACGAAGGACATCGTACGCAAGCGACAAAAACATTTTATTTCGAGCAGTGTTGCCACTGCTCACTTTCAAATCCTTAAGTTTATTAATGAAAAATTGTCTAAAGATTTACAAAATATTAAATTAAAAATAATAAAACAAATTCGAAATTCAAAATTCGGGCTTCCAGATACACATTTTTGGTATGAGGACTACGTTATTCAAAATTATATGGCTCTTTGTACCATCGTGTTTTTACAGTGCGAGGAACATACATATTCCGTTTCGTTATTTAATTTCTTTAAAAATAATACAGGGTGATAATATTTGGTGGCAATAATTTGAAACGCCATAATGAAGTTACAGTGAATCAAAGCAAAATACCATTTCAAGACTAATAACCCCTTCTGGGGTAAAATGTTACAATGAACTGAAGTTGAAGAATTTTTTATTGTATCTCCAAAAGAGTAAGTTATTATTATCTGACTTAGCTAAGATCTTTCCGATGAGCTTAAAATATGTGTCAATTCACCTTCAGCTTCCTTTCGAAAAATGAGGAGGATAACATTGTAAGAAAAGGCACATTTGGCGACAATAAATTCTATATCTCAATTTTGCCAGATTTTAGGCATGCGCCTCATTTGGGACAGCAATGGAATCTCAGCTGTGTAACTATTCTCAAGCAGTTACAAGACTTTATTCCCTCAGCTACGCTTTGCCTTCGTTTCTGATATAATATATTACAAGATGTCTTGAAATAAAAAGGATTGCATATTATGCTTCTTTTAAACTAAAAATTATAATTTTTGCTAAGAGCTTCTATGAATGGTTTACATTCATATTTCAAATCTTCTTCCAAGATTTTCGTTGCTTAACTTGATATTTTTCATGACCTTTTACTTTTCTCAACTTGTCGCTATATCTTGAAAGAATCTTAACACACTTTACGTTTCACACTAAAATTTTCATTGCTCCCTTAAATAAGAACAGAATCCTTCGGAGCAATATTCAATCACATTTCGCTGTCTTTTTCTCAAAACACTACAAGGTTATTACTTTGTGTAATTTATTTATCAACACAGGGCCCTCAAATACGGTTTCAGTTTATTTAAACAATTGTTAATATAACTTTATAACTCAACTTTTTATAGTTTAATTTTAAGGAAGTTTTCTGTTCTAATACATTTATAAGTCTCTCAGAAAAACATTCAGGTATCATGTAATACAGAGAAACTCGCAAACGTAAACTAAATCTATATTATCGCTAATTCGACTTCTTTAATATCTGACTTATTTATTTGTTGCTCTAGTGCAATGTACTAGGTAGATAACTTTACTAACTCAGAATCACTAAACAGATATTAAAATTAGAACTCGCATTAAGTGAACATCATTTCACGTCCAAGCAAAAAAAAAAAAAACTCTATACAAAAATTCAATCGAAAGGGAATTTCCAGTTCTTTTATACTGACCGTGTACCGGAAAATCTTACCATATGAAGATAATTAATATGAATACTACTAAATTCTATGCGACATTTCATTCACAGCATTTGTCCAAATACCATCGGCTTAGTTCCAAGCCCTACAGATTTTAACGGGAGATATCTTCAAGCCCATGAGTTATTTGCATGCTTCGACAATTTAGGTCCAGTATTTCTTAAACTACAATAGCAAAACACAATGCGGAACATTAAAACGAATAATTATACATTAATTTTGAAGCAGCATAAGTACAAGTTTAATTTATATTGATGCAAATTGTTGGCATAAATTAAATTTCATTAAATACGATCCTTGACCTAATAAGTATTATCATGTCAAAAAAGACAGTTTTTTAATTAACAATTTTAAATTAGAAGATGTTTCTCCCGCCTCCTTAGCATGCCTTCGTGGTGTTATGGATATTCGAGAGTTCGAGCTCATTTTTCATTTCTTCAGCATCAAAAAATTCCAATGTCTCTACAACATTTCCTAATAACAGTTTCACTCTTCCTTGAAAGAATTTTACCCTTCCTAATTTTACATTAATTTAAAAATTATTATTAATTAGTAAACCTTTTAATGCATAAAAAGATTAATTATATTAGGCACTTCCTAAATTTAAATTATTAGTGCAAAGGAGAAATTTGCCCAGAAGGACTATTAATTTCGTTTTGGTATTTTGAGTCGATTCACTTGTTTCACCTTTCAAATTGTTGCCACCAAATATTATCGCCCTGTTATATATTTGAAGAAATTAAATAATGAAGAATCTGCATAAATGTAATTACGGTTCTCGCATTGTGATAAAACAACGGTACTTAGAGCCATTAAATTTTGAATAACGTAATTCTGCTCCGAATATGGGCATCTGGAAGCCCAAAATTGAAATTTGAAATTTGTTTTATTATAAACAAATTATATTATTCATATTCATATATTTATTCATATTTTGTAAAACTTTAAAGAATTTTTGATTAACAAACTCAAGGATTTCAAAGCGAGTAATGGCAACGTTGTGCAGAAAAAAAACATTTTTATCTCCAGCGCGCGAGACTGTATCGGAAATTCTAAGGAAACGCTCATTTTAAAATTATTTTGCGATATTGCTCTTGAACTGAATTTTATGGCTTAAGTGCGAAGAACATGATATTTAATAAATAAAGGTAGCACACAAAATGTTAAAAAAACGCCCCTTTGGACGTAATTTAAGATCTGAAACCTTTTAGATTTTCTATTATGATTATAATTAAATGATTTTACATTTCTGTTTTGCACTTTTAACTAAATGGAGAATCAAAAGCTTACATTAGAAATGCTTAGTTGTTACTGAAAATTGGATGTTTGTTAAAATATGGTTGTAAGGTTTTAGTTAAACTAACAAAGTTTTATTTTAATTTGACTCTTTCTATCTCTTTCTATCTTATTCCCGTTAGAATAAGCGCGCGTTTCAGCTTTATGCTAATTTGAAGTGGAGCCAAGTTATATTTAAGCAAGAGGTAGAAACCGTTCAGTGTGAGAGAGCTTTTAGTCTCAAACCACGGTCACTCTATTCAACGTTCGCCTGACTAGCCAGTATTTAAATTCTAAGCCGTAGCGCTTTTACGTGATTGCTTATTGAAGTGATTCCAAGTGCGTCAGTGTTAGTTAAATCTTGCTACGCACCATTTAGCTTAGAGGCCAACCTCGCGTTATAGCTCTGCGAGCAGCGACTACTTAATTTCTATTCAGCTTTAGTTTAAATTTGATTGTTCATTTTATACCCAAGTGCGGTCTCTATTTTCTGTATCTCTCCCGAGTTGGGAAGGGGTTGTAAATAATTGTGATTTAATAAAAGAGGATTTTAAATCCCTTAAAATGCAGTTCTTCTACCACTTAATCACAATAGTCTACCACAGAACATAGCTGCATTCAGCTCCCTGTTCCAAATCAGGACTCAAGTACTTTCACGAAGATGTTTGCCAAGAATATGCACCGAACACTCAGTCCTGACACGGTAAAACGAAAATAAAATCTTAATACTTTTAATTTTCTTTTATCGAGAAACAAGTGATGAAAAGGCATCGAAAAATGATATTTGATCCTGTTTTGTTAAAGTTATCAAATTTATTTGAATTACATATATGCAAATGTGCTCAGGTCTTTGCGTGATTTAGTTCGACTGTCTCTCACTTCATAAAAAGCATCATTTAGCTTTCCAATTCTAGTGCCTTAATTCATATTTCTCAAGCACATGCTCATTCCACCCATGTATTTGATGAACTCAGCAAAGCAGCCATATTTTTTCGCAGAACCGATTACTATAATCAGTCCGTTTCGGATCATTAAAAAGGATCATTTTGATTATTTCTAAACACATACCGATGTATTGTTTCGCTCCTCACCAGATATTCAGAGTGAATACTTCAATGAAACAGCTAAATCGCAAGTTTCGTTAAATGACATTTCCTAATGCGATTACGTAATGATAATCCATTAAAAGGTAAATGAATTAGATTCTTTTCTAATTACGCAAATTAATTTCACAGTGAAAAACTGTAAACTAATGGATGTTTTCTTTGTCTAATAAAGAAATGTTCCTCCATAACTATATGACTGTTGCAGTATTATTTCATACATTATGATCTTACTAATATTAATTCAAACTGAAGGAAGAGTAAAGCTGAAAAGAGTGTCCAACATTATCGGATTTGGAAAATTGACAGACGCTCATTATTTTAGTGCTTAAGAAATCGGAAGAAATGTGTACGAGAGAAGAGACAGAGGTTTTGAAGAATGCGAGCACATATTCCCATTCTCAAGTGAAACGTTTATGTTTGAATAATAGAGCGTAATCATTGTTCGTTACAACAGGCGTAATTTCATTTTCCTTCCATTCACCATCTGAAAAATGAACTTCCACTCTGAAGAACAGGAATATGTTTTTAAAATGGCAAATCGCAATATTTCCTAAATTATTTTTAATTTTTATTTATTTCGTTATCTTTATTTTTCTGGGAAAAATAATTTCTCTTATATGCATTAATTAGTTAGAAATCAGGAAACTGCAAGATATAAAGGATGCCTAAAAGAAAACATGGCTTTGTCTATGGAAAAAAATTAAGCACGTACTTATTTACTAAACAAAGTAATTAAACTCTTAATCACGCAAAATTAATTATTTAATGTTAAGTAACTAGTACAAAGACACAATTCATAGTTCAACAATAGCTGTTTATTTCTGGTATTTTTAGTTTATTTCAATAAATTTCTAATTTTAATAATAAATTTGATTTATAAACCATTTTAAACATTATTAATAATATATCAATATAAACGTAAATTGTGTAATTAATTTATATTATGTTATATTAAATTCAATTATTCGTAAAAACTTATATTATTTACAATGTATTTAACATACTGCACACAACAAAAAGTTCTTTGAGTTAAAACAATTTTACACTTCCTAATTTTTCATGAATTCCGTTAATTAATAAAAACATTCACTATTTTCAATATACTTAGTGTACTAAACACAGCAAAAATGTTGAGAGTTGAGATAAAACAGTTTTGCACTTCCTAATTTTACATTAATTTTAAAATTATAATTAAATATTGAATACGTTAATTAATAAAAAAATACATAATTTACAGTGCACTTAATATGTAGCATCCAACAAAAAAGCTGAGGATTGAGTTGTAACAATTTTACACGTCGCAATTTTACACTGCTTTAAAAATTATTATTGTATATTGGCAGAAATGAAGTTTGATTAATGAAGTTTGATAATGAAGTTTGATTAATTAAAAAATAATGATAATGATTTGATTAAAAATTATTATTGTATATTGGCAGAAATGAAGTATGGTTAGGTTAATTTGACTAGGGCTAAGGCAGCTCAAGAGCTATGTAGCCAGGCATGCCTTCGGGAAGAAAATTTAAATGGAAACTATCTTGTATTTACACGTGGTAAAAATCTTGAAAACTCCCATGCACCCAGCCCATTCGTCGGGATTCGAAAGCGGGTCACGCTACCAGGTGTCTAGGGATTTTATTATTCGCCGCTTGTGAGTGACAATGCTCTTAAATTCTTAGCAAATGTTTTAAAAGCCCCCTCCCAAAAAAGGCGTTCCAGAGTTATATGTTCTTGCTTATTCTCCACTTTCGAATTGATTTTTAAATTTTAATGAAACATAATCAGTTATAATATTCGCGTTTTCAGCTGTAACAAGGCAACATGAATATTGTTATAGTGAAATCATAAAAAAGTAGTATGCTTATATTATGCTACAGAGTTAATTTAGTATAGTATTATATACATCTAAATTGCAAAAAGCGATTTTAAATTTGTGTATAAGTATTGTGAATAATTTTGTTTAAATATATTTACAATAATGGAATGAACTAATGTGGTAAAACAGAACAGATTAAGAGAAGTTACTTTAATACGGCCAAGTGGCAGTTTACAATCTATTTAAGGGAAGGGATGCCTCCGTTGAGGGTTTCTTCATGAAACTTGACTCATATTCCCGTGGCACATGGCAAAAATCACGAAAAACGCCCATATAGCCAGCATGGACTCTCTTCCAGATTCAAATCCAGGTCAAATTACCAGTATCCAGCGGTCTAAATCTTTGACCATTGGTAGATAGGCCATAGGCCATTGGTGAAATCACTTGGCCATTGAATAAAATACATAAAAGTTTAATTTTACTATTCTGGTAAGAGGATGACCTCATAGCATAAGTGGAAGGACGTGAGGGTAAAGGGAAAAAGCATTTCTTGGATCTGGATAGGCCTTTTATGAAAAAATCGGCATGGAGCCTTTTATAAAAAAAATTCCAAGGAATTTTCTAATTCTTCTTTGCCTCCTAGTGACTTTGCTTAAAACATATAGCGCCTCAGTATCACCAACATTTCGTCCAACATGACGTTTCCTGCTCAGGTTTTAATATAGTTTTAAACTGAAACACAGCGCTAGCGTTATAGGAAAAAATTTGATGCTGTGGCTTGCTACCGTTTTATCAGGGTCGAACTTTTCATTTTATTCCGATTTTCAGAAACTCCAGGCACCCCCAAAACTGGAAGGATTTTTCCTCTTCCCCTAAAAACATTATCCTTCACAACTGTTTTTTGTTACTGCTTCTGAAGTTGTTCCATTTACTCCATGCTGAGCTGATTTTTTTTGTTGTTGTTGTTCTCTAGAGTACGTCTTTCATGTCTTCATTGTCAATTTCTAACCCCATATTTTTGCCTAAAGGCATATTAGATAAAAATATCTTTAGTGAATCCTTCCTCAGAAATAAAACTTTCGTTAGAGACAAAGTCTTTAAATTCTCTGCTTGCAATCTAATTCGGCCATAAGTTCCACCAGGCTGAAGTCATAGCCCTTTACGGTATCGAACTCGGGACTTTCATTACAACAGTCAGATTCATTAACCATTTTCCCCTGTGGGATGCAGGAAAAAGAGATAGAATAAATAATCTAGGGCCTTTTTCACTGTATGTTTTTACGCCAGGCGATGTGAGTGAGAATGGAAGTGGAAGAACTTTCCACGTCAAGACACTCAGAAAATTATGTTTGAAGAGCAAATATTTCGTAATTTGTTCAAAAAAATATTTTAATTGTGTTATGGTAAAATATATTTAAACCTTGCCTGCATTTAACGCTTTTCCGATACTGAATTTTTAAAATATTTATTAGTTTAAATTTATAACATACTTTCTCAAGCATTTCGAAAAAAAAAACCTTTTCATCGACAGTAAAAACCAAAATTTAAAATATGGTAAATTGCAGTCCGAAGTTTACTTTAAGTATAGCAGTGGTGATAAAAGTGTATTATGAAAATTAATTTATTTTCAATTTCTTTATTTTTCGTTTTTTCTTTTTCTTTTTATTTTCGTTTTCCCTTTTTTTTTAATTTTTATTTTTATTTTATTTTTTATTTTTTAAATTTTTATTTTTATTTTATTTTCCGCTCTTTTTTTTCGTTTACCAGTTTTAATTTAACTTATTGAGACATAATTTCTGTGGACTCTATCTTTGCTCCCTCCTCCCAACTGTAAAGCATGAGCAAATACAAGGTGTTTATAAAGTCCCGGACTCATTTTGATGTTTAATAACTCATAAAATAATTAAGATAGATTAAAATTAATAGCATAAATGGTTAGATAGACTCTTCAAAAAGTTTCATGACTCTTGTCAATGAACTTCACGTGTGCCTCCTTCGTCGCACCGAGAATATCAAGTCGATATTCAACAATTTCTATGAACCACCATCAAATCTGTGCTTTCTCTTGTGGTGTATGCATTCTCCTTAATATCCGGTCGAATAAAACATCACATACAAAATTACTAAAACAAACACATCAAAAGAAACATAACATTGCAATAGTTGCCAAAAACAAAAGAGAGAAAAATGCAATTAATAAGCAGACGATATTTAGAAAAGTACAGATATTTAGACTGGGAAATGAAATTATCTGAAATTAACCACACGCCCAGACGATATTTACAAAAGTAAAGATATTCAAACCTGAAAAGGAAAATATATAAGTTATTCCATCAATAAATGCTATAAGTTTGTTTATATCTTCATTATTTTATGAGCTATTAAACATCAAAATGGGTCCGGGACTTTATAAACACCCTGTATAAAGTACTAGCGGAAAGACCCGATGCCAGTTAAGTTAGATTGACGGTAATTTACCTAACAACAGAGAGAACGATACAGCATAATCCTTCTCTAATAAAGATGCAAAAAATACGATTTATAAGCATACATTTTTCAGTCTGACGGAATATGGAAGCCTCACAAAAAATTTCGAAAGAAAAATTTGAGAGATTAATTCTCTCTCATTATATTAGCAACAATGGCACGCAGTTTTTATTGATTTTCGTGTACCTAATCAAATGGTCGTAAAAGCTCAAGTTCCATCCAATAATTCACCTACATTCAATTTTAGTCGTTTAAATGTGCCAAAAATTGATCAGAATTGTTCAGAAATCCGTAACGCGAATAAGCACACAAGCAGACATTCTTTTTCATATATATATTAGATTTTGTAAAACTTACAAAATTTTGGTTAGCAAACTTCGCGATTTGAAAGCGAGCAGTAGAAGCCACTTTTCGAAATACAGCATTTTTTCTCCAATACGCAAGACTGCTGCCGCTCGGAAAAATGAGTGCGAAAATTAGTATTTTCAGAATTTTTATTATATCTCTGATTTTAGCTACTTCTTTTGGAAAAACGTAGACGATGACTTTTCCCAGAACTCAGAAAAAATTGTAGAAAGTTTGGTTACAATAATTATAGTAGTGACTATAGCTGTAGTATTGATAGCTATAGTAATGAGTTCGCGAACAAATAAACACACAAATACACATACATTCTACTTTATATATATAGATTGCAAAGATTGTACAATATTGATGAATGTTCTTTAAAATGGTTCCCACGTCTTTAAAGTTGAGTTTTATGGTTAAGTGCATGTTCAAATAAAGTAAGCAAAAATATACTGTATTAAATCTTTTTCATGAGATATTTTTTCTAATATTTTGCATTCAATTTGTCTATTAATGTATGCAGGATCTTTCGTGTAACTGCATGAGGTTTCTGTGATGAATGCATTATATGTAGTGCATTAAAGGTATTGTTATTAATCATGTAATTTTGAACGATAATGGGAATATGGAATGAAATCACTTTACATGCATACGATTAAGCAAATCATTACATTTCTCAAATTGAGGCTCTTAAAAATCTTCATCTTACCCATGAACACAGTTGAGATTCTTTTAATATCAGTGCATGATGCGACCTAATCAATAATATAGTTTTATTCGTTTTTTCTTAGTTGAAATTAACATCAACTTCAGTATGTATTTGAATACATATTACAGATCATTTTGGCTCTCAGATTTAGCAAATGGAAGAGGAAGATTCTTATTTGTATATCTCCTTTAAGAAGATGCAGCACTGTGCTGATCATCTTTGAGACGACACAAGTGACAGTGCACATGACAGTGCATTCCCAGAAATGAACCTATTCCATGGCACGGAAAAAATTCTAATCTGAACACGCTAGATGCCTTTCTCTAAGGCTTTGTCAAAAATAAGATTTACACTAAACAAACTGGCAGTCTTGACACTGCGTGAATCTAATCTTGGAAAAGAATATCACACAAGCAAATTCATTACTTATCAGACGCATCACAGGTATCAGATGTTATTATCAGATTCCGGATGTCAGAATACATGGTGTCGAGATCTAATCGAACAGGTTTGGATTTTAACTTTTTATTCATATCATTCAGTACGACTGGATACAAAGGCTGACTCTATTCCTTTGAACATATTAGAATGTTATCCGTGAGAACTCTGAGTGCTCTTCATTACAAATAATTTTGGATCGTAATCTTCGTTTACAGTGTGATTTGCTCTTCAGACGACTGTCACATACGTCTTCATTGCCTAAATAGTACCTGGAAAACCTACAGACGCGTTTAGAAGACTTACATTAGTTCGTCAGAAAAAGGATCAACACAGCAACCGAGAGGATGAAGATTACGCAGGAAGCCAAATCGACGAGAGGGGTATTCAAGAAGCTCAAGTCTGATGTGAAATACCATGTGTCGTCTAAAAATGTCACCCAAACTGCAGACTTCCTAAGAAGGGCCCCTTCAGGGCCATCTAAACACTGAAAGACGTAGTGGTGCGCACAAAAACTCTTTCTTTTGAACCTATATAAAATATTACACTACGATAGACCTGTATAGTGCACTGCTGAGGATTAGATGCGCCTTCTCTTGGAACTACCGAAAGACGGACATTTCTTAAAGGATGATAATGCTGTAAATTTGTTGTGGTTTAAATTTTTATAAGCATTGAGTCGATTTAATTGTTTGATTTTTTAGGTATTGTTATAATGTTTCGCATTGTTTTTGTTCTTTTATTGTTTATATAAAGCATTTAGATGACAATATTTTAGTGTAATTTTTGTGTAATTGAATTTTCGCCCACATAGTTTGTATATAAGTGCGTTTCTTGTATAGAATTGTAGACCTTCTACTTCTGATACTAAAGTATTTTAAATGGTAAACGTAACTCAGTAGAACCTTAGGTATAGGCAAAAACTTTAACAACGGGTCTTAACGCAGATTTTCCTAGCCATGCTGGCAATTTTTATGTTTTGGAAAAAACAATTTTTTTCAAAGCTCTATGCGTATCTTTTCTTGAAACTTCCAGAAACCCGAACTGCATCAAATGAATACGGCTCAAACAGATAGCAGTCAGTTCTCATCTCAGCGCGCCAGAGTAAGTCGACTGTGCTGTACAGGAATTCTCAGTCAGCATCGTTCAAGCCTGCGAAAATGCGACTAAACGTCATCACCAGTAAACGCAAATTTTTAAAATTCTCCGAAGAAATACAAGACATCATTAAGTACATTAAGTACAGTGGCCAAAACCATCGCCATCTTGGCGATATCTCGTCAATTTAGCGAGGTAGCCATTTACTCAGTGTTAAATAGACTTGCCCATGTATTCTTATTTTTCTGGCAGAGCATCGTCTCTTAGATTTTTATGTTATATTATTCAGAAAAATACAACAATTTCACCTATATTTTCACTAAAATTATCCGTCTATGTACAAAATTCCTTCCACTCTAGAAAACAATTAAACACCGTAGTAATAGGTCATTTATCATCTACTTTCTACCTATTTCAATCTCCCGTGCTTACAGAGTTCACTATCATAAAGCGTTGGTCATCAAGCGCAAAATACCGAAATTTCATCTGAGCTGGTAAAATTGCGCTTCGTGTGATAGACTAGTATTTAACATTATTATATTCATATTTTTATTAGCAGTCAGTTCTGAGAGATTTCAAGGACACTGCTTTCTAAGAGTGTTACTTGAATCATGAGTAGTATCGGCTGAATCATTTACTATTTCTGGTATGTTAAAGAGGATTTTTTTAATTTCTATGTTCTTCTTTTCTACGTTTTTCTTAACTGAAATATAACATCTCAGTGAGTTACATTCAACTATTTTAAAAATAAACTTCTTAGTGTGTTGTTTTTTTAACTATCGCATCATTAATCTCATTATTAATTGTGTTCTCTCATCTACTACAATTGTTATTGTTATTCTTTTACAAACAATGCCCGTTCACATTTACGCGTTAAAAAAATAGGGATTAATTAATTTAATTTAATTGTTTAAAGAGCGTTTGTCAATTAATTATTTTGCCTTTGAAACTGTGGATGTTCAATTAATTAAGAGGCAATTTACAAACAAAATTTTGTTTCGCAAAATCGCAAAAGTAACCTTTGTTTAGAACATAATAGAAATTTATTTAACTTATTTAACAAGTTCTCGAGTTGCTTATTCAAGTTTCTGCAAAAGATTCCGAATCCATTTCAATACAAAATTTTAAAAGAATGTATATTTACTTATCGCTAAAAATGCCGAAAACATTTCTGCTAAAAAAATGTACGAGGTAGGATTAAGACACAAAATCCACTCTCGGTTAAAAAAAGAGCGTCCGGAAACAATGTCATTATGTTACATGCTGTCGCATGTTGCTGCGGCTTACGATACAGATGAATAACCCGACTTTTCTAAACAAAAGCGAGCAGCCATAAATTCCACTTTGCGTAAATAAAATAAATAAAAGATTCTCTCAAAACACGGGGCATTGATTGGTTTTTTACTGGCAAACAAATAAATAAATCGGGTGTAAACGAAGATGAAGGTTTTCAACGAGGGAAAACAAGGAGCACACGATAACGAAAATAAAAAGAAATCCTCGAAGAAGAAGCGAACTATGTGATGAACGAGCTAGCCATGTGATTTCATCTTACCAATCCATCATGGCGGCAGAGAGACTGAGACGGCTTCATTGAGTTATAGCGGTAATGAAGGCAACGTCACTGCTACTGCTTCTTTTATTCTTCTCTCTATTCTAGCTTGTTTGGGTTGTTGCCATTTTCTTTTTTATTATTATTATTATTGCTTCGCCTTGATTATTACTTTTTTTCCCTTTCGAATCGGTCTTGTCTTATCCGCCGATACAAATTGCTTCTTGGTCTGTAAATACAAGAGGATATCGGCATTTCGGCAAGGGTATCCAGCATTTAGGAATCCGACGGATTGCTATTTTATTGATGGCTCGTATCGAGATAGAACTTTAAGTCCGTCAATAAATAGTGCGCAATTTTATTTTGATGATATTTTATACGAAAGTAACATCCGATACCTTTCCAGTACTTTCTTTATAGGGATCTCCTGCATTTTTCAGCCACTGCTGAAAGAAGATATCAAGAATGTAATAATGTAAATTATAAATAAAACATTTGCAGATACCACAAGGTAAGAAGGAATAATAATTGAATCGTTACGGAAATCGAAATACCTCATAATTTAGACCATTTTAACACGAATAAAACACATACCGTATATTTCCATATATAAAGCTGAGAATTTTTAGCAAATGCTTCACTACTGATGTTTACAAATCAGCTTATATATGAGTTCAAAAAGGTTTACAAATAACTTGATCACAAAAATGATATTATAGATTAAATAATAAAAAAATATCATTTTTATTTCATTTGATAAATAGTAATTAAATATATAAATGACAGATAAAAAATACGTAAAGCAAAGTTCTAATTTTAATCTGAAATAGTCCCTTAAATGTTAATTTTAATTTGGCTAGTTTGTCTTTCCGTCCTAAAAATAGTAACTGTATGTAATAAATCCTTCAAAACTGCCTCATTTTCAAACTAATTCATACGATTCTTATATAACGCTAATAACGCAAACAGCTTTAAAAACTGAAATTCAGATGGGAGAAACGATACCCGTATTTCTGTGTTACATAAGATAATATGCTGCGGATTAATTCTGAAATAACACTTCTTCGATTGATAGATTATCAACAGTTACTTTTGAAAACAGAAAGAGGGACTATCCAAATTAAAATAAAAAATAAAGTGGCTATAGCAAAATTAAATTTAGTAGCTTGCGTTCACATTATATGTGAGTGTGTTTGTGTTAACATGCAATTAAATACGTCGTTAACTAAAACGTGATACACTGTATAAAATCGTGGGGTGCGTATTGCGCCCATGATCATGCATGACGAAAAATATATTTTCGATAATTTGTTCGTGTTCAGCAATAAAAATTATATTCAATTCGACTCTGCCTGTCTACAAGTCTCTGCTTTGAGTGTCATCTTTCTAACTATGCAATAAAGTTGCAGAGACATTAGGGTTATTTCGAAGCAGAAGACATGAAAAATGAGCAAAGCCTTCGCCGGGTATCGAACCACGGACCTCTCGGTTACGCGTCGAGTGTGCTCACCATTACACCACGAAAGCATGCGAAGAAGGCGGGAGAAATACCTTATATATATATATATTATATATATATATATATATATATACGTTTTTCTATTCTTCTTTGTACGTTCGTTAAAGGGTTCGTGGATTTGGAGTGAATAATGACGACGCTTGATGAAATATCAAACACAGTTTATTAGCCAGTATTATTCAAGATAGCTCCAAAATCACTTTTATAGTCGACGAAGAACCACTATAAATATGCTGAAACAATCAGCGACACAACCTTCAGACTATCAGGCTATAAGGGAGGAGACATCTTCACGGCAAGGCACCAGAGTACGGTCCCCTACTCTACTTGGCCGTTCTCGGAATACTACTTACTCTCGAGACTCTCCACACTACAACTCGCGATGCACTCGATGATACACTAGAGTACAGCTACCGTCCGGGTTCGATCGTTCTCGGAGCTCAACACGCTCTAACATAAAACTTGACGGTGCACTAACTCGTGATACACTAAGAGATTCTCTCGATGCACTCGACGAACAACTCGGCATTAGACTACGAGACAGTCGCTCACTGATTGACTATCAACTCGATAGACTCCGCACTGATTGACTCTTCACGTACCAGGAGGATTTATGTAGCTTTTGGCTTGTGTTCGAGAATGTTATGTATTACTTATTTCAGTTGTGATTTAAATTGTTTTAAAGGTAATGATTTAACTTATTTTGCTTCAGACTTAAAGTTTAATTTGTTTTAATTTTTTGTAGTTGAACTTAAGTTTCTTTGGCTTGTTGAAAAGTAATTGTAGTCATTTAATTTGTTCTCTTGACAGTTTTGGTTAACGCTGATTTTAAGTTGCTTGTGTAATTAATTTTTCTTCTTTACTTTTGGTTGGTTAACTATTTAAATTCTTAACTTTGGTTGTTAATGTTAATCTCTTGATAGGTTGATCCTTAAGGTCAATCTTTTTAAAGTTGTTACACAAGTTGGTGTTTAAAGTTTAATTTATGTTTTTTTTTGTGCCCCCTTTTCTGCTAAATTTGGGATCCATATTTTCTGACTATGGTGGTCGTTTTGGTGTTGTGGAGAATATATAAAATTTTCATACTTGATTATTGTATTTTAACTGAAGTAATTTTTATTTCCTTACTATGGTGGTCGTGTTTGGTGTCGGAATAAACCCAAGAAAATTATCTGTGAAATTATTATATTTTTATTTAAGTACTTATCAGTATTGAAGTTAATTTGTTGTAAATTCTATAATTAACTCTTATCCCTTCAAAACTTTCAAATTCAGTCCGTTGCCCTTCCAAAGAGATTTATTGACTTGTTTTCGATTTCTTCGCCCGCTAGACGGTCGTCTGTGAAACCTCTGTCAACATTAGTAAAAATTGCACCCTGCGGAGAGGCTAGTTTCTACATTACTAACTCTGCCGCAGGGTCAGGTTGGCGGGTTGTTTTTGCTTACTCGCAGGCTTTTCCTATGCTGGAATGGGACCCTTCGACGAGGCTAGCAGCGATGTTCGCCAATTGAGGAAGCTCTTTCTATGTGGAGTTGCACCTTCCTGCGTGTTTTTCCCTTGGGGTTGCCGGGCTGTTGGCGGTTTTCCTACCATCAAAAATCGCCAATCGAGCGGTCTTGGCGTTTTGAGTAAAAAGGCTTGGGAGCTGGCGTCGGAGAGGGCGGACGGAAGACTGACATGCAGCCATTTTGACGGAAGGAGACGGAGCTGAAAGCGTCAGCGTTATCAGAGAAACATCGATGTCGGAAGAAATAGACGAGAGAAGGATACTAAGGAGGGCGACGAAAATGTCCAAACTTAACTAATATATATTTTTTTTTCTCTCCTTCTAGAAAAGAAAGAAACCATATCTACAATGTTAAATTCACTGTTTGGAACGTCAAATTGTGTAACGCAGGGATGTCGGCCGAAGTTTGTTTGTCGTCTGTATCTTCAATGTTAATTTCCCTGTTTGGACTGGTATGATAGTTTTTACTTTTTCCACTCCACCGCCACCCTTGTAAGATTCTGTATTAATTCAAAATATCTTAATAAATTCTATATTTAGTTTTAACTTCTTGTAATGTTTTCACTTTAATTTAGAACACTGGACCAGTCTTTATGTTTTCACAACGCATTAAATTTAATTATTCTGTTGGAGCTCTTGGTCACTATTTACGATTGATTTGAACACTATTTTTACAGTATTAAATTATGTTTATCATGTTGTCACAAACTTTACACATTCATGTTATTGAGAATTGTTTATCTAAATATTGACTTATCATTTGGTATTGAACTTAAAACCTATACACAAACTCTTAAGAATTAAAAGCTCCAACAAGAACATTCTGGGCTAAACCAGTAAGAATTCGTTCCAGAAAGTTCTCCATCCGTCCATGGCATATCGCCAATTTTATCGCCAAATGGGAGATTTCTCCCCCAATGGGGTACCCTGCCTCCCCTTGCCATTTCCTGGCAACCTAAACCTGCTTTAAGGTTTAGGTTGCCAGGAAATGTCCAGACGCGGAAGCTATCTTACTGCGCCTGGACATTTCGTAACAATATTCATGTGTGTGTGTTTTTGCATATAATCAACAATAAACGGTTAGACTATTCGGGAAAGTGCAATAAGCTTGTATAAAGGACCATTGTAACTAGTCAAAATATTTAGCAAACCAAACAAAAGTTAAAATTAAGCAAAAAAAAATTAGCTCAATAAGTGCACGATAGTACAATAGCATTAATTTTTGATAAATTCAATTTAATCAATCCCAACAGCATTTGCGCTAGATTTCTCACAGTTAAAAGTCCTAAATTTTACTCACCTTATTAAATTGTTTATATATATGTAAGAAAAATGAAGAATATGTTAAAGATTAAATTAGCGGCTTAAATTAATTTCCCTTGTTTATTCTAAAAATAGTAATTACTCTGCACTGCGTCATTTCGAGGTTAATCCTTGTCATGTGAATCTTACATAATCCTGATGATGTAAATGGGTTCTAAAACTCAAACAGCCAATAGCAATTTTACAACAGCATTAAATATCCAGTCAAAATGCATTGAGAACCAAAACTAATTCAGTCTGAATTAAGATTTCACCCTGAATATAACGCACTTGCTTTCTAAGCTTTGGCTTAGCTGCACTGCAGTGTATCTGCTCATGTTTTCTTACTTCAAATTTATCAAAAATGTCAACTTATTGGAATGGACATAAATAATGTGCCAACTTGTTTGTGGCCGCAACATGTTTGCTGAAATAAAAGTCGAATTAAATCTATCTCGACTGCTAAATATTTTTTTCGATTGGATTGGAGTTTCAACAATTCTAAGCCATCAAAATCCCTACTGTTCATTACGTCTACGTTTGTTTCTATTATATATATATATATTTTTTCATAGTGTATATATACACTATGAAAAAAAATGGTGCAGTTCTCATATCTCCCGTTCTACTGGGCGGACTGACGAAATTCAACTTGCGTTTTTCATGTCTCGAAAGAGCGACTTAGGATATGTATTAGATTTATATATAGCATTGTTCTAATATAGCTATTTTGACAAAATATCGGACTTTTTCTGACATGACCTACCAATTTTTTCCATATTTAGATTTTACGACTCAAATTATGCAGAACTGCCAAGTTTTTTGTAAAAATCGCACGAGTAATTTTTAAAAAATTAAAAAATTAACTCTCAAATTTTAACTCCTCAGTGTTAATTGAATTTGATATATGTTTATTAATATCTCTTTTTTATTAAACTTACTTGATTCCTTCTTCCAGAATTCGAAATTTGGGCTTAATCCAAATATAATTCTCACATTTTTTATAATTTATTTCTAAAATTCGTATTTTTAAATATCTTTTAAGAATTTTTCGAAAATATTTTTGTGTTATCACCTCTAAAATTTTTATCATCATCTTAAAGTAGCTGTATTTCTAGGAGCACTTGCAAAAATTTAGAGTATTTTTATTCAAAATTTCCTAAGCTATAAGCAAAGTTACATACTGGCGTGTATGCTTAGGAAATGTTTTGAAATTTGGCATAGTCATTACAAGGATAATAACACCAAATGTATTTTACACACTTGTTAAAATTACTTGAAGTAATGAACATGACCTTTTTCTCACTCGTGTACAATGAAAAAAAGGAAAGGAAAACAGGTTACTGTAAACTAAGAAATTCACCAAGTGAACTATTCTTGCCTCAAACTAAAAACGCGCCAAGATAAATTTTTTAATTTCTCTGTAAATTTCGCACCAAATTTTACAAAATGTAATATTTAGGCATAATTTGAGTGGTAGAATAGGAATATGGAAAAAAAAATGGCATGTCATTACAGAAAAAGTCTGATTTTGTGTCAAAATATATATATTACAACAATGCTATATATAAATCTAATATATAGCCTAAGTCGCACTTTCGAGACATGAAAAACGCAATTTGAATTTCGTGAATCGGCCCAATAAAACGGGAGATATAGAACTGTCCCATTTTTTTCCAGTGTAAATAAATTAAATAATTTTATAATTTGTACAGAACTTTGAATAATTAGCTGCAACATATAACTTATCGGAGAAACGTGTACCTAAGACAGCGATAATCATACAAAAAATCGACCGCATATCTCTGAGTTATAAAATGTGTACAGGATGCTTGAAAATCTGTGTTATATTTGAAGTCAACACTTGATTAACAGGGAGCAAATGAACTGTGGCCTTTCTTAAAGGCCTTTTGTTTATTGTGGAAGGCACGAAAAACTGCTATCCCAAATCATCAGTGTCAAACAAAACGTTCTATGGAAAATACATGATGAAAAAGAAAATTACGTTTAATAGCAACAGCAAATGATTTATTATTTAATTACATGTAGATAGTATTTGAAGGTAATTTTTATCCACGACAGTGCATAATTTAATTGTATATGATCTTAGTTGTGTAATCATTGTACAATAAAAAACAGTAAGAATTTGAAATGTAAGAATTTTAACAAAGTAGCATTTTTCAAATCGTTTAGGGGTTTTATAATTGGCTTCAATTCCATTCATAAACTAGTTTCTTCATTTATAATAATTTTTCTTTCTTTATTAATTTCTATATTCTTTGAAGTTGAATTTAATTTGTGTAACAAATGAATTTTTTTCCGTTTTAAACTATTTGAAGTAAATTCCAATAATAGTATAGTATTCCAATATAGTAGAAGTAAATTCCAATAATATTTTCCATACTGGTTAAACATGAATGTCTCCTCTTTCTTTGCGGTTACAACCGAAAACGTCGCGGACGAAAACGTCGCGGAGAAAACAACGCAAGGCGAAAGTTTCGTCGTACAAAACATCGTGGGAGAAAATAAAGCAAAGAGAAAACACCGCAGTTCTAAAACGTCGTGGTACAAAATATCGTCGTCGAAAATAAAGCGGTTCAAAAACTTTGTAGTTTAAAGCATCGTCGTCGAAAATATCGTGGTAAAAAATAAAGCGCCTACAAATCATCGCATGACGATAACATCGCAGACATGAGTTTACAGGCTTTAATAATTGTAAATGACTATTCACTTGTGAGCGCAAGATGGAAAGAAGGATAATTTTTACTTTCATATTTTTTACTAATTATTAAATTTTTAAAAAACATATAAAAAAGTTTAAACAAAACAAGAAATAATTTGTACTATAAGAGAATCAGATTAACAATCATGAAACAAATAATCTCATAATTAACTTAGCAATTTTTTATAGATAAAGTCATGCAGTTACTTATCTTCCTTTTTCTATTCCTTTTTAGATTATACCTTTCATGAAAAATTAACAGTAAAACTTTATAATAAATAATTTATTAATGATCTTTGTTAGTTAACTATGTAAGCTTAAAATCCTATTAAGTGCTATAAGTTGAATAAATTTTCTGTGCTTACGTTTCCATTTTACATTTTCAATAAATATTTATTAGTTAATAAAAAATATTAAAATAAAAATTATCCTTCTTTCCAACTTGAGCTCACAAATCATTATGCGAGTATCCTTTTACAATTATTAAAGCCTGAAAAACGTATGTCAGCGATGTTATCGGCATGCGATGATTTGTAGGCACTTTATTTTTTACCACGATATATTCGACGACGGTGTTTTTAAACTACGAAGTTTTTGAACCGCTTTATTTTCGACGACGATATTTTGTACCACGATGTTTTAGAACTGTGATGTTTATTGCTTGCTTTATTTTCTCCTACGATGTTTTGTTCCACGACGTTTTCGCCTTGCATTGTTTTCTCCGCGACGTTTACGTCCGCGATGTTTTCGGCGGACACCTTCCTTGCACACTAATAGCCAAAAGGTAAAATATCCGTACGCTAGTAGTTTCACCCGGACTCAAACCTTACGAAAAATACACTGCTCGACATTGAAAATACAACACCAAAAAGGAGTGGTCAGAAAGTGATGAAATTAGGAAAAAAGGCAGAGACAGTAAGCAGCAATAAATGATCTTTATTTCAAAATGATAGTCAGAATACAGAACGAGAACTGCGTCGGCTCAGTAGGATAGGTGATAGGTGACAGCAGGGCCGGACACCCGGACGGCTTTCTAAGACTACTCGGGTGTTGTCCGAACTCTGCAACTATCCTTTATATTGCAATAAAGCAATGTGAAATGTGTAGACGTAGGACCACCGCGGACAGCGATGCACGAAGAAACACGTCTAGGCATAGATTCAATAAGAGTGCGGATGGTGTCCTGAGGGATGGCTCTCTATTCCCTTTCAACCATTTGCCACAGTTCGTCTTCTGAAAGAGGCAGGGGCAGAGTCAGCAAACGGCGTCCAATCACATCCCCCACACGTTCGATTCGTGGCAGGTCAGGAGAGTACGGTGGCCAGGGAAGCATCTATATACCTTGCAGAGCATATTGGCAGATTGAGCACTGTGTGGTCGGGCGTTAGCCTGCTGAAAACTTGCATTAGGCAGCCCCTGAAGGTAGGGGATTGCCACCGGCCGCAGTACATTATCCAAGTTTCGTTGGGCCGTCATAGTGCCCTGAATACGAAATAGAGGTGACCTAGAATCGCAGGCAATAGCGCCCCAAACCATTATGCCACGTTGTCGCGCGGTGGGGCGTTCCACAGTTACTGCCGGATTAGATCTGTCTCCACGTCATGGTCACACACATATGCGGCGACTGTCACTGGATAAACAGAAGCGTGACTCATTTGAGAACACGAATTTAGCCATTTTGTCATCCACATCGCTCCAGTCCGGCAACATACTAAACGTTGGCATCTTTGCTGTGGGGTCAATGGTAGTCTTCTTAGCGGACTCCGTGAGTGCAGGCCACGTTCAACTAATCGACGGAAAATAGTTCTCGTCGACAAGGGAACATCCAGGGTATCTTGCACATGCTGCAGAATCGCGGTACAAGTGACATGCGGGACCGCCACAGCTTGTCGGCGGATGCGTCGATTCACGCGTGCTGACGTCACCCTGGCTGCATCTGCAGCCCTCCTTCTTCCCACATTCCCTTGTTGCAATCATGTTCGCCATAGCCGATGCACCAAGCTCGCATACATATGGGTATCAGCTGCGATTTGACGTAAGGACCAGCCCGCCCTTCTCAGTCCGATCATCATACCCCTCGTAAAATCGTCTATCTGCTGGAAGTGCCTTCGTCGACGGAGGCCTGGCATTCTCTCCTATTACACGTATCCTCCGGGACAAAATTCAACTTTCTTCGATAATTCGTGTAGCAGAAATAACGACACGAATAATGCCCATTCTGCATGTTCCTTCCCTTATATCTTACTTCACGTGCGTCGGAGAGCTGCGCATTTCACATCATTCGCATAACTCAGTGAAGTGCGTCTACTCTAAAATTTGCATAAATTTCTGACCGCTCCTTCTTAGTGTTGCATTTTCAATGTCGAGCAGTATACTATAGACGTTAGTACAGCTCTACAGAAGCTCTCATAGGATCTGCATAGGTAAACCTTTATGGAACTGCTTCTCTATAAAATTTTAATGGTGTTTCATAATGCTTTCACAGAACAGAATTCTGTAGAAATACTGTTTTGCAAAATCACGTGGAAAATTTTACAAAGGCCTTATCGAATGGTATTCTATAGAAATCCGTAACTTTTTAAACTGTAGTCAAACAAATTTTCACTTTTTAACGTAGTATATGGGATACAGAAAAGCAAAAATATACACCTTTTTATTCACATGTTTTGAATTCTTTTTGAAAGGAAATTTTTTTCTCCTTCTAGCTTAACGATTTTTAGCTTCTGAATTTATGTACATTTTGTGTAATTTTGTATATTATATATTATATTTTATATATTAATTGCAGTATTATTTATATCATAAACAATTGTACTTTACAAAAATGTAAAATTGATTTAAATCGTTAAATTAATTAAAAGTTTAAATTTACGTTGTTAGCATGGAATTTTAATTCTGAATTAACACTTTTAATTACTGTATACATACCCTTGATAAGAGAATATGTTCTTAATTTTAATTAAATTTAACTATTGTTTAATAAAAATTTAATGTTGTTTTGGAATGAAAATGCTACTAACATTTTTTATTAGAAAAAACTGCAATCTGTTGCGATGTTTACTTTCTTTCCCACCCTTTACCGTTTACTTCTTCCTCGCCTCTGCTCATGTTCTAGTCTAGACCTTTTCAAAATTTAGATTAGAAAATTCAAATGAATAATTAAAATTTAATTCATTCCTTATAATTCGCCAAAAATTCTTTTTTGATTATATATATTTTTTTTTTGAATTCAAAAGCTTCTATTGAAGCTTTTACACAAATCTAAAAGTAGCTTCTTTAGAATTCTTTAGATTTATTTTGAATTTTCTAGAAGCTACATTTCATATTTCAGTAGAATTTTATTTGTCGATTGTATACACACTATGCACGATTCTATATGTGAGACCTATAGAAAATGTGAAATTTTTATAGAATCTGTGCCCAACTCTGTCGAATATCTAAATATATCTCTACAGAATCTCTACACATAAAGCCATGGAAGTTAGGTCTAGACTTTTATAGAATTACTTAGTAAATCTTCTACCTAGTTTATAAAACATTCGGCCGTAGTTCTGAGGTATTCTAAAAGCTTTATGTTACGGAATATGTTTATAGAATTCTAAGAGACATTCCCATAAGGGAAAGTTCAGGAAACGGGCTGGCTTTTCTCACGTGCAACGTGAATACAGGCCAGTTGCCCTTAATAAGACCTTCCCGAAGGCATTCTTCTCCTTAGCCAGATAATCCTACAATGATTTGCCACTATCAAATAATTCTATCCCTTTTTCTGTATTTCTTAATTTTCATTGATTAATGATTAATTTTGAGCTAACTGTGAATGTCGTTCCAAGCACTACCCAGAATTAATTGGGAAATTACATATATTCTGTGTCTTTTTACAGTGCGCTTGGTAAGGAGCTATTTTTAAAGGAATTATTTTAATATTAATAGCGTAATGTTTTATTAGGTGATCTGACTGGTAAGAAACACACATTGGTAAAAAAACTATAGTTCGCAAAATTCTGGCACATATCGTTTACTTTAGAATGCAGATGCATTTTTTTTCTTGTAAAGTAAAAAACGCACACTGTGTATAACTTCAAAAAGAATGAGAAAAGCAAATAACACTACATAAAGGGGGATCGATATCGATATATATAAGTTTTATATTTTTAGCTATTGATTCTAGATATGCACCTCTCCATATGCATAGATTCTCAATGCAATGTAAAGAATTTTTTTAAACAATTTCACAAACACAAACATTTGTGAGTAGAAAACTTCTTTAGCTATAAAATCTAATTCTTATGAGGTCCCAATAAGATCAATTTTTTAATTGTACTGTAGAAAATTTATTGGAAGAAAGTATTTCAATACTTTAAATGCAAAGTTTTCGAGGTAATTTAAGAAAAAATTTACTGAATTAGGTCCCATTTCAAATTCTCTTTCTAAACAATGTCTAAGATTTTTTGATCAAATTTAGATAAAAGCTGCAAAACAAGCGCTTATCGTTTGGTCCACAAATGCTTCTGTATTTAACTAATTTTTTCTTAGCCCAAACAGGCAATTTGTCCAAAAGGGCTATTAATTTCATTTTGGCATTTTGCATCTTCCTCTATAAAACGGCCTTTCACTCTTCAAACTGTTGCCACCAAATATTAGAGTTCTGCATTATATTTAAAGAAATTAAATAATGAAGAGTCTGCATGAATGTATGTATGTATGCTCTAGCATTTTTTAAAAAAAAAGGTACCTAGAGACATCAAATTTCGAACAACATAGTCCTTCACTCGAATATGGGGATCTGGATAGAAAACAAAATACATTTTCACATATTTAATAATTAACTTATTAAAGTAAAACAACTTCTAAATCGAAACTTACTTAATCAAAGCATACCAAATTAAAAACAAATTTAATAATTATTAGTGACTTCCTTGGGCCTGTCTTGCATAGCAAAGTTTTTCGAAGGAAGGCTTAATATTAGAAATAGCCACTCTGAGTTCTGTTTCTATATTTAGCCGATATCTATATTTTGTCTTCAAAGAAGGCACAGCAGAGTTTCACAAAGGTAGGATGTTGAAAATGGTAATAGAATGCGAAATGCCTTGTTTTTAGTGCACAAAAATAATCCTCTACTCCTGACGAAAATTCAAATAGTGATTTATTACTAAATTGTCATTTGGTTTCGCCACTTGTCGTGAAGTATATGAATTTTCTTCCTCATCCTCATCTTTCGGGAGTCTTACGAAATGAATCCCTAACCCATTCGTAACTTGCTATCAGTTTGTCGCCAGCAGGAAAATACTTTTTTAAGTTCTTTGTCAGCATTGCTAAATGATTTTCAAAGGTTACAAAAACAACTTTTACATGTTCTTCTTCAGCCTTGTAAATTTTAGTACAATCATTCACATCTGCAAACATTGTTAGGTCATTTGCTTTAAATTTCTGATCCACACTTCCAATTTTCTACAAAAAGCATTAACTTTATAACTCGTACTCAACATATGTGTATTTGCTCCTTGGAGTTGAAGATTCAAGTTATTTAATTTCTCGGATATGTCGACCAAGTAGTTCAATTTCATCACAAATAAACCATCGCGAAAATTCTCGGCTTCCGGTCTGTTTTCTTCTTCTAGGAAAATGGCGATTTCTTCTCTTAATTCATAAACACGTTGCAAGAATTTCCCACGTAATAACCATCTTGCCTCGCAATAAAATAGTAACGCTGAATGTATTGCACCCATGACTTCACAAAGTGCGGAAAAGATTCTTGATTTCAGGAGTCTCATTTTGATATAATTTGTTACGGTTACAACCTTAGTTAACACAATATTCAGACCAGAACTCATTTCTATAAAAGCCAAAACTTCTCTGTGGATCATGCAGTGTGTCCAGACGCACTGAGGCGATTTTTGTTTTACAAGTGCTTGTATACTTTGGAATCTTCCGGACATTGAACGAACACCGTTGGTGCATATTCTGACGCAATGTTCTATGTTTGCTCCGTTCATAAAATCATTTAAACTAGCAAATAATGCGAGAGTTGTTGCTTTAAGTTCTGTTGGTTTGCAGAAAAGTAGTTCTTTTACTACAGACATATTACCACAAAATCGAACATAGGCAATGAAATGAGCATCTTTATTACTATCTGTTGCTTCATCAAGCTGTGTTGAAAACAATTTGTCACGCAACTTCGAGAAAAGCTGACACTGTACATATTCAGCTATATCTCCAATTCGACGAGCAATAGTATCATTTGAAAGTAATTGTTTCGAAAAATTATCTCCGAACATAGTTTCTACAATCTTAATTGTTGCTGGCAAAATAAGCTCTTCACCAACGGTGTGAGGTTTTTTACATCTGGCTATTTTATATGAAAATTTGTAGTATGCAATTAAAGCTTTTTTATTCACAGACAAAGTTTCTTTAAAAAATGATTTTTGCTTTTCATATGATTTTAATTTTAATTGGAAGAATTCTCTGGGTTTGTTGACGTGCTCACTATGAAGCGTTTCCAAATGTCGTTTAAGTTAATTAAGTTTCATGCTCTTTGCGGCCAACATTTTTGAGCAAATGATACACAGGGGTCTTTTTCCTTCATTTATTTCAGTACTGGTAAACAGCAAATGTAAGTATTCTTGATAATATCTTCTTGATTTTATTTTCGGAACCACGCTCGTCTGTGTACTTGTTGATGCTTGACTATCGTCTAATGGTCGCTTACGCCTGCTTAAAATTAACCATGAGTCTGCGTAAAGTTGTTGCCGTGAATATTTAATATACTGAATTGCAATTAACACGAAAACATATATAACATACGATAGATTCGATAGCGATCGACTCGAATGAGAAACGAAACTTGCGTTATCAAACATTCTCCTTTTTCCTCTAAGAAAACATTTGCTCTGCGCATGCTCGAGACGGCTTTCACAAACCATATTACTTATTTTTTCTCTTTTCTTTAGTCATGCTTCTGTTTTATTTCTATTATTATTCCAAAAAAAAAGTATTCCTAGTTTCTAAATTTAACTCACCCCGTCTAGGTTAATGTTCATTAACGAAGTTTTGACATTCATATTAATATTTTAACGTTATCTCCCTGTTTGGCTTTCATTTCAAATCTAATATTTAAATTTTCCCCGTTTCCATTCGCTTCACCGCCCGCTTGGTAAAATGTCAGATTTGGTTTCTCGCCAACGTTGGCTCAATTTTACTCTTGTTTTGGCAGTTAGTTAAAAATACTTTAAAAACAGAAATCACAATACTCAATATATATTATTGTTTTATACAATTTATTGTATGAAGGCGATGAAAATTATGATTGAAAACTGGGTCGCTAATAATGAAAGGTTGAGAAACATCCTTTAGTATATTTTTAAATGTAATTCATAAACAATACGCTTATAATTCGGAGCTACAATTACGATGTTCTAAGGCCTTTCTTTCCAAGAGTGAAAATTTCAATGTTGATGTATTCATATAAATATACAATGTATTTTTATTTACGTAAATACCTCATGCTTATTTACACTCTGGGAAGGAACATGGAAAGGAGAAGTTACAGTAAAGATTCAAATCCTAATAACTGATTAATTAACATAAGGTACACTGCGCAAAAAAAATGGGATAATTCTATGTCTATTGTTCTAGTGGGCCGATTGACGAAATTCAAATTGCGTATTTCATGTCTCGAAAGCGCGACTTGGGATATATATTAGATTTATATATAGCATTATTCTAACATAGGTATTTTGGTACAAAATCGGACTTTTTCTGAAATGACATGCCCATGTTTTTCCATATTTTGATTCTATGATCAGATTATGCCTAAATATTAAATTTTTTAAACTTTGGTGCGAAATTTACGGACAAATTCAAAAATTTATCTTCGCATATTTTGTTTTCAGTTTGCCCCAAGAATAATTTACTTAGCGAACTTCTTAATTTATAGCAACCTAATTTTCCTTTCTTTTTTTGCATTGCAGAAGAGCGGAAAAAATATCATCGTTCATACTTTAAAATAATTTTAAAAGTGCGTAAACCCCATTTGACATCATTATCGCTAAAAAATGCCAAATTTCAAAACGCGCTAATATGTAATTGCATGTATATCTTACAAAATTTTGAATAAAAAGCTCTAATTTTTTGCAGGTGTGCCTAGAATCAGTTTAAGAAAAACAGATATTAATAAATATATATCACATTCAATCAACACTGAGGAACTAAGATTTTGAGAGCTGATTTTTTAAAACCTACTTGTGCGATTTTTACAAACCTGGTAGTTTGGTATACTTTGTGTCGTAGAATCGAAGTATGGAAAAACTGCCATGTCATTTCATAAAATGTCCGATTTTGTGTCAAAATATAGAATAATTGCTATATATATACCTAATATATATCCTAAGTCGCGCTTTCGAGACGTGAAAAACGCAAGTTGAATTTCGTCAATCAGCCCAGTCGAACGGGAGATATAGAACTGTCCCTTTTTTTTCGCAGTGTGCATTATAAGCCAAACAGTCCTTCATAAGACAGTATCTTTCCATTCGTAGCTTTGAAAAAGTAGCTTTTCATATAAATCTTTAAAATTAAATAGAGACTTAATCTGAGTAATCGTCGAGTTAAATATTTTCGCATAGTTTCGATTGCATGTTAATAAATTCTCTGCATGATATTAAGTTATAGCCTTCCAATATTTTAACATAAGTTCGGGTAAAATCAAAAAACATGTATTGTTGAACTGCATTAAATACATAAATTTAAACTCGCAGAAGAAACTGAAGCACAGCAAATTACTTCCATGATCTTTCCATCACTTTTGTTTAATAATGTGCCAACTTTGTTACTGAGACTTTAATTATTTGTACAAACTTTCTCTGTTACATTCTCTTTTTCGGCAGAGTTGCTTAACAGTAGCTGTCGATAAGGTGCCGTAGTCCGCCAGGTCTTCAATCTTATCGCCAGCACAACACATGTGGGATTATGATTAAACGACAGTTCCAGGCTCAGCAGCAATTAGCGCTGACACCAACTGATCCTTCGATACCAGATACTTGAAATGCAGTGGGCAGTGCCTTGGGGTGGCCCTGCGATTTAATTCTCTCTAGATACCCGAAGCATATCTGACAGGCACTTTAAACGGTTTAAGTAGAGACAATGAATGCACTAAACGAAATGCTGTTTTCAAGTTTTACTCTTGAACTTTTAATAAATTGTTCTTTTGCTTCCTTAAATGGTCCCTTTCAATAATATAAAAGTTTAAAATAATTTTTGGGTTTTCTACAATTGGCTAAAAAAGTAAAAAAGAGGGGGTCATTCCTCGGTTTAAAAGATTGATTTTTTGGTAGTGTCCGTTATTAAATTTGATTTATCACTTAAAAGAATCCATTTCGAAAAAATTATATGTAAGCAGACACTGTCTGTTTTAAGTGGACTGTTCTATTTTAATGCTACTAAGCAACCTCCGTCATAAAAAAAGTTTATGTCTAAAGAAAATTTAATTAAAATGTTTACTATGAAAAATCGCCTAAATATTTCTGTTTTATTCTTGAATATTCAATTCGCAGAAGCAAATTACTATTTAATAAAGTCAAAATTTAGCAGAGAAAGATCTTCATTTTACAAAATATAAATATTTTATATATTTATGTTTGTAAAATATATTCAACAATGTATAAATTGCAGTTTCCAAAGTTGATAAGTGGGGACAAATCGTTGCTATGGACAAACACATACATATTATAGACTTACGAAATTGATTAATGAAAGCTCATATTGTTCGATCCGTAAAAATCCTTCACCTTCTGATATCACGAACGTTAAAACAGCTGTTAAATCTTCTCATATACTACCAAATCAGTTTTTAAAAACAATTTCTCATTCCACATTTTACTGATTGTGCTGGGATTTATACTCTTCCGAAAATCCACAAAACTAGAATTCCTTTTCGACCTACAATTTTCAACTTACGAACGACATCACGTAATTTGGCCAAATATTTTGTTTCCATATTTTCCCTTTTACTTTCTAACAATCTTCACACTATGCAAAATTATTTTTACAGTGTGAAGTCATTGATAAATTTAAAAATATTTCTCCCATATCACACCGTTGTGGTTTCTTTGGTTGTTAAATCACTGTTTACTAATATTTCAGTCGAAGGAGCTCTAAAATGTCTTCAAAATAGGTTTCGAGAATTCCATTTCACACATCTGAATTTGAAGAATTAATTTCTTTTACTAAAGTCTCTTTGATTCAAACACATTTTGTATTCAAAAATGAATATTAACGCCAGATAGAAGGATTAGCTAGGGGTAATCCCCTCATTTCTTTACTTGTTTACATTTACATACACTATTTTGAGGTCAAACTATTTGAAAAACTATCTTTTCGGGTCTGGGATTCGCTACATAAATGATGCTTTCGCGCTCTGATTTTATCTCTTTTAAATTCTATTGATCCAGTCATCCATTTCCTTTTTGAAACTAAATCTGACAATTTCTTCCTTGATAATTTTATAATCCACAATGAATCTGATTTCAGAACTATTGTTTATCACAAACTCCTTTCTGTTTGTTTGTCTTTCCACGTCACACGACTAAGCAAAAAAGGCTTCTTTCTACTATTACATATTTCGCCTTCTTAGAGGTTATTCCTCAGAATCTTTACTTGCCAATGAACTCAATTATTTGAGATCAGTCGCTATTGGCCGAAGATTTTCTCCCGTGATTATTAATAAAAGCCTTAAAATTTTCATCTCACCATCAAAGAGGACATTCTACTGTTAGAAATAACATTAAGAACCTTGTCGTGCTGCCATTTCATCCCCCTATCAGTTACAGAATTTCAAAAAGTTTCCAGAAGCTCATTTTTCCAAGTCATTTTCTCGCCTATCAGTCAAATCCGTGGTTTGGGCTTAAAGATTCCATTTATGACTTACGAAAAATGAAACGTAATTATTAGTATTATTAGTTATTATTTGTCAGCGCGATTTGAGATACATCGTCCAAACTAAAAGAGCGTACCAAGAACACGAAGGCGAAAATAAAGGAGAGGCGAAAATAACAAGTTTTCAACAGCTAATTACAGTTGAAAATTTAATTACAATTTTGACGTTGGGTCTGCAAAAATTATCCAAAAATCTTCCTCTACTAGTGAATTGGATTTTCTTGACGCCTTTTATCTTCACGAATCTTGCTTAATTAATGACTTTAATTCCTAAAGCTTTTTAAATTATATTAACTTATTTTTCAATTTTCATGACTATTTCTATTAATAGATGGCGCTACCTTCTCGTCCGCTTTACTCCTTTTGGGTATAAATACAATCAGAGTTTTCCCTTCATTGCAGATTTCTTTTCTTCTGACGAAGAGGGACCTGCACCTGTTTGGCCTAGAAATCGATAGAGTCTTGTCCAAAATCTAAGCCAAACACAAGGTTGTTGCTTTACCTAATTTTTTGTTTTATTTGGCGTGTTTGTCTTCTATCTCGACTATTATTTGCTTGTTATATTATCTTTTCGAATACCTTATTTGCATATTTGCGACTGACTAAAAAAATTACAAAATGCATCGTGAATATGCATTGAAGATTATAGCTCATTATAACTTTACTTGTTGTTGATATTACGCCTCTATTCCACAAAACGTATTATAACATTATGTATAGGCTTTGGTTATATTATTTAACGTAACTGTCTTCAGCCTTAAAATGAAGAGATCGCAGCTAGACTTTTGCCATTTAGCGAAATTTTTCTGCAGTTACAATAATATAGAACAAAGTAAAAACATTTTTTTTAAAAAAAAGAAAAATTTTCCTTTCGAAACTTCTCAAAAGGAATAATTTGTACTAGTGATGCAGTCAAATAAAATAACATTTATTTTACGACAGGTTAAATGTTGTAAGATAAATGTTATAATCAATTCATTTTGACATTCTTCAAATTCTTTCTGGCTCTTAGTTACTTCGATATTTCAACATAGCCAACTTCATCATCTTTTATTCTGTTTAAAAATCCTCAAATACTCACCGAACCGGAAATTTTAATTTGACTTCTTCCAAAAGATAGAAAAGTATAAATATATACTATATTTTAGCAGCTGAAGCATTAGTTCAGTCTGAGAATTACAGCAGGACTAGAATTCCATTAGTTACAGCTCTCACCAAAAGTACAAATGTATATTATTTGTTATCAAATACAGAATGAAGTGGCATAATTATACATCTTACGACTCAAACTTGGCAGTTCTGGTTTCATATTAGACATTTAGGCAATTCTAGCCAGACATCTAAAACAACATAGGTGTGCCTATCGAAATGAAATGTTTCAGATGAAAATTTGCACACTCTTATATTGAACATAGACACACAATATTTGTATGTGTCTGCTGTAAGTCTCTAACGTCTAGCATAGTTATGTCAGAAAAGTAATCTAAATAAATCAGATATCAGAACAAGAGACAGAGTTAAGTTTTGAAATATTAATTCCTTGCAGTTCCTTACAAAGCTGTCAGAATAGTTTCGGCTCAAGCGTGAATATAGTGTAAAATTATTTTAAGGTTTAAGTCATGCGCAAAGGAGATGTTTTAAATCTTTGTTTTTTATCTGCATTTTTAATAGGGAGGCAAATTTCAAAACTTTTGTGCTATGCCCAATTAAAACTCAGAATATTGACATATTTTAAAATATCGAAAATAGCATATTTAAAACGATTAGGTAAGGTTTGTATCTGAATTTAAAAGAAAAATTGGAATGGTACGGAATCATAAAAGGAATTTAAACATAAAAAAACAGAATCTTAAAAGGAATTATAAACATAAAAGAATTTTACATTTTTTATCTCGGCAAATTTCATGTGTAAAGTTAGAAATATTAAATTCAGCATCTTTGTTGAAAACGAATTGTTTTTTAAGTAGTAGAGAGTTTACTGTGGAAATAAATAATTTACAAACAAGATTTAAACAGAATTTTTTCATATTGAGTTCACACGAAAAACCATCATTTGAAAGAATTAGCTCGCTGAGTACTGAACACCTGTAAAATGCACTTGATGTTGAGCTTTTTTCGACACTGATGTCAGAACTCATCAATCAACAGCTGATTGGTCTAGTCTGGAAGTCCTGCAGCTGCCAGAGTAATCCGTTGAGATTACTCTGGCAGCTGAGAAGCTCAATCCACTGAGAAGTAATCCGTTGAGCTGCAGACTGTAGATGCAGAGGAAATTCTAAAATTGATTTTTACTTTAACAAAATTCGAGCACAAAAAATGAAGTAATAAAATGAAACAAAAATACTGCTCGTGGTTTCAATTCAATGTAATTATGCGAGATTAGAAATGAAAAAACATAAAAATTATTCCGGAGTTATTATACAGAACTAGTTGAAACACCCTGAATTTTCTTCCTTTATTTTTATCTTTTGCGGATGTTGATATAGTATTAGAAGATTCGGAGGAATCTAAAAAAAAGTTCTATGAACTCAATCCTTTTGAGTGTAAGGATTTTAATTCTGTTTCCAGTAACTAAGGTATGCACGATTTCTGCTTTCAGTATTTATGATTTAATGAAATTTCATCACTTGTCTAAGAAAATATTAATAACCAATACTTCAGTTTATTAATGGGTAAGAAATTATATTTTATATCTTCTTCCGCTCAATATATTTTATTTCCCTTTAAATGGGTCTCGCCAAAACAAAAAATTCCATATACTTACCAGTATAAGACGTTTTGCGTAATATCTGCTAAATTCAATGCAATTCACAAACTAAAATCTAAGAAACCATAATTTATTCATCAGCTTGATCATACAAAACGAAACAGCTGCAATTCAGTTTGAACAGAACGTAATTACTAAGTAAAATGAATGCTTACATTACAACAGATTTTGCGTTTTTTTAGAGGATTTAAGACTTTATGTGAATTGCCTTTCCCAAATTAAATTAGTTCCCCTTCTCAATAATCAATGCAGTTACTCACCTAATTTAGTCCCTCTAATAGGACTACTAAGCATTAGCAAAAATGTCTAAAGTGAGGTATGGAACTTTTCATTTCCCATTGCTAGTCGTGATATCCTTGCTGAGTTGCAGAATTACATCTGTTTCGTATCTTCATTAACATAAGTTACTTTATCTAAAGAATTAAACTTTGAAGAATAAGAAACAAAGGAAAAAGTTCAACTTAAAGCCTCATTTTAGAAAGATAAAAATGAATGTTGCAAATTTCCAGTTATTTCCTTCGTCATTCTTTGTTACATTGAAAAATCACATCTTAAAGTCCATCATGAGATATTTGTTTTGAACGTATACTCTAAATCAGAAGTAGCCAACTTTTGTGTACAAAAGATCTACTTTGTTCTAAAAAATGCATGGCGATCGACCCGTTGTTTTAAAGAGAGGTGTAAAGTACTTAATATATTAAATTATTATTATACATGTCTTTTACATTACAAAACAAACAATTTATAGACTAAAGTTTGAATATCCAGATAAGCTTAAGCAGCAAATTTATTGATTGACAATGTTAGCAAAAAATTAAAGAGGAAGATAGAAAAAGAATATATTTTATTACTCAATAAGAAGAATGAATTTTCAAGTCTTTAACCAAGAAATCATACTTAGGTGTATATCCTGACAAAACTAATATTAAAGGTCTTCAGTACGTGTATCAGTCAACACAGAATGTTGTTTAGTCTTCACTAACTTCAAGTGCAAAAATGCCGTTTCTCAGAGGAAAGTGGATCCGAAACAAGAAATAAATATGTTTTCTACATTTGGTGATGCTTGGATATTTTCTTTAGTTAATATACTTCCAAAAGTCATCTTCAATTTTTCATTTTCAATTACCTTGACTGCGAGTTCTCCAATCCAAGAAGCAGGGGCTTCATTTTTCTCTTCAATTAAAGATCTTCCTATGTAATTATGTACGCAGGGTTCCCCCACTTGGGAATTACTTGAGGTGCCGGAAATAGTATTATAAAAATTCACGCTCATGCCGGCCCATATTAAAGAACAAAGTACCTATATTGCCAGAATTCTGTACCTAACAAAAGCACGAGTTCCTTTCTACAATAACTGGAGTTGCACTGTTCAATTATACCTCAACACTAGCGCATTGTAAACAAAATGCTCTAAAGCCGCTGTGATTGTAATTGAAAAATTGGTTCTGTACAAGATTATGCGGTATATATTATGTTGTATATATTATGCAGTGAAATCAGTTTCTGTTTTTAAAATTCCATACGATCGACCAAAATAGGCTTTGCGATCGACTTGTTGGCCACCCCTGCTCTAAATGATTCTAAATATGTTAGTCTCAATAATGCAAAGTTTCCATTCTTGATACAAATTATAATAATTAATATTATTATATAAAAGTTACATTACAATTAAACATTAATGAGTAATTCTTTTTGTTTTTAAATATATGCGGAGAATTTTCAAATCTTATCATTAATATTTAAAACAACGAAATATGAAATATTTAGACAGTCATAGTTTATTGTATATCATAAGAAATCATTAAAAATTTAATAAATTTTAAGAAAAAATTTACCAATTCCTTTCTAAAACTCTAATTCTGAAGTATCTTTAGCTATTTTATCAGTATTTATGTATGATATGTGAGATCTAGTTTTCTTCGCTAACGTAAAATATAACTAGATCTACCTAAGTGTTAATCCTTGCGAATTCTTGCACAGTCTTGAAGATTGACACAACCAGGGGAAGGGTGTAAAAGACCCTTTTACTGAGCACAATGTAATTTACAGAAGCATGAGCTTAGTCCTTACCAACAACGACCACTTGCGGTAAGAACTTAAAAGATTCGCAGTACTAAATTTAAAAGTAGGCGTAATACAAGACTATACAATTCAATCTAGTTTGATTCCGAACCTACACCAGCAGGATAATAATTCGGCTGCAAGAATACGACGCCGATATTCAAGACTAACGGCTGGAAGAAATAGCAACGTGCGCTCACAAATCACGTTCTGACTAAACCTTTCGCTACATCCGTTTAAATATACTTGTTCAACTTAGCTAATTTATATCCTGGAGAGGAAACGAGAGGGTAATAAGAGAAGACAAGAAAAGGCTAATAAATTTAAATATATATTAGTAAAAATTAATGAAACCCTATAGATGTGCTAACGTTTTCAGGTGCTTTCGGCATCATAGATGAACTCTAGATTATTTTAACTGAATTATTTGACCAGCATTGTATTAAGTTGCTTTAATAACACCAGCTCTAGCTAGTTCTCAGCACTTTAGCAGTTCTAGCAAGTTAGAACTCAGCACTGTAGCAGTTAGTTCTCAACACTTTAGCAGTTCTAACAAGTTACGAGTTCTCAGCAAGTTAGAACCTTTAACAGCTGTTATGTTCTATACAACATTAGAGCTTTAAATAATAGCTGCGGCTTCTCAAAGTAAGGCAGATTAAATTTATTTCTATTTTCCGGCCTACTGACTGGGTTAATAGCAAAGTCACGGATAGCGTGACTTTTATGATTGCTCAGCGATATATTGCTGCACACTGGGTGTTCGTAGATATCTCTTTAAATAATCACTCCAGATGAACAAAATGAAATTGACAATTTGTTGTAATTACTAATGACACAGAACAAAGTAAGTAATTGTAAATAAATTAAGAAGAACGCGGATGTTACGTAATTCCTCCTTAATAGCCGACAAATATCGTAAATTACAGATACCACCATCAAGAGTACACTCTAAAACGCAATTCAGCTAACTCATTTTCAACTGAAGACTCTCAAAGCTAACAAATGTGAATTTTAGGCTGCATTTATAGGATGTTTTACGGGCTTTTGGAAGCTTTTGAGAATACCTCTCCGACAGCTTCGAAAGTGCATAATGTTTCTCCCCCCAGAATTTCTAACCATTGGCGAAATTGGCGAACACTCATTAAAATATTAACTAATATGATGATAAAAAATTTCCCCTAAACCTGAAATTTTTGGCTATGTCATATGTTCTACTGGAATCATTTTCAGAATTTACTCTTCGTTCGATTCAGAATTACAAGATTAACAATTCTTTATAAGAAATATGCATATATACAAAATATGGTACAGTTCCTTTAATTAACAAAAACAAAACTTAACTCTAAAGGCCCTGAAAGCAGAACTGAGCAAGTAATAAATAGTAAAATGTAATCAAAAAGATTTAAATATTTACAGAAATTCAAAATAATGTTTACTAGTCTTGTTCAGCGGACTTGTTCAATAAGAACAGTCCGCATTTGAAGAAATTCCAGTATGTCCTTTTAGCTAGTCTTTGATGGGGTGTGCAACGCTTTTACTATGAGAGATTAAACAACTTTCTCTGAATACTTTTTACATTCAGATATCCGATAGTGTGTTTCTCTAGATCAATATATCACAGTGCAGTAGAGGTATCATCATATAATAAAATCCCAATGCCCAGTATGTTTATTCCTGTCGTGTTATTAAGCATAGTGATTTAATAAGAGAAATAAAATCACAAAGAACTTTGCCCGCGGAATCAGGCTCATCTACTCTATCTTGGAAGAATATTGATTTGGATATTTCTCATGTTTTTGTGTGTTTGTGGTCGCAATTGTTGCGGGAAAATAATAATACAACTTGACTCTACTGACTAAAACAATAAAAGACATGCAGTTGCTACTTGGAACCTGATAACACAACTTAAAGCTTCTGCCGAGTGTTTATAGTAATAAACTTTCTTAATTAAAAATTTAATTTATAGGTAATGCTTATCTGGCTCTGCCTCTTCTCTCTAATTAGAGTTAATTAATTTCAAATACACTTTTTCATGCAGCTTTAATTACCTCTAGTATAAATTAGTAGCAACTACGATTTATAGCTTAGAGTAGTGTCCAAGTAGAAGATTAACACTGCAGCATTTTTGTAAGTAGCAGAGTCTAAACCACTTTTCTCTCCTCAATTATAGATTGTCTGCTCTAAAATGCTGCTAAACCTTATCTGTAATTTTCACACTTCTGGAAAGACTTAGAGTTGCAAAAGAGGACGAAAAGGAATAAACGTTGTTAGTAAATAATATCTTACAACTTATATTTTGACAAGATGAATAGGCTAGTGCAAAATGCTCGCATTGGTAGCAATGAAGTGTGAAGAGGAGTGGTCTGGATTTTTATAGTGCCACAGCACACTGTCGCTATCTTCCAAAGGGAAAGGTTGCACTCGTGGAGGACTTCGCAAAAGAAATGGGCTCGTATCCACATTACACATGGGGTAAATCCCAAAAATGCCCATGCTAGGAGCGCGTTTCTCAGAATGCGAACCGGGGTTAAAGTACTAATCTTCAGAAGTCTTGTTCGATCGGCATCGTGAAGAAGACTGAACAAAGACATTAATTTGAATATCATTGAAAGGCTGAAATATATAAATATTAAAATCGTCGAATTGGGAGGAAACCCTCCATTTTAAAACTTTAAACTAGTCGAAAAAATCCTAATTTGCCGTAAATGTTGAATAGAACTCTATTGATTTCAAGGGAGATCAGACACAGGTCCCTCATCTTCAGTAGCAAAAATATTTTTCCCAAAAAATACCCTACCACTCAATACATTGAGAGTTCCATTTCGGTCTGTGTGAGATACGGCGTAGTTAAGCCCTAATAGTAGTTGTAAAGCAGTATGTCTATGAAAACAGAACTATATAAATGAATCAGCAAATTATTATACTTAATTACAATAAATGATTTAACAGCACAATTATTACAATCTGATTATTAATTATTTATGAATATGAAGCAACGTATTTATTACAATTATTCAACTTCAATATGTGTGGAAACAACGGATTCATACTTATATGCTATGTTTAAAGCATTTTCCATTCATGAAGCTTACCTCTTTATGAATGGAAAATGCTAATACTTTTAAGCTACTTACTCACATACACTTTTAACAATATCATGTACAATAAAATAACAAACATTAATGTAATAACATTCATTCATAAATGAGAGTAAATTAGGGATAATTCTAAAGTGTAATAAATTAATTAAGATATCCTTGTGTAGCAAAGTCCACCTTTTATTTAGAGCAGTAAATTTAGGAAATTCGTTATTAATTCAAATATTAATTGTTTATTACGTATTATATATGAAAATACAGGTATTTTTGGATTCACTAAAATTTCGTTACACCTTTTCTCTTTTTCATAAATGCCTGAATGAATCCTTTTTTTACGAAAAACACTCAAAGCTTTTCAATTTTATAAAATCAGGAGAAAAGCAAAAATATCAGTCAACTCTTGTTTTATGAAAAAGCAAGATTTTAATTATGAAAGAAGAAGCAGTTTTAGGACAATTTTATGGGATGCTTTGATTACCTTAAAAAACAGTATGATGTAAAAAGTGAATCTCTTTAAGCAGTCAAGCTTACCTTCTCATTTCAAGCATCATTTCACATCACTCAGAAAAAATAGCAATTACCGTCATAAGACATTGAAGCAAACAGAAAGAACGTACTTTTAGTTACATGATAAACGGAAAAGATGATCCAATAACTCTCGCGTTCTGCATCTACCAATCTCTGATGGCTCTGCTAAAAGTTTCATCCTCGCCTCCACAATCTTTAAAAGCAGCTTTTCAATGTGTTCGATATGTGTCTTTACAATTATGGGGAAGTACAATTACGTATATGTTTTCGGTTTTTGTTGACGTGAACTAAGAAAGAACTGTCGGACTCCCAGAAAGCAGTAGCCGTGAAATTTTAAGGGGGATCAAACATGTAAACAAAAGTAACCAAAGCTAAGTTTGGTATTTCGCAGTCGCCCGCAGTCTCCAGGGCATATAAAATGGCGCTTGCTTGCAATATTTGATGTTATATATTGTCAGACATAATGTATGGGTGAGTTAAAATGTGGCTGCGTTAAAAAAAGGCATTTCTGACAATTGGTATGTGTGGAACAGCAGTGACTATTGCTTGAGTGGCGTGATAGAGAGTACACCATGTTGACCACTAATAAGCAGTGTTCAAGAATACTAAATAAGTGGTATGATTAGAAATATGTGTGATACTAATAATTACATTGTTGTGGTTCAAAGATTAGTTATAGAGATGATAAAGAAATGCCCAATTGATGATACGCTTACAACGTATTGACAAGCGCTTTTATGGGAGTAAGTTTACTTTGTTGGAGGAGCACAATTCCTCAGAAACAATTGCCCGAAAATAGAAGACAATGCCAAATAAAGAGAGGCAATATATCATTGCTCTTTAGACAGATGATAGAACACAACACGAATTATCCGTACTTCGTCGGCGCATGTAACCTCAAATTCTAAAATAACATGGTACTCGTTAACACAGAATTACTCAAATCTCAGATATGAATTACGCTTATCAATGAATGTTTGCAAATACTCTCGCGTCTGCTCTCGCGTCTGGGGAATCCGGGCGATTATGATTTTTTCACTTGTTGTTTTGTTCACACGCTTGCTCATTCTTGAGCGCATTGGAACGCTTGTCTTTGAGAAGTCTTATAAATTTTGTTGTAAAGTTATAGGACTTTTTAGAAAGTAGTAGGAATTTTAGGAATTATAGGATTTTTAGAATTTAGTTATAGGAATTTTTATCACATCATCCTTGCTTTTGATTTTTAAAATAACGATTTTACGTAATCTGGTTTCTGGAAGCTAGGAAAAGATAAAATATTTCCCATTTAAATTAGAGAATTCATCTTTTGTCCTATCCTTTCATCTTACGAAAGATTTCACCGTAAGGCTTAATTTCTATTAAGTTGAAGAAGTGTATGATTGAACAAAAATTACGCCTGCTCTCTTATTATAATACTATATACAAAACAAAACAGATTTTCATCTATATTTTAGTGTTTTCTCTTAGCCCACTGCGAAACTTTTAAAACAAAAGAAATATTAATCCTGACGAAATAGAAAAATCTTTGCTTAACAGAATTCCCTTCTCCTGACCTGCTCAACTTTCGCTTATTATCTATTCAGCAACGCTTAAATTATTCCTTTACAAATTTCGCTCCTAACAAAAGCAAAATAAAATCCCATACATTTTTAACATTAACCTGGAGTGTTTTTTGAGCGGCTTTAGAACAGTAAAGAAATCTAACTCATTAGCGAGAAGATTAGAGATTACCCTAGCAAGCACAAGATTATCTAATGCTGCTTCTTTCCCAGGAGTCAATTTACAATTTAAAGTGTGTTATCTTATTTACCAAAGACTTCGCCTCTTAGGAATAACTCTTTTATTTTCAGAAAATTGAAGAATGTTCCGTGTAAGTTAGGGTAATTTATTGAAAAGAATTACTTTCGGCCTATTTGAGCTGGTGTATCGAGTTGTTAACAGAATTCTTTTCTGCTCTCTCTTCGAAAAGAGACTGCAAAAATAAAAATAAAAAAATTTCAACTTCCCTGACCTGTGTTTCTCTCTGTAATCACTTTGATAATCTCATAGAATAAAAAGGTGATTTTGAAACAATCGAGTTTTCTGGAAAGAAGTTAGCTGGTAATTTCAAGAGATTTTGCTATTCACAGAGAAGCACAACACGTTGTTTATTTCTTTTCGATTTCACACTGTTTCAGGCTTACGTAAAGTATAGGAAAATATATTAATAGTACTTCCTTTTTATCTTCTCGTAAGCACTGATGCAGTTCAGTCTCCGAAGTCTCCAAAGTATGCAACTTTTAATATTAGCTTGTCTTCAAGTTCTCAAGCATTATTTAAAAAGCAGTCTGTATAAATAATCTTGTTACAGTGTCTCGCTCTATGTCTTTCGACTGCTGAGGAATTCCAAATTAGAGACTATTTCGGTAGTTTAATAATAAAGTATTTATCTTTAAGTGTAATTCTTAACCTGCGGTATTTGCAAACACTCCACTAAAAAGATTTCATTCATGGATTAAATTACATTAAAACAAATTAAATTATGCACTTATCGATTAGAAACTCGCCTAGATTTATAGCTGAACGCCATCGGTCATTTAACTCTTCGAGGTGCAGGAAAAGGTAATTAAATTTTTCAGCAAAACTCTTGTTTTATTTACTATATCAGGTGTTATAATGAAATTATTTGCAACGATTACACACATTATGTCCAAGACGCGTGAAAACAGTGACCATTTCTGGTGGTTAGAGTCAATGACCACCACCCACATTTCTATAGCACTCATAAAAACAGTTTTCTTTTTCAAGCAGAGTGCAACTTTGCATGTGCTGCATTCCCACACTGTTCTTACAGGCCTTTTCTTGGTGCTGTAGAGTGCACATAGTCGTGATGCTGTCTTTGATGGCTGATGCTTATTTTCTTGAAGACGAATTGCTGCATCAACTACTGACATATGTTTCTTGATTGTCATATAGTGAGCTACAAGAGAACTTCGGAAAAGGTCAATCTTGAAAACCACTCACACGAGTGAGGAAAACGTTCAATGGAAAAGGTGGTTAATGAAGATAAAACCACCGCCCTTCAAGTTAAGTGTTCTCGTTATTCGGGTGTTTGCCTGAGATGCATATCAATAGGCGAACGATATTACAAACAAAGAAAGGGCAATGCAAATCCTTCGAAATCCTGTGCGTGAATCGAACCCGTGACTTCGGGTTCCGAGCTAACCGTTACTGCTCACTAGACACAGTACCACGCTTAGAAGTAATTACAAAAGAGTAAAATGTTTTTAATTAGTCGACAGTAATATATATAGTATTTGTTATTATTAAAATAACTTTAGTTATTTCCCTAACAATTAAATAATAATATCTTGGGCAAAGCAGTGGCTCTTGAAATTTTTTGTCAAACCACAACCGTCAGAGGACAATTGTTATAGTTCTATGCTCCCTATTGTAAAATATTATTTGCTTACTAATTTGCAGATGGAAAAACATTAGTATTTATTTAATGTTTTCCATAAATATTTCATGTAACTATAATCGATTGTTGCATTTAAATTTAACAAAGTAAATAATCATAATAATAGTTCCCCAGGGTGCTCTCCAACAAAACTGGAGGCGAAGCTGACCAAAGTCGTACTTCCGCTTTATGGCGCTCAAGGCTCTTGCCAACGACAGGTGCAATCTTGCACTCCTTGCCACGACGAATTTCGTGGGCTTGTGCTGATGTAATTGTCAGACAAGTGAGATAAGTCACATCAACAACAGCATAATAAAAGTAATAATTTCCCTTTCCCAGTTTACTTAATGGAATAGATTTTTTAAATACCATAAAATATAAATAAAATGACCAAAAGAATTAAGAAATAAAAAAAGGCAATTATTATGAAAGGTTCCCTCTCACAAATTTCTATGTAAAATACTTTTGTTATTTTCCTGGTCTTTTGCTTTTTTTATATATCAAAAACGTACATCATCTTCCCGTAAAATTCGTTTATTAAAAAACGACGTTAAAAAAGTTAAATTTTGTAACAAGCAACCCATTTATAAATATTTCAGTATTATATTTCTATTCATCCCGAAGGAAATATATTATCATTCATGTCTTCCCTTCCGAACAGTCTTTAAAGTGGCGCCGAATTAAAATATGGTGGATAGTAATGCGTCAGTACTTGGATTAAGTGGATTGAATTTCGTGTCTCTTTTTAGTCGCCTTTAAAGTGGATGATGTAAGTAACTATTACATATTCCTGTAAACCCTCTCGAAGTCTGAGTAATTAGAACTTCCAGCAAACAAGACGAATATCCATTGATTCGTATCCCTCCGAGAGCGATTTGTATTTTCTGGTCAATATGCCCAACAGTATTAACCAGAAAATACTGCCATATTCTCTTTACCCATTGAATTAATATTTTTAATTTCCCTTGTGGGTAATATTTTTATTTGAAACACTTAAACATTACTCTTTTAGTTTTTCCATATCATATTAAAAATATAATCACTTTACATCTATAGGAGTTCATATATTAATTCAAACGTTACCTAAATCTGCACTCCAGTGTTTAGACGGCCCGATGTCTAGTTATTTAAGAAACTTGTATGCGCAAGAACTTTTATTAATTGTTTTTATATTATTAAATATGAAATATAATACAGTAAATTATATTTTATTGTGTAAAATTCAAATTCTCTACTAATAATATAATTATAGCAGTAGTTTTAATTAGCGTCGTAAATATTGGAAATTACTAATTGTTAATGTATTAATGGCAAAACAATAGTTTCATACTATAAATAATTCTATCGATTTTTCAAAGTAGATTTAATTATAGTTTAGGAAAGATTACGGAAAAAAGGAGAAACATTTTTAAATTATTTTTTTAATGTTAAATTATGTTAAATAATAAATATAATGCTTATTTTCATACGTTTTACTTATTTTTTTGTTATATATATGTGAATAGGAGGACAACAACTCAACTCCACGAACAAGGTAGCGGAAGAGATGGCTGATGGAAGACGGGACGAGCTGTATGTTTTTCCGATTAAGACGTAATAATTTAAGAACAAAGATGCATCTCCTTGATCCTCACTCTTTTCTTCATGTGTAAATAGTCGTTAATGTACCATCACCAATAGCTAAATAAACTATTTAGTAACCTGGATATATCGTCAAGCTATGAAATCCCCTAGACGCCGAGTTCACATGGGACCTCGACCGGTTCTTCCGTTACGGTAAGCTGTTCTTTAAGAATCATTAAAGCTTCTTTTGAATTCAGTTTGGATGAAGTGAAAGTAAAGAATCTTTTGAATTAAATTTTGATGAAGTAAAACTATATTTTTGCCGCCAGAACTTGTTGTGTTAAAAACAGAACTTTTGTTTTGAATTCGAAACTGAATTTTCATTTTACTGTATTAATTTGTTTATCACTTGTGTTCTTTGAAATATTTAAACTGTGACAATGTCAACTCTAAATGATATACCACATATAGCTAAATCTTTAAAATCAGCTTCTACAAAAGCAGTTAAGTTACTGCATAAATTTGTGTTTGGTCAAGAAGGTGACCGCGGAAATCGCAAACGACTTCGCGAATTCACAGGCCTAGATAACTCTTTTCACACTTCCGAAGTTAAAGCACGTTTATTAAATATTTTCACTCTGTCAGATCTAATTTCGATTCTTAATATTCTGAATTTAGAATGTGCCATTTCTGCTGATGAATGTTATACTACAATTGTGAATGCTTTAACTAATTTCGATCTGTTATTACAAACTACTATTTCCGATTCTGATTCCGATAGTGAAGTAGAAAACCTACATCAAAATTTAATTTTCGAAAATAAAATGGAGTCTCAACTAACTACGCAGTCAATTTCTGGTTCGAACTTGGCAACTTGCCAAAACGCGCAGACTTCCAGCACCGACGTTTGTTTACATACACATCGAATAAATCATTCACCGGAAGTGTCATCAATGGTAAATGAACAGCAATTCAGCTTAACTTTCCGTGATTTATATGACTGTATTAAACCTTTTGATGGTTCTTCTGATAATATAATTGAATCTTTTTTAAATGATCTAGAAGAATTATTTCAACTGAATAGAATTACAAATGATGTTCACAAGATTATATTTACAAAAAAATGCTTATCCGGCTCTGCTAAAACTTTTGTAAATTCTTTACATGGTGTCAAAACTTTTACTGCGCTAAAAGAATATTTGTTAGAAGAATTTTCCTCTAAGCTTAACAGTGCAGATTTGCATAAACTAATGTTTAAAAGACGTCTAAAGCCAAATGAATCCTTATTCGATTATTTTATTGCTATGAGAGAAATTGGTTCTAGAGGTCAAATTGATATGTCTTCTATTTTTGATTATGTGATTAATGGTATTCCAGAAAACCCTAACAAAATTTTATTATATGGTTGTAAAACTGTAAATGAATTCAAAGACAAGTTAAAAATTTATGAAAAACTTGTGTCTGCTTCCAAATATACTAAATTTTCTAGTGAGCTGAAATTTAAACAAAATAATTCTCATCACTTAGAGAACAAAATTTCTCAAAAGCCTACCCAACCTATAGTTTGCTACAATTGTGGTTCTAAAGGCCATAAAAGTTCTAATTGTTCTCATAAACAACCCAAATGTTTTTCATGCAATTCATATGGGCATAAATCATCTACTTGTACTCAGAAACCAAGTCGTGCATCACCTCCATCTTCACAAAAGTCAGAGACAGTTCTCAATCAAGTTGTCGTACAGTCACATCCCCTACATTCTATGATGATTCACATCAATATTTCTGAGGTTGTTATTCCCTCATTGATTGACACCGGCAGTCAAGCTACTATAATTAACACATCAACACATAAAAAAATTGGTTCTCCAGCGCTTCAAACATCTTCTATAACATTATCAGGACTGGGTGATAGCATTGTACACCCAAAAGGATATTTCACCGGTTGTTTCAAAATTCAAAATACAAATTTTAAAACTGACATTCATGTTATTGATGATAATTTACTATCTGTTGACGCAATTATTGGAAATGATTGTATCCAACAAGCTGAATTTTCTATTGGAAAATATGGCATTAAACTAATAGAAGCCGAAACTCCTGAACACAATTTTCTGATTAATATTGTAAATATTTTCGATGAACCTGATTCTCCTGATTTAACGCATCTCACCAATCCGGATCATCGCGCACAAATCAAGTACTTAGTTTCTTCCTACAAACCAAATAAAACCAAAACAACTGATTTGCAAATGTCTTTGATTTTAACGGATGAAATCCCTATCAGTCAACGTCCTCGCCGCTTATCCATAGCCGAACAACGTATTGTAGAAGTTCAAATCCAGCAGTGGCTGAACGAAGGAATAATCAAACCTAGTTGTTCTGATTTCGCCGCCCCTATTGTCCTCTGCAAAAAGCGAAATGGATCTTACCGACTATGTATAGATTACCGACGCCTTAACACGAAAATAGTGAAAGACAAATTTCCTCTACCCCTCATAGAGCAAATTCTTGATAATTTACAGAATTCTAAGGTCTTTACATCTCTTGACTTGAAAAACGGCTTTTTTCATGTTCCCATGAATCCCCAAAGCACCAAATACACTGCATTTGTTACGCACGAAGGCCAGTATGAATTCCTCAAAGTCCCTTTTGGACTGTGTAACTCTCCTAGCGTTTTTCAACGATTTATCAATACTATTTTCAGACCTCTCATTAGTGATCAGACTGTTATAATTTATATGGATGATATAATCATTCCATCTAAGGACGAAGATGATGGAATTCAAAAATTACGACGAGTCCTTCAAGTTGCCTCAGACTATGGTCTAGAAATAAACTTTCAGAAATGCAACTTTTTAAAGAAGAAAATTGAATTTTTAGGTTATGTTATCCAAGATAGCACCATTCGACCTTCACCATCAAAAACACACGCTGTACAGTCATTTCCTGAACCCAAAACAGCTAAACAGGTTCAAAGTTTCCTTGGGTTAACTGGGTACTTTCGAAAATTCATTCAACATTATGCTACAATTGCAAAACCTCTCAGTGACTTACTACGTGAATCCACTCCTTTTGAGTTTGGTCCTGCTCAACAGCATGCTTTCTTAAATCTAAAACAAGCACTTTCCAGTGATCCTGTTCTGCACCTTTACCAACAAGGTTTACCGCTTCAACTTCATTGTGACGCAAGTAAATACGGTTACGGAGCTATTCTCTTGCAACAAAGTACTGATGGTTCCTTCCACCCAATTTACTATATGAGCAAGAAAACTAATCCCCAAGAAGAAAAATACTCGAGTTATGAATTGGAAATCCTAGCCATCATTGAAGCCCTTAAAAAATTTCGACATTATTTAGCCGGAACAAAATTTGATATTATTACAGATTGCGCTGCTTTTGAAAAAACCATGTCTAAAAAGGACATAACACCTAGAATTGCTCGATGGGCTCTTTATCTTGAAGATTTTGATTACACGATAAAACACCGCTCTGGACATCTTATGAAACATGTGGATGCTTTAAGTCGTTTCCCTGTCATGGTAGTTGCCGTCGATAGTGTCACTCAAAATATTATTGACGCACAATCAACTGATGAATTCATTACTGGGATCAAGCGCTGTTTAGAAAAAAACCATTTAAATGACTACTCCTTAAAGAACGGTGTTCTGTATAAAGTCGTTCAAGACCAAGAACTATTAGTTGTCCCTCAAGTCATGCAAACCGAAATAGTGCAAAATGCTCACTCTAAAGGTCATTTTTCTGCTTGCAAAACGGAATCCATTATTAAACGTGAATATTACATCCCTAACTTATCTTCAATTGTGCAAAAAATAATTTTGAACTGCGTACCATGCATTCTTTCTTCCAAAAAGTCTGGTAAGGCAGAAGGGTTTCTCCACCCAATTCCAAAAGGCGACACACCACTTGATACTTATCACATCGACTTCCTTGGACCATTGCCGTCAACAAGCAAGAATTACAAATATCTTTTTACAGTTGTTGATGCATTCTCAAAGTTTCTTTGGCTTTATCCTGTTAAATCGACAACCACTCAAGCCGCTGTTGACAAACTGAAATTACAGCAAACAACTTTTGGTAATCCCCGACGCATTATCTCAGATAGAGGTGCAGCTTTTACTTCAACTGAATTTCAAGCCTATTGCCATGACGAGAATATTGAACATGTCACAATAACTACGGGCATTCCACGTGCAAATGGACAGATTGAACGCATGCACGGTATTTTGATTCCCGTCTTAACAAAGCTATCGTTACAAGATCCCGAAAAGTGGTTTAAATATGTTGCTTCTGTGCAAAGAATCATCAATAGCACTACATCCCAAGCCACCAACTTCACTCCTTTTGAGCTACTTTTTGGAATCAAGATGAAAAACAAAGAAGATATCAAAATTAAAAAAATACTTGAAGAGGAGCACTACCAATCTACTTTACAAGAAAAAGAAAGATTACGCGATGACGCGAAAAACAATATTCTCAAACTTCAAGCTGAAAACAGACGTCAATATAACAAGCGCCGCAAACAACCAACCTTATACAAAGTTGGTGATCAAGTCGCACTTCAACGCACTCAATTTGGAACTGGAATCAAACTCCGTCCCCGATTTTTTGGACCCTACAAAGTCACAGCTGTTAAGCCAAATGACCGCTATGAGGTAGAGAAAGTTGGAATACATGAAGGCCCTAATAAAACTTCCACAGCTGCTGATCTGATGAAACCATGGCCTTTTCAACAATGAACTCTTTGGACATTCTATTTAGTATTTCCTATCTTTCATTTTTTTTTGTTCATTATTTTTTAATAGTTGATTTTTTTTTCTCTCCACATAGAAGTTTTATCTGTACAAGATGTATTAAGATGTTAATTTTTTTCTTGCTTGCCAAGAAGTTCCAGATATGCTCCTAAAGACGCTTGAGCATTTAAGACGGTCTGGAGAAACCAAACCTCTCAGGACGTTCCAAGATGATCCATTCACACCCAATGAAAATGACGTTTCTTTTTTTTTCTCAGGCCGTTCCAAGACGATGCATCCACAGGAACAATTTTTTTTTTCTTTTTTTTTTAATGACTCATTTCAGATTTTGCTGTAACTCCATCATCGCCAGGAGGACCTGTCGCGTCAGGATGCCCGAATGTGAATAGGAGGACAACAACTCAACTCCACGAACAAGGTAGCGGAAGAGATGGCTGATGGAAGACGGGACGAGCTGTATGTTTTTCCGATTAAGACGTAATAATTTAAGAACAAAGATGCATCTCCTTGATCCTCACTCTTTTCTTCATGTGTAAATAGTCGTTAATGTACCATCACCAATAGCTAAATAAACTATTTAGTAACCTGGATATATCGTCAAGCTATGAAATCCCCTAGACGCCGAGTTCACATATATGATGTGCTTTTGCATTGCAAAATTTCTCACGGATGTTCAATACTTAATTAAACAGAACACTTTTTACTGTGTATATTTTATTTATTTCTTTGTTACTTTGTTACTTTGTTAGATATTAATAAACGCCATAAATCATATTCAAAAAGGCATAGCATTTTTTAAAAAAATTACTACGGTTTTCATTAAATTATATTATTTCGCATTGGGGAAAGTTTAAATTGTAGTAAAAAGGCTGAAAATTCAAGTTATTGCAAAGGTTTTTGCAAAGTAAGATTTAAAATTTATAAAACACTGATTTCCGGTATAAAGGGTAACACTAATATATTTTATTTATATTTAAATATTAACAATTTATATAAAAAACACGAAAAGCAAGAAGTAGACGATTTAAAAAATGTATTAGTTAATAAATCTACAGGGTAAGATATAATGAAGAGATTTATAAGCATTAAATTTAGGAATTACATTACATACTTCAGAGACATTAGATTTTTTTTGAAAGCAAGAGATGTGAGAAATGAGCAATGCTCTTGCCGGGATTCGAAACTCGGACCTTTCGAATACGCGTCGAGTGTGCTGACCATTACATCACGAAGGCATGCTAAGAAGGCGGGAGAAATACCTTATATACTTCCTCTTTCAAAGGGCGACTGAGGATTAGGGGACTCTAGTCGCCAAATCCTGATGATGGCGAATTATCATCTACCACCTTTTTTTTAGTTCGGGCGCCACTGTAGAGTCATTGAGTAATTTTTTAAGGTAGGAGATGTGAGAAATGAGCAATGCCCTCCCTGGGACTCAAACCTCGGACCTCTCGAATACGCGCCGAGTATGCTGACCATTACGCCACGAAGGCATGTTAAGAAAGAGGGAGAAACACCTTATAATACATAATATATACATAGTGCTTTTAATCAATATGACCGCAGAAATCTGGTGTGGGAGGATAAAATAAGCATTCAATATAAGAAAAGAAAGTCTATGCCTTTTAAGCCTTTCAGAAAACCATAACCGAGCTCAGCGATCGCAAAGGAGAAGGATCGTAATACAAGCATAGTGTAAACACAGTCTGTCATCCAAGCACGCAATCAAGGGCTAGTCTTTCGTTTGAGTGCTCGGTTAGCCGTCGGATACTGGAACTTTTGTTGAAGTCTTCAACCGTCCATACAGGAGCTTGGTTTCGGAACGAAACTTGGATTCTCCAGCACTGGCTGACTGGCCATGGGAAGGACTGGACTCTCGAAGCACTGGCCAACTGGCCATGGGAACCGCCTGCACTTCCAAGCGAAACACACGATACAAGAACTCGGTAAAAACTCCATAGCCAGCATCAAAAAGCGTCGAGTCAAAGAGGCAAGCAGAGAAAACGCTAACTCATAAGAATGTAGATAAGGCCCCGGCAACCTATGACCCGGCGGTCACCGAATGAACTAGTTTGTAATTTCAAGTGACTCACTTGAGTTCCAAATATAAGTATCACACATAAAAATAAATTATAAAACATAAACATGAAACAAGCACTTGAAGATCATTTATGAAGAGTTTTTACCATTTATTAAGACCGTCTTATAATTTTTACCTTGAAGATCATTTATTAAGAATTTTTAAAGTTTTAAACAAGATGAATATTTTAAGATATTAATTATTTTACATACTGGTATTAATGAAGCATAATTTCAGCCAAGAATAATGAATCAAAAGAAAAATCAAGAAAAATCCTCTAATATTTTTTATGTTGTTAATTTTATTTAAATTACTCTAAATTCTTTTGAACCAAGTGACTCACTGGTAACTTGATCGGTGTTCAAAACCTAGCAAAGGATGACTAGTTCCGTATGGTTTTGCATTGTTTCTCTTAGAGCTGTAAGGTTTATCTTAATTTTATTAACAGTTATTTTAAATTATGCAACTTTCCTATCTATTCTAATTTCAGCTTACAATTTCCTACCAGAATGTAATTTCAGAAACGCAGTTAACGCGAATGAGTTTTAAAAGTACTATTTAACTCGATGTTTCACCGACTTCGAGAGAGAGAGTCTGATTTTCCTGACTATCGCACGTTTGCCTTTTGGCTACGTTCTCTCTTAGATTCTACGTTCGGCCATGCTTTAGGCCCTTGCTTGGCTTCGCCGATTTAATTAATATTTAGAGGTCAACTACTTAGAATCCTGATAGCTAGGGCTATACTTTTCAGTTAGCTTTAGTGAAGCTTAGTTAAGTTTAATTTCATAATCGTTTAAGTTCAAGCCAAAATGGAGGCTTTCCGAGTTAGGAACTAATTGTAATTATTCTGAGAAATAAAGGATAGTTAACCCTTCTTACGTCTTACGTGTTTGTCCACACACTGAAGCGATTGTTTGCTTGTTAGTGTTTGTGGGGTTCTAAGGTTGAACAGAGTAAAACCCTACAGAGTAACATAAATACTTTCCTCATAAATTCTTAGACAAAAATATCCTTTTGGCTTAGTCAGATAGTCCTTACGTGCTTTACCTTAATCAATTAACCAAACCAATGAATCAATGAATTAAGCTATAAAGTATAGGAAACACTATATTTACCTAGATATGAGAGGAATTTTTCCTTGAAATACCCGTTTGAGATGCATATTGGTCTTATACGTGCAATCTAATATTTAAAAATGTTTTGCCATACTTTATTACATATTTTATTTTTCAAGAAAAGTGTTTACTTAGATTCACCATTATGAGAAATTTAGCTTACTTGATTAATGTGTTGTAGAATTCCTTCAACATATCAAGCTCATATAAGAGTGCACATAAACAATCCATCCTTTTTATGTAGATTAAACATCTTCAAAATGTGGTCGCACATTTATGTAATCATGATATATATTAACACATATTTAATTCAGAATGCAAACATTGATACAAAATGTTATTTAAATTCTGTCCTTTTCATGCACCCTTAGTTTAATCCCTAGTTCCGTTTTAACTTTAGATTTTATGATCTTTTTATGGTATTCTGATATTATCGATTAATACTAAATAATACCTTATATTTTCTCATATAAACTGATCTTTGTATGAGCCGAGAGGTAACATTTTGCTACAAAAATTCAAAAAAAGAGTTGAAAAGTCCGTGCATAAGCCGAATTCAAAATCACTGTATCAATATGCCTTTTCAAAGGTTCTAAGGATTAGTCTTTCAGTGCAACTAAACCTGTTAGACGAATAACGATCAAACCTCAAGCGCTCATCTGTTCGAAAAATAGGCCAAAAACTGTTTTCCATTCGTTCTGGAAATATTGCATCAACAACGTAATGTTGTATCAATAAAATCAATAACGTAAGAAATGAAAATTTTGTTATGTACAAGGCGGATGGCATAATGATGTAAATAGTAAAGAAGAAAGGCATTCACGTGCACTTCTTTTAACTTCACGTGGACTTTTCTATTTTAGGTCTCCTTCTGGAGACCCTCTTGCTATATAAACAAAAATATAACTAGGCAATTCCGAGTCATACACTGATATTGAACAATTTGATTTACATGTAATAGGATTAAATGAAATAGAAGTAATATTTTTCAATTAATTTTAATTATTTGAACTATTAATAGCTTTTCAATCATTCGTGTATCCGACTGAATTACTTTGAACTCGTATTAATTCGAATCCAAAAAATTTGCTAAAATGGAGATGTACGGTAAATTTGATTTAAATCTACTTTAGTCATTACTAATACTATACGTTTTCCTTACTGAATACACCTCCAAGATGAATTAGTAAATAAATAATAGTAAAGTATTCCTGGTTTTTTTTTTTACTAAGATATATCAGAGAAACTTGCTTCCTATACTCTATACAGAAGAAAGACACCTACATATAGTCCGCTCAGCCGTTAAGAATTGAGTCTGAATCCGACTACTTGTGCTTCTCGGATTAACCAATAACAGGCCGAGACATAATCTTGAGAGGAAGCTTGTAAAATGTTGTGTGAAATAATATTATTCCATGTCAAATTTATGTTTAAAAGATGCTTGCATTTTAATGAATGGACGGATGCTCTGGATTACTAAATTACAACAATTATCAACCTGAGGGAAAGAAATCATTTATGGTGGGCTATCTTAAGAAAACAAGCTTGTCGTATTCTGCCTTGCATGTCGAAAACTATGAAAACAAATGACAACCCAACTCAATTTAGTCCCCAGAACTGAGAAATAAATACGAACTTCCAATATTGTTACACACTTCGCGGTCATGAGGCGCCTATTCTATAGCTGTGAACCGATTCTAGGGCAAACTAACCAGCGCTTCGCCCGGTTAATGGCCGATATAGTGTTTCGTGACGTATAATGGTTAGTGATGTTGACTGACGTAACAAAGCGCCAAAGCTCGAATCCGGGTGAAGGCAATGGATGTGTGGCAAAGGGGGCACTCAAAATATACGGCAAACCGAAATCATCTTGAGTGGTCGGTGATAGAAAAAGACGGGTTTGAGACCCTCCCAGATCACCCCTAAACATTCTCCTTCGGAATTCCTTTCGGGGAGGAAATTTAGCAATTAGCAAAGCTCAATATGCCTACCTAGATGCTCAGCTCTCGATTTTAATTCAATTTGGACCCGTACCTTTTTAATTTAAACATTAAGAGAATGCCCAGACGTTATACAAATGCTGCTATGTATTGGGTTTCAAAATTCCGTTAATGCGCAGAAGTTATGTAAATGATGCTATATATTGAATTTCAAAATTTGGTTATCTTTAGATTTATCTTAATACATTAAAAATATTTAAAAGATAAGATCAGTTTACTAAAAATAAATGCTGGCTTAGATTACGTTGAGAAAAGCAGTTTTTGAAAACCAATAAACATAACACGCTTTTTATTGCGCTTCATGGAATTTTATTATAATTGATTATCAGTTTATTGGACAAACCCATGACATGCTCAAAGAAAAGATTAATACATCATTTTTCAGCTTCACGAAAAAAAGGCATTTTAAAGTAAAGCCATGACTAATTTCTTACATGGCTTGTTAAAATCCTGTACATAAATCCCATTTTGACAGCTCCATTAAATATTCGTTTTGCGCAATCTTTTATAAAACAAGACAAGTCGTTGCATTCGTGAACCAAACAAAGTTATTTGTTTTTTAAAATCATCATTTTTACAGCAACATTTGACATTCACATTAAACTTTAGCAAAAAGAAAAATTTGTGATAAATTTTCTTACTAGCAGGTATTAAGTTTGATATCCAGAGAGCAGAATTAATGTTGATGAAATGAATTCATTTATAAAAAAATTATGATATTAAAATTGAAATGCAAATACATTACTAGAAACAAAATAATGGTTTTAAAAATTAGATTAATTTTCATTCAAAATCATAATACAATAAACAGAATCTCAGAATAAGATTTGTATGATTATATGTTTAAATGTATGAAGAAAGCGATTCATTATTTATGACAGAGGAGAGAAACGAATATATCTGCATAATTAATTGTCTGTTATATACGGATTCGATTCTTAAGCCGGAAGAATATGAAATAATTTTGTATCAACGTGCAAAGAATAACTTCTAGCGCATCAATTATTTTTTTCGTTAAACTTGAGAAATAACTAATAATTTAGTCTAATGCATATTTAATTTAGAATTGAAACACACATTTTCTGAAACAACGGCAAGAGATCTTAAGCTTCATTGGGAGATAATGCGATAGATTTGTGTGGTTTTATTTAATTTAAATCTTAATTTACTGTACATGTTTATGTTACTAAATTACATACTTTTATCTGCACAGTAACCAAACGTGTATTCTGTAAAAGTTTCTGCATTGTAAATCGCTGAAGACTTTCGATTATTAATTACTATTTCTCCAAAAATTAATAAGAGTTGAGTGCGGTAACGGAACTCAAAAGCTGTTGATTTTTCGAAACTAGAATGCATGCAGTAACTTAACTAACCACAGAACTCTTTTCATTTTTATATTAGTCTTAACTACAAAATGCTGCCTGAACTTTGGTGATGCTAATCCTAATATAAACGATGTTCGGAAAACAAGTTTCATTATTCTTCCATTGCGGGAGTCATTCTTTTCGTAAACTTTCATCCAAAACAATCTTTGCTTTCACACTGATATCTAATGCTCCAGTCCGTTATTAATTTACAATTTCATTGACAGCGTATTATCTGTGAGAATTTATCTTCTGTAAACACGAGCAGAAGCCAATGATGGGTTTCTTCATTTGCTTTAGCGTGCAAATGAAGTAAGAAAATAGAATCCAGGATAAATTATTTTTATTGAGTTTAAGCAACATATTTAAGCTGATAAAATTATATTCATTAATTTCAAGCTGATACCTTTTAGGTAAGTTTTTGCTCGGTGATTGCTGTTAAGATTTCTTAATTCAAAATAGTAAAACCATTCTAGCTAGAAGATGAGTTACTTTACCTCTGACGTTGCTTCTACAATTACTACTTATTTCTGCGTTATGCCTGTCGTCACATAAACGTATTTGGAATGAAATTTCGTCTTTTTAAATTACATTTTTATATTATAAACATTTTGTCGTGTAGTAAAATTCGAGATTTTACGAGTTAAATTATTTCTGTATTCTGCTGAATTGGTTGGATATTAAGTTTATTCTTTTTTTCAAGCAAGAAGCATTTATTCGTGTATTTTTATTATAAGGAGATTATTTTTTTTTTATTTTCGCTTAATGTATTGGGATACAGTCTGTGAACCAGTGCCTTAAGTAAATTTTATGTTAAAATTTTCTAATATAAAGTGAAAGGGAAAAATTTAACGAACTGTAATGGATTAACTGTGAAATGTTAGTTTTATTTAATGTAAAGAAACAAGCCGCCTGATATTCGTTTCTTTCGCGCCATTTTTTTCCTGTCTTCTTCGCACTCACAGAAAGTTCCACAGGATTCTAGAAGCTAGGTCTTTTGCTCGAAGTTTAGCCGAAGGGGGTTGTACGTGATGAAGTATACTTGTAAACAGGAAGGTTAATGGAAAAGGTCGGGAGTAGGTCAGGATTTTGGCGAGCCGGTTCCGAGAAAATTGGAGAATTTTCGTAGGTAGCGGACTTGCGCAGTAGAGACTTGACAGGTTTTGGAAAATAAAATTGGACGTTGGAAACTTTTGAGGGGTGAGTTTTGCCAAGTCTGGGAAACAATGCTTGTCTGTATTTTAAGAGAGAAATTTGGAGTATTCGAGCTCTTGCGACTTACTCTTCTTGGCTGCTGCTGACTCACTTGCTACTACTCTTACGCTCTTGCCCGTGGTGTTTTATCTCGCTTGACGTTTTTCGTAGGGCGTCTGCGATGTTTGTGTTTGCTGTTGGGACTTACTATATCGTGAAAGTCTAAGGGCATGCAGTGTCGACGTGGTTTGCTTGCCTTAAAGAATTATTGATTCCGCCTCATCCAGTGCCCCTCTACGATGTGGTTTTTCGAGTGGTCCTAAAGAACCTGCCTAGTGACCGACGAAAAGGGACTGATGACCGGCGAAGAAGTTGCATCAACGGGTGCTGCCCTTCACATGACGGCTTATCTATGAAAACTAGGAGTGACACCCCCACTTAGTGACCTCAGCGAAATAGAAGAACTATGAAAAATTACTCCATTTTTCCAGACCATCCTTGTACCCTAACAGCTAAGAGAAATTCTTTTTAAGAACTTTGTTTTTTCTTTCTTTTTTATTGCCTGATTTCTCGAAGGTCTCCAGGAATTTTATTAAATATCAAATGCACTCGCTCTTTTATTTTTACTTTTCCGACTTAGCTTTCTCTTCAAAAATCGTCTGTGTTGCACAGCAAAATAAAGCAATTTTAATTACAATTCTAAATAAATAGCTAAATAAATACGAAATCCGTAACAATATAAAAATGTAGCTAAACGCACCTTGTTTTTATTTAATTTAATGGTAAGGTACATGAAGCTATCTTTTCAGCATGATGTATTTAATTCCTCACATATGCATAAGATAATTTCATTAAATATTTCATCAGATTATGAAATAGCTTTCTTCAAATGGATTTCTTACACTTTTATACTTTTATACTTATACTTCTCTTTCCTATCCAAAAATTTGATTTTAACAAACTTATATCGAACTGGTACCAAGAGCTGCTATTTATAAGCTTTTATTTAGCTCACTATGGTATGTCTCGCTATGGTCACAATTTTGCCATCGACTTTGTCAGATTTTTTTTTTTTTTTTTTTTTAGTTGTTGTTTTTCGATTTTGTCATCTAAAATATTTCCAGATGAGATATTGTTAAAATCTACTGTCTAATCTAATCTACTGATTTTTTGCCTAACATGCTTTCGTTTAAAGAACATAGTAAAACGTCTCACCATTAAATAGAGCAGAAATATATTTTTTTTTATTTATATAAATGTTTTAACACAATTTCTGATTTTCTGGCGAATTTTTGAAATTTGGTCAAATATTTTGGATTAATTTCAACCTTTAAAAATGTATCTGTTATCAAGCTTTGAAATTTTTCCATGACTGTTCACTATCGTTTTAAACAAAAGTGATAAAAATATAACTATTGGGCGATTTTTCAGATTTTTCTTTAAATATGCTAGGTTAGAATTTTAAAACAAAAGGAGAAATTTCCATTCTTTTTTTCGGCTCACTAGGTTTCCCTTGCCGGCATGGCTTCGAAGTTATTATGAAATCATTATAGTGTTACGCATTTCGAATTTATTTAGAACTGAAATTCAGACTGTTTTATTTTCCCGTGCAAAGCAGACGATTTTTGAAGAAAAAGCTACGTCGGTAAAGTAAAAATAAAAGAGCGCGTGTGTTTAATATTTAATAAATATTAAATTTTAATTTTATTAATTTAATTTAATTTAATTTTTTTGTATTTAATATTTAATAAATATTAAATATTTCGTAATTACTGTTGCCGTGCACAAATATCGAGCAAAATCGAGGTTTTACCAGAATATTTTAGCAAATATTTAAAAAGCTTATAAAGGCCGAATGAAAACACCTCATCTCAGTTGTAGTTGTAGCTGTTTAAAGCGAACTGTTATTTGTTTACTTATTGCTGTGATTGATTGTAACGAATTCGCTGTGATACTGCATTAACTTTATCTGTTTTGAATTGAATTCTGTTTAACGTTTGATATATTGTGATACTGTACGAATATCTATGAGGAAATATTTTAGTATTCTGTTTTATTTTGTGTAAAATTTTTTACCGACTTGTGCATTCAATCCGTTATGAACCCGTACCCTCGCAACAATATATACATCACACTTATTTTTTTAACCTTTTATTTAACTTGTTGATGTTGTTTGTCACTATGTTCAAACTTTGCGATGGATTTTAAACTATTCTCTAATAAGCTATCGAGCTCAATTTTTGCACACACACTCTTTATCTATGTCTAGCAATGATGTAGTACAGTGATAGTCCTTTAAAAAAATTTTAATACAAAATCTTTACTTCGCCAAATATGAGATTTCTATAGCGTATACTTGGATAGTAATTTAAATTCATCCAGGAAGGGTTTAATTACAAAATCACGTGTATAATTCTCCCAACTGATCTCCATAACTTTAATTTTTTAAAACAAACAAGTAATATAAAAAAAATTAAGGCAATTCCTACTTAGGTCAACAAAGAAAGCTTTTATTTTTAGTTACTTTTTTTTAACATTTTTTCGTTTCTAATTTATGAAGCTGATGGTGGTCTCTAATTTCTCATTCTATCCATCTCTTATAATGCTTCATGATTGCAAGGAACCATTCCAGTAAGTTTCGAGCAGTCCAGCTCTTCAACTAGTATTCCATCTACTGATTTCACACGACTCAAGGCGACATATGCTTGATCTGCTGCAATGAGTTTACGTAGGAAGATTATATTTTAAATATATATTATTATTTCGTTAGTATAAAAATATGGAGAGAATTTTCGGTATATAATGGGACATTACAGGCGCTTTATCCAACTCTATAAAACTACAACTCTTTAATTGCCTACACTTTAAAAATCTTTAGAACTCTGTCTTACTGTTGCCACTTATTTTTGTTAAATATAACAATCCCTTTTATCACACTCATGTATTATTATTTATAAGTTGCTATAAAATTAATTTTTACAGCACGTGAGAATTCCTAATAAACGGTCATTATTTGTAAGTCTTTAAATATATTTAATAAAAACAGCATATCTTTAGTTCCGATAAACAGGAATGAATAAGTAGGAATTGACTTGAATATGTGAAAAAACTGTATTAACATCCCGCCTCATCCGCTATAAGTAAAAAATGTATAATGTATTTGAACTTGAGTGGATGAATAAAAAGTATTTTATTAACGATTAAAAATTTGAACAAGATGTAGGGAGAGTGGGAGATAATAATAGGAATTTAATAACAATAATAATAATAACAGGATCTTTAGAAATAAAACTGTGATTATATATTGCTGAATGATCATTAAGACTAAAATTAAGAAAATATAAATAAATGAAAAATATTTTTTATAAAATACGCTTCTATTTAAAACTCGTGAAAAAATTATTGAATTAAAAGAAGAAACGCAATTTATTTTACAGCCAAAGACTCTCGTTATAAAATTTACCAACAGTTTTCTGTCACATATAACAAAAGCATATGCATCTAAATAATGAAATCCAATTGCACTGTCAAAAGTATAATCCTTTACCTTCTTAAATTTATCAAGAGTTCCCAGGAAAACGAAAACGTTTAAGGAATTAGAGTTTTATCAGTTTTTACTTGATTACAACCACATTGAAACAAAGGCAGTTTATCTCATGAATTTAACGTTCTTTTCATGATTTTTGCCATATTTTATACGCACATAAATACTTCATTTGCTTAGAAAACGTTTCCCAAAGACATCACTGTTCAGATCGCTACTTTTATGTAGTTTGCTACACTTAATGAGACTTCTAAGTTATAGATTAAACCTAAATCTTCTAAGCTCTAGATTTTAAAACTTTCAACAGACTAAGTTATTTTACAGTTCCAGCTTTCAAGTATGCTTTGGATTTTAGTGCGTGATCGGAATAAGCGATGTGTTTCCCCAATTGATTGCGGCCAAACACAGAAACTGCTTACTTTAACGATATACCTACGCAGAGGACTCGCTAAGACAGCGGTTATCAACATTTTTGACTCCCAAAGCCCTTCTTAGAATCATTTTCTGTACCCCTTTGACCTACACTTTAAAGAAGTTTGGAAGTAGTTTTAACATGAGAGGAATAAGAGAATGGGAACAAGGGAATGAATTTAAAAAGATATTCAAGCAACTGTGTAAAATCCATATATGAAATTACATATTTAAAACCTTGAAACTTTTCATAATATCTCAGTTTATTTTCTCAATCCCTCAGCCATTGGTGGGCCCCACTTTAGCACTTACATTATGCACGGGAAAAACCCTGAACATCCTCATGGATTTAGTTCGTTTGCCGGGATTTGAACCCAGATCGATCTAATAATTTTTAGCTATTTAATCGGCTCATTCCCTTGAGGGAGGGGGGAGGGGAACGAGACTAAAAAGAGTGGGTGTTTTAAGAAAGCCTAGACAGGAGACAAGCTACTGGCGCCATCTGTTGATGAAACCAGAACTAAAACATAATTTCTTTAAAGGCTGAAGGCAAAGATGGAATGGAATTAGGGTCATTAACTAGAACAGAAAGATTTTCTTGAATGTGAAATGCTTCTAGAAAATCCAGTTCACGAATGGAAGATGTTTTTGAATAATTTTGGCAGCAGAAAAATTGAAAGTGTGATTTTCGGACCAACAGTGTTGGGCAGCAGAAGACCTCTGTGTTTCCTTTTTTCTAACATTAGTAGACTGTAGTATTTTCACAGGAAACACAGAAGTCTTCTGGTGCCCAACATTGTTAGTCCGAAAATCACACTTTCAATTTTTCTGCTGCCAAAATTATTCAAAAAACATCTTCCATTCGTGAAATAGATTTTCTAGAGGCATTTCACATTCAAAAAAATCTTTCTGTTTTAGTTAACGACCCTAATTCCATTCCATCTTTGCCATCAGCATTTAAAGAAATTATGTTTTAGTTCTGGTTTCATCAACAGATGGCGCCAGTAGCTTGTCTCCTGTCTAGGCTTTCTTATCTTATCTAATCATTATATCTTATCTCGTTTATTTGCTCTTTTGCAGCTGAGGATGGTGGTTCGGTAAAACCATCGAAACTAGTCCTGTGAAAATTTGAAAATATAACGCTGATTTTTGTTGTTTGACTTCTAAATTAATATTTGTTAGGCGTGTTATTGTATATTAATTTCAGTATCTGGTTTAAGAAAATGAATGAGAGGTTTCAAAATGAAAAATTTTAGCTACCGAAAATAGTCGTTTCAACAACCATCAAATATAAAATTGCGATAGTCCGAAATTCTTTTTTTAAAAAACAGTTTTAAGTCCCGAAGGACAAAAATGAAAATAACTGCATAAAAGACAAGAGAAGAATAAACCAAATATTTCGCAAAATACCTAGATATATTCAGTCTGATGCTGAAGTTTTAATAAATATTAACGGAAGTATATTTGCCTCAGAAGCTAACGGTGATTTTTTTTCCCTTCTAACTATAGTATTTCCTTATCTTGTTTAGTAAAAACGTGTTTTGTATGTCATTAGAAGGATTTTGAACAAGATCTTTTCGATCTTAAGACCTCAATGATATTTCAAAGAATTAATTAAAGCTTTATATTCCTTTTGAAATAAAAAAATGTAAGGAAATGAAAAGGATCTGAGCACTTTGATATCTATCGGAACGTGTCGTAGAAATTTTAATTTAAAACGTGACTGAAAAAATGTGATATTTTTCAACTCAAAGAGATTACATTTGTGTCTTTTGGAAAGCTATAGGACTTCCTGTTTCAGATAGAAATGAATATTTCTTACTTTCTTGCACAGCTTTTTGAATTAACCAAACATTTGACTTTCCCAAGATTAAAATAATGATGAAAAGCGTGGTCTAATTTATTTAGTTTACAAGTAAATTTAATTACTGCATGTTTAAATGACCTTTTTTTTTCTCACATTTTATGAATTACAGTTAATCTGGTTTTGAACAGTCACTAGTTCTCCGCCAGAACGCTATTCGTTCTCAGTTATGATTAACTGAATATCATCCCAAATAGAAGACTTTATTGGAAGGGGGGAAGAATAGAATAAAATAAAATAAATATGTTTTGTTCAGGTCATGTAACAATAATCAGGATATCGTAAATTTCTGGAAATATTTTAGTTTTTGATTACAATGCTGTTAATGTGTATTACTGTGACAATCTGCACTGTTTGATTTTCTTATTTTTTTAGTTTTTGCATTTAGGATAGTACTTTTATTTTGTGTATTATTTATTTGTGGCCACATGTTTTGTATGTAAGTGGTTACTTCCTATACAGAATTGTAGATCTTTCATTTCTAACATTTTCAGCAACATTTCAATGGTTAAAACGCATATAAGATTTCATTGCAAATATTCTAATCTGTCCTGTTGCTTTTTTAATTTAATTATATGAAATAAATTATAAAAAAAGGAACAATAAAAAAATTTGAAAGCTTTCAAATTTTATATTACGTCCAAACGGGCCTTTTTTCATTTACAGACACGTGCACGTTTCGAGAGCACTTTGACTAACACCAATTTGGACTAAAAATATTTAAAAATAGCATATCTCTGGAATTTTCGATAGACATTCTCGCTTGCTGGAGATAAAAATGTTTTATTCCCTGCATTGTTGCCGCTGCCCGCTTTGAAATTGAAAATCGTTGAACCTGATAATCAAAAATTCAATAAAGTTTTACAAAATATGAATAGATAATAAAACAAATTCCAAATTCGGGCTTCCAGGTGCCCATGTTCTGGTGGATGACTTTTTATTTAAAATTTGATGATTCTAGTAACCGTTGTTTTTTCATAATGCCAGATACATATATACATTCATGTAGATTTTTTATAATTTAGTTTACTTAAATATAATATAGTGCTATAATATTTGGTGACAGCAATTTGATAATTGATACAACCCTTTATAGTGATTTGACGCAAACTGGGTTAACGCCCATTTGTGCTAATAAAAAAAACTATTTTTAATAAAAGTGCGGCATTAGCATTATAAAATGGCAAGAGAATTTTCAAATAAACTTAATTTTTTGTAAGAAATATTTTGCAGCAGAAGAATGAGATTGTTCAATAAGCAAGTAAAAATCTATCTTAGAGATATTTCTGTATGGAAACAAGAAAGATAGTGTGTAATTTTAAATGAAAGATCGCTCAGTATATCCTCTTGAAATTATGAAGATAGCAAGGCCGTAAACATCAGGTAAATAAATAAATAAATTCATGAGGTAAAATAGTCCGCTTAGCAATCAAAAGCAAAAATTGACTGCAGTTTAGTAGTCAAAATGTAGTTAGAGAAAACAGTATCTGTTGGATGTTAAGAATGATTTTTGATAGGCAGCATGAGGAAACTAAGGTAATGTTATGAGATCATGACCTTGAAACTCGCAGATGTTCACAATCGTTCAATTAATGTCTTTTTATTTTTCTTGTTTTCAGTGAGGGCGAAGAGGTTCCTTTTTTTTTTTTTTCTTTTTTTGTAGTAATGCGTGAAAATTTTAAAATTTCATAACCGATACATTTTTAGGCGCTGAAATTTTAAAGTAATAGGTGTCGAAAAGTTAAAAAGTCGAACGTCGAATAATAGACATCGAAAATAATAAACTTCAAAAAGTTGAAATGCCGAGCGATTTTCCAAAATGGCCAAAATGTCAGAAATTACAGTACAAGTTTCATTTAAAGATTTCTTAAGCTTTGTCCGATGATGCAGACAATAGAATTCTGAGATTTATAGTTTTAATTTATAGCTAACCAAAGGTATGCGCCAAAAATAATTTCTTTTCGAAAGAAATTACAAGGCCTTCGATCGTGCAACAAAACCGCTGAACAATGGTGGTTCGACCTCGATTCATATCTCGGTAAACGGGCTGGCTGGATTGGAATTTTCATACGTTTGTTATAGTGAAAGTCTTGGTAAGTTCTGGAGTATTTGGACTAGATATCACCCTGGAATGTGGTAGCATTAACCCGAGAAATTGTTGCACGAGAATAGGATTACGAGATAATTTCTCTTGAAACGTTCTTTCACATTTCTTTGCTTACTTAGATAGCCGTCAAGTGCTCTATCATAATCGAAATAATTCTATGAAAAGCAGTTACTTCCTGCGCTTAAGTTAAGGTTCAGGATTTCAGAACCATACTTAAATATAACTCTTATTATAGTCTCGTAAACGTAAAAGCAGCTTCATCCCGTTTTTAAATAATTAATTCGAATTTTCTTAAGCCATAAAAGCAGGCCTTGACAATGATAATGTTTTTCTAAATATCTGCATCAGTATTGTTTTGAGAGCTTACTAATGAGCCAAGATTTAAAGAAAATATTCACTACTTCAAATTGATTATTACCTTTTTCAAGGTAATTGAGGTTTCTAGTTCTTAGACTTTATTTATTTCTTTTTGTTTTCATCGATATTCGAGTGCGTTTAAGCTCACTCCCCAAAGCAGAAAGGTTCTTTATTCCTTAGTCATTGCGTCTCTAGGTTACTAAAGCTTACTAAAAATTAGCAAAACATTTCAGAATAAAAACAAACTAGCATTAAACTTCTTAAGATTTCCACAGGGAGCGCTCTGTTAAAAACCAAATTTTATTATAAAATATAACACATACGACTCAGCTTTCATTTTATTTTTCAATTTTATCATCATATAATTTTAAACAGCCTAAGTGAAAGAGAACATTCAATAAATTTATAAGCCTTCTAGTACCAATAAAGTCTATTAGTTCAGCAGCAACCGCGGAGACTTCATGAATATTTTTCAGTTAACATATGCTAGGCAAGAACACTGCACATGTTTCAGCCCTGACTGGCAAGATGTAAGTTGTACACAGTCGCTTCTTAATACCAGTTTACATAAAATCAAATGCATTTTTCAAGTTTCAACGGAGAACGCCATTAACTAAAGAATGGCCCCGACTCGCCAGCACAAGCGACTAATGATAATAAATGGCTTCATTATTACGTGGACTTGTTTCACGTTTTTGTTCCTCAAAACGTCCCACACAGATCCGAAATTTACCACGCAGGCACACTTTCTTACTCGGAAGAGATAAATGACTCTTTTATAAACAACCGATAGAGGGCGTAATAAATTTTCCTTAAAAGCCGAACCTAAAGACACGTGCGTAGTCTTCGAGAAACAAAAATTTTTACTGATATTGATGACGGCGATACCGTCCGAGGGCGCTGCTAAAGCGAATGCCTGGTACTATGATAACAAAAGGGGAGGGAACCGATATATCTGGAGAAGTAATTCCCCAAAGTCGTAGAACGCGATGCTTGATAATCTCTCCATCGAGTTTTTTCAAGTGGAAATAAACGCGCTGTTAATATTAAATTACAAGCAAACATAAAAACAGATTTCTTCTGAAAGAGAATTTTTATAATCTGCACCCATGAGTGTTTCAGGATTTTGTTCCAATAAGTTCTATAATGTAGTCCAATGCTTGCACATACGTTAATACATCACAATTTAACTTATTTAAAATCAACACTGGTTGTAACTTCACTTCAAACTCCGAGCAACAAATTAGTTTATATCAAAGTAGATGTAATACAAAGTGAAATCATTAATAATTTATGACACAATACATAGATTACAGAAATGATAAACCATGTTGAAAAGGAGACAAATTTTGTCAGTGCCAACTTAACTGAAACTTACGGAATTCATTGAGCAGTCTTTTTCAATTTCTTTGGTTTCACATGTTGAAACTGTAGGCCTGTATTTCTAAACTGGCTTTTCCTGGAATCACTACGTTCCGGATTGTACTGGAAAATTTAGATTATGGAAAAACACGCTAGGGCAGTCTGGGGGTCCAAGGAGTGACCGAGTGGTCAAGACCGCTAAATACTAAGAGTTCGACCTGTATTCGATCCCAGGCGAACGGATTAGCTATATAGTTAGTTTTCGTCCTTTTCCCCCTTTTCCCCATATGTAACGTGAGTACAAGCCAATTTTCCTCCACAAATCCACGAAGTCATCCCTTCCGTTAAGCAGATAGCTCTCTCCTACCGTATTCATCTAATACACCGTATTGCTAACAGAAGAGATTGTGGAGGACTTTTTTTAGAGAAAGCGGCTCGTTTTCACGTTACACATGGGGAACTTTGTTTGCTCGGGTTTGAACCCAGCTTAAACTACAAGTGTTCAGCGGTTTTAGTTCTCGTTATTTGTGTGAACTCGCTACTTTTGAGAAGTCAGTGATAAATACTCTAATCATATGCAAACGTATTTCTGAGTTTCTTTAGTCCAAAGGGGCAGTTTGCCCAGAAGGGCTATTAATTTCGTTTTGGCATTTTGCGTTGATTCCCTACAAACATTGCTTCACTTTTCAGATTGTTGCTACCGAATATTATCGCCCTGTATTACATTTAAAGAAATTAAATAATGAAGAATCTGCATAAATGTTTGTATGTTTCTCGCACTGTGATAAAACAACGGTACCTAGAGTCATAACATTTTGGATAACGTAATCCTCCTGCGAATATGGACATCTGGAAGCCCAAATTTGAAATTTGGAATTTGTTTTATTATCGATTTCATATTTTGTGAAACTTTAATATATTTTTGATTAACAAACTCAAGGATTTAAAAGCGGGAAATGGCAAAGTTGTACAGAAAAAACATTTTTATCTCCAGCGCGTCAGACTGTGCATAGGAAATTATAAAGATATGCTCATTTGAAAATTATTTTGCGATATTAGTCTTGAACTGAATTTTATGGCTTAAGGAAGAAGAACATGATATTTACTAATAAATAAAGGTAACACACGAAATGTTAAAAAACAATTTAATCTGAAACCTTTCAGATTTTTTTTTATTTTTATTATTCTTTTTAATGTTTAATTTTACTAATTTTCTTTGCTCTGCAGTTTGTTTATCATAATATTTTTATGTTATCAGTGCGGGCTATCAATCTGACTGAAATGTTTTGGTTAGAGATGGAAGAATTAGAATTTAACGAAATGAGAAAAAAATGACAGCTTAATATTAAATTTTTTAACTGTAGTAAAATAAAGCCACGTTTTCCCTTTCCTTTGTTTTATATTTTATGTTACCTTATTATCATATTTTTATGTTATCAGTGCGGGCTATCAATCTGACTGAAATGTTTTGGTTAGAGATGGAAGAATTAGAATTTAACGAAATGAGAAAAAAATGACAGCTTAATATTAAATTTTTTAACTGTAGTAAAATTTGAAAGCCACGTTTAATGGGAAAAAATTTCAATACAGTTGTAGAATCATTAGGATTTCTTGAAACAGAAGGACATGAAAAATGAGTAATGCCGTCGCTGGGACTCGAACCTGGACCTCTCAAATGCGCGCCGAGGGTGCTACCGTTACACAATGAAGGCATGCCGAAAGGAGGGAGACAATAATACTCCCCCTTTTTAAAGGGCGACTGGGGAGTAGGGGACCCAGTCGCCAAATCCTAGTTGTGAAGTATCATCATCAACCACCTTTTAGTTCGGGCTCTACTGTAGAGTCTTTAGGATTTTTTGAAGTACATGAAAAATGAGCAATTCCTTCGTGGGACTTGAACCTGTCGAATACGCGCCGAGTTTGCTACCGTTACACCAAGAAGGCATGGCGAAAGGAGGGAGAAAGTACCTTATACAGTTTTTAAAAATGGATCTGCATTTGTTGAAAAGACTCAGATTAAATTCTGTAAATGAAAATTTATAATTAAAATATTTAAATCATGAGTTGCATTTTCTCAATATAATCTGATTAAAAATATTTGAATAACAGCTAATTTTTTTTTTCATATTTCTTCAAATTTTGTTTGAAACAAAAGCAAGTGTATAGATGGGTGTAAATGTTTATTTCAACAACTAACACAGATAAACATTAACTATGGAATGCTAAATACTCTCCAGAAATTAAATTTGAGGACTCAGAACATCTACGATATAATGTCGGCGATAGAAGTTCACCGAATTTTTTTAAAACGAACTCTTCTATTAGACCTCAAAAACTGTTTGTCAAGTGTTGAGTGAAAACGTTTAACTCTTTTAGGCTAGGATTCAAAGCATTCGAATCTTGAATCTTTTCAAGAAATCCTATTTTCGAATGTCCCATCTTTAGTTCCTCTTCTAATTGAAGGGAAACGATTTTCAAGCCAGTATCACTGCAGTAAAAATAGATTAGTACTTTGAAATAAAATACGAATCGTAGAAGCTAAAAGACATATAGGAGGCAACAGCTAAAGATACAAACAAAGACTGGACTGTTTAGGTTATGACAAAAAACACGAGGGATATCTGTCTCAGCAGAGAGAATCCTTCGTGGAGGATGTTCTAAGGAAAACTAATTGATACTTCATATAGAAGAAAAACACGCCAGTCTTAAGTTTAATATTACCCAAGAGCACCTTAGTTTGGTGTAGATTTTGAACAAAATTCTATGGATTTCAAAGTGAATTAGACATAGGTCCCTCTTCTTCAGCAGAAAAATAAATTAGACAAAACATTTTTATTTTTGTTTTTGCTCCTGTAGAAAAGACCTGTGGCTGATGGCCCTGAAACCGATAAAGTGTTAACATTCGCGCCAAACTAAAGTTCCCTGCTTGTATTTTTTTTTTTTTTTGGTATGTGTTACTACATGAAATTCGGGATCTGAGCCCGAGTCGAACTACCAACCTTTAGCAATCTTATCCTCTTGACCATTAGTGGGCATGCAAGAGACAAGGTACGAACAGAGGACTCGAAATCGGAAAGTTTAGAATTCGACACAAACACTTCGTCTCCATATTTTTTTAAATTATTGACACTGTATTAACTGTAACGCAAAGTGCTTCTCAGGTTCCGATTGTTGAGTAAAATCTCATAAAATTACAATCTCTTCGTCTGATTCATATGAAAATTTTAATGTGTTACGAGGCTTCGCACTTTTTCATTTTTTTTGCAAAAAAAAAAAAAAAAAAAAAAAAAAAAAAAAAA